>JARVGW010000001.1:15826403-15860193 GCA_031762495.1 Anablepsoides rubrolineatus | reverse complement strand
GCAGACAGGAGGAAGAAAACAGATGACAAAACAGAAAACTAGAAACAAAACATTAATCACAGACACCAATCATGACAGAAAAAGGACCAAAAATGACCAAGATTACCAACAAAAGACCAAACAAGATCAACACTGACCAAAGATGATCAAAAATGACCAAAAATGAACAATAAAAGATCGAACATGACAAACACTGACCAAAAATGACCAAAGAAAAACAAAATAAACAAAAAATGACCAAAAAAAGATTAAAAATGACCAGAAAGATAAAAAAAATATTTTAACCCTTTAACTGTCTGCTCAACCTTTTGGTTGAGCAGACAGTTAAAGGGTTAAAAACATTACTCAAAATTGCCAAAAAAATATGCCAAACATGACCAAAAATTACTGAAAAGGTCAAAAAACACTAAAAGTTACAGCCCAAAAAGACAAAAGATGATCGAAAATTACTAAAAACCAAACAAAAAAGACTTAATATGACAAACAATAACCCCAAAATTGACCAACTTCTATATGAGCCAGGTCTGACCGGACTGATCCTGTTCAGTCTTCTCATCACTAATGTGAAAGACAATAATGTCATTTCTCATGCTTGTGTTTTGTGTGTGTTTGTCTGTTAGCAAAATGTCCTTTGAACCGTTGAGCCAATCACTGGATGAAGATCTATAATCGAACCAAACCAAAGTGGCTGCCAAAGTTAACCAACATATGAATGAATAAAACTCAGATGCTGAGGTCAGGTTTGATGTGGTGGTAGCTGAGAGTCATTCTGAACGCCGCCTCAGATGACAGCAGCATTTAAACTGGACCGTTTGGACCGGCCTTTAGTTTGTTAAACATTTTCTAACTGAGGTTGTTCAAGGAGCCAAAGATCTGAACTATAGTGTTGGGGAGGTTGAACAGGTCCTCACAGGTGGATAAATCCAAGCGGGAATGTTTGTGTCTGTTCTTGTTCTTTGAACTCGGTTTGACTCCTGCACCTGCTGAGCCCTGAACGCATCGTCTGAGTTCACCTGCAGTTCACCAACCTGTCAAACCGTTCAGGTTTATCTCTCCATCAGACTCTGTCACACATTCTTTCACATTTCCTTCCTTCTCATCGACGCTTCGGTCGCGTTGTGAAACCGTTGCTTCGCTCATAATTCCTCCATGAGTCACAGTTTATTTTGTTCCCTCCTCGGCCGTAAAAATAAGATTTGAACAAACACGACAGTTATTGTGAAGGGTGTTGGATGAAACCAGGGTCAAAGTGAAAGTGACGGATTCATGTGGAAACTTTTGTCTCGTCGAATCGGGGATTTCTGGAGGTCAGAGGATTCTTAGGAAAAATATTCATTGCTGCTGAGTGAAGCAAGTCCTTGTTTACCATGTTGGCTTTTAAGCAACCACTCAGATATGTTGATTTGGGGTTTAGGTTGAAGATGATTGGGTTATTAGATCATTTAGGTTGGAAGCAGCAGAGTTCTGTTGAAGCTCAGAGCAGAAATGAAACTGAAAGTTTGAGTTGAGCTCAGCAGACGGACAACTTTTCAATGGAAACAAAAAGAATGAAGCTGATAATGGAAGCAGGACCTCCAGGTGGTCCTGACCTGATGGTGACATCATCAGACGTCCATGTTGGTGTTTCTTCCTGGATCTGTGCTGCCGGTAGCAGCTGTTTGGCTCAGGGTTTGACAGCTCGTCTTTCAGGGAAATGCCATTGAAATCACACACCTTGTTCACACCTGAGCACCTGCCAGACGGCTCGGCCTGCCTGGAAGTATTTGCACAAACTTGCTTGTTTTTGTTTCTATGGATTAAAAAAAATACCCTACAATTTAAATCTTCTGTCGTGCAGATTTACGACCAAAATATCCTCATCAGAGAAACTGAAACCGCTCGTTCTGCTCGATTTAAAAATGTTACAGGAAACCCCACCTAGTTGTAGCAATACATTATTTAAGAAACATTTACTTCAAATATAAAAAAAATTTGAATGTGTTAGCTATGATATATGGCATTAGCTGTAGAGCTAATATAAGCATATGGCATTATGTATTAGCCCAGGAGCTAGTGCATATGTTGTGATTTAAAGCATTTGCTCTAAAACTAATAACAGGGTTCCTACAGTTTAAAGCAAGTCAAATTTAAGACTTTTTAATGCCAAGTGAAATTAAATTTAAGACCAATTTCATAATAAAAACAAATGACAAAAAAATTAAAACTGGCAAAAACTCATGCATTTTTGATTGAAGTATTCAAATATTGCTAAAAGACCAATAGTTTTTATCCATATCTAACTATAGCAGAAACATTCTTAGCAGTCAGTTTTAAACTTATTTTAATTTCAGAAAATCCTTTAACAACACAAACATTTTAGGACCCTCAGTGGGGTCCTAACCCCAACTTGCTGCAGATGAAACCTTAAAGTGTCTGTGTCATCAAATTTTTGTAAGAAAAGTGAATGCATTTTTGGAAAGACAACATTATTAACATATTACAAAATGAATTTCATATTGCTCAGATGTTGAGATATTTGCATGTGAAATTACAGGAAGTGACGTCAAAGGGGAATGTCTGCATGTGAATATTTGATCAATTATTTTAATATTTGAGATGAATTACAGTCATCCTATTTACAACGTGTTAACATTTGTAAGACTTCTGAAAGATTGATTTAAGGCCTTATTTTGGATTGATGAATTTAAGGCCTTGTAAGACTTTATAAGGATTTGCAGGAACCCTGAATAAGTATAAGTATAGCAATAGCTCCCAGTCATTTATATATATATATATTTTTACAGATTTACACTGAAGGCATCAAAACTTTGAATTAATACATGTGGAATTATATAAAGTGTGAAACAACTGAAAATATGTCTTATTTAAATCTTATCTTCAAAGTAGCCACCTTTTGCTTTGATTACTCAGCTCAACCCAAACCATCTCGATTGGGTTTAGGTCCGATGACTGTGGGGTCATGTGGCGCAGCCCCCCATCACTCTCCTTCTTGGTCAAATAGCCCTTACACAGCCTGGAGGTGTGTTACGACCAACATGTGACAGTAGATCTGAGATCTATTTAATGAAACTTGAAGTTGTTCCAGCTATTTGTTTTCTGAGGAAAAACCTCATGGCCTCTCTGAACGAGGCCGCGAGCTGAATGAGTTCTACCCTGCTTCATAAGTATTTCAGAGCGGTTTGGCCCCGGGGCATCGCAGGTGAAGGTGCTGCGTCATGTTTAGAAATAACATATATAAGCTTTATGATGAGTTAGGGAAGCTGTAACACTGCTGGTAATCCAATAAAACATCAAACAAAATGTTTGCTGTTTGACACCCTAAAATGTATTTTTGCTGGGAGCATTAAAGGTGAAATGAACAGACTGTCCAAAAGAATAACACAAATTACAAATAAATCTTCAACCAAACAAATTACCTTTTTGTTTATCTCGAGTTGACCAAACAAAACTATTAAAAACTGCTTTTGTTTTACTAAATAATGTCCTCTGTTGCTAAGATTCTTTTGTTTATATAATTTGTTTTTCTCTAGATGAAGAACAACAAACAGTTCACTCAGGTATCTCATAATTATATAGTTTATTACAAGAGTACTCATCTCTGTAACAAAAAGAAAAGGAGGGGAAAAACTAGCAACGCATTCATAATTAAACTAAAACATTTTTGTTTTCCTGCATTAAGGACAAATATTTACAGAAGAGATGCTGAAACGAGAGGTGAAAGAGAGGGGAAGGGGAGTCACATGGCACGAGAGAAATCAACAAATCAGGCAAGTGCTTTTTGTTTTCCATACTTAATGTTGGATAAAATGCAGTGAGAAGAAGAAAAATAATTACAGTAATCAACAATATCAACATTTTAAACAATGTTTACAATATAAACTGAAATCATCCAATATTTACCTTCTGGTTCGGCCTAAAAACTCTAAATCTGTAATATAACATTATTAATCATACAATAACATTAATATTAGGTTATTAGTTCATGTAAATAACTTTTATTCTTTCTTAGTTTGTAAAAGAATAATATACAAATTAATACACACTATTAATGCTCTGCTTTAAAAAAAATAATCCAACAGTTTTAATAAAAACAACAAAATTCACTCGATACAAACTACAAATCTAGTTATCTTTTTGTGAAAAGAAAAGCAGCAAAGAGTTTATATTTTCTTTTTAATGTTGGCGGTGGAAATAAATCAGTGGTGTGGAAAATAAAATGTGCGGCCCGAGCAGGGTCCGTTTGAACAACCGGATCTCTTTGATTTTCCTTTTTTTTTGTCCACGAAATCCCATCGATCCTACCCTCTGAGACTTTGGACCTCAGAATTCGGGTTTCTAGAAGGTTCCTCCGGTTAGTTCCAGGATCGTGTACGAGGATCCCCTCAGAGCTTCTTGTTGGGAACCGAGGATCTCAGTTTAACACAAACTCAACACCGCTGACCTCCGAGGAACCAGAAAAATGAAAGTTCACAAATAAAAACAAACAAAGTCGAGACGAGGCTCGAGCAGCACGTATGTATAGATGTCTTCCACTTTGACTCTGTCTTTGTTCTTCAGTCCAAGAAGTTCTTTATCAGATGCTTGGATAATTCAGGAAACTGTCCAAAATGGCCGAGTTCAAGAGAAAAGACCAAAAACAAACATGGACCTTTTTAGGTTTGACCAGGAGGCCATAGTGGATGTTGTGTTGGTTTGTTTTTGTCCCCAAAACATAAATAATTCTGAAAACATTGATTCTGTAAAGTCACTGATTCTTCTCTCGAAGGATGACTGAGAGTAAGAGTCTTGCTCATTCGACATAACGTTTTATTTACACCTGAGTTCTCCGACACCATTGGGTTACATCCTGTAGGTGGAACATTCAGCTATGATTTTAGGCAACGTGTGTGCTTGAAAAGAAGAGTTAAAATAAAGTTTAAGGCAGAATTTTTGTCAGATAATGGCTGTGATTTCAAGTCTTGTTGTATTGAGGCATCCAACATGGTGTGTGTGTTTTTTTACTCATCGTCTCTCTGACTGAACAACAGTTAGGTTCATCAGAACACCGGGTGTCAAACTGATGAAGAAATTTATCCATTTTTGGTGCTAAAATCCTGTTTTTAATATTCTGTAAAATGACTGGAATTCCTAACCCTGACTAGGTTTTTGTTCCTAAACTCAACTTCCATCCATCCATCCCTTTATCTATCCATTCATCCATCCATGCAACCAACCTATGCTCCATCCATCCAACCAATCAACCCTTTATCTATCTATCCATCCATCCATCCATCCATCCAACCAACCAACCCTTTACCCATTCATCCATCCATCCATACAACCAACCATTGCTCCATCCATCTAACCAACAAACAACCCTTTATCCATCCATCCATCCATCCATCCGTTTGTCCACCCATCCAACCAACCAACCCTTTATCCATCCATCCATGCAACCAACCATTGCTCCATTCATCCATCCATGCAAACAACTCTTTATCCATCCATCCATACAACCAACCATTGCTCCATCCATCTAACCAACAAACAACCCTTTATCTATCCATCCATCCATCCATCCATTTGTCCACCCATCCAACCAACCAACCCTTTATCCATCCATCCATTCAACCAACCATTGCTCCATTCATCCATCCATGCAAACAACCCTTTATCCATCCATCCATCCAACAAACCAACCACCCATCCATCCATGATATTCCTAAACCTAACAAAGTAGGTGTGATTCATAAAACAGCATGTTAAGGTTAATATAGGCCACCCCCCTCTCATTTACATTTTTTGACATCATCCTGTGAGCACATTTCCAAACTAAGTTTCAATATTTGCATCAACGCCATTTGTGCAACAACCTGCGATCGACTGTGCTATAATTTTTTTGTCTTGATCTATCAGCTAAAACATTATTTCTGTGCGCCAGGACCACAAATAAGTGAAAAGGTTCAATTTTAGTCCCTTTTTTAATGTAAAATTGTCATTTTCGAAATTAATGAAATGATCTCTTAAACCTAACTGAGACATTTAATCTGACCATTTAAAAAGACAAGTTAAATTTTGGTTTAAAATGACAAACTTTTAGTTGATATTTTCAGCTCATGTAGTAAAGTTCACGGACTTTGATTAAACAAAATGTTAAAATAAAAATATTCTTTCATCCTTTACCCTGTTTCATCTCGCAGCCCATTTCCACACCTTTACTTTGTCACCATTTCATTTCACCAAAAGTCTCTTGTGCACTACTCCTTGAAATTATATTAGATAGCTTTTTGTACATATTTATGGTTGTATATTTCTTTAAAAAATACACTGAATAGAGCATAATTAAGAACTTTTTTGGCAATTTTGTCCAGGCTTTGAGGAAAGTCCGGATCTTCAGATCTAACGAGACATTGACTTCTTTTAGTTTGAACAGAAGCTCCAACCTGGCAAGGCGAAAGTGAAGAAGAAAAAAAATCCATTGAGATTATTTTTTTCCCTTTCCGTTAATCTCCTCCCTTAAAATCATCAATGTCCTCTTTCTCTCAAACCGTCGCTCCCAGCAGCTCATCTGACTTGGCCATTATCTCATTCTGATTGGAGTCCAGGCCGTAGAACTTGACTTTCAACCCGTCGACGGGGTGAACCACAGGAACTGTGATTGTACGCGGGAACTGCCGGGTGGCCAGCTCGAAGCGGCTGGTGCTGGCCAGCTCGATGGCCAGGAGGCGGAGGAAAAGGGTGGCGAGCTGCTTCCCCAGACAGGATCGGACGCCGCCGCCGAAGGGCAGGTAGTGAAAGCGCCCCTCCTTGTCTTCGCTCCGCTCCTGGCTGAAGCGGTCCGGATCGAAGGCTTCCACGTCTTTGAAGACGGCTGCTGTGTCGTGAGTGTCCCGGATGCTGTACATCACACTCCAGCCCTTTGGAATCTGGACTCCCTGCAAGCAAACAAACCACATAAAATGTTTAATAATTTGCTAAAATGGATATTGTTGAAAACATTGCTGAAACTTTACAATAAAGCTAAATTTACAATGATAGAAACAACAGCTGCATTTAGCAAAACAATAGCTTAAATTAGCAGAACAGTGACCAAAACTGGTAAAATGGTAGCTAAAAGTGAAAAATGGCACAAACGTAGTTAAAATCTAAACGTATACTTAAGCGGATTTTAAAGATCACATTTGTAAAGAATTTGAAAAGCGCTTTAATTTCTCTGAGGGGATCATTTTTAATATTTAAAAAAAGTTCAAAAGCTACAAAAAACAGAAGTTAGCCACTCTGTCCTGTCAACTGAAGTTGACCGTTTTGCTAAAGTTACACTGAAGTTGCCAGATTTACTTCCTGTAAGTAGTTTTGGAAAAACAATGCCAAAATTTGGTAGTTGTAGAGAGTAAAATCCATCTTTATTTATTTAAAAAAATACATATTTCTATGAGTTTTGGGCTTATTTCTCATGTTTCGCATTCATCAACTAAACATACAAAACAAGAAGGAAAAGGGGCCGAAGACGCAGCATTGAGGAACCCTATAATTAAGTAGATTTGACACATTTGAAGAAAGTTTGTCTTATGTAAAGAACTATTCTTCCAAGTAAAACAAAGGTCATTGCAACACAAGCTGCACACACATTTTACAAATGAAACGTTGCGAGACTCACGTCTAGTTCGAAGGTCTGCATGGCTGTTCGGTACGCCCCGGAGACAGGTGTGTAGAGTCTCAGCACCTCCTTGATGACGCAGTCCAGGTACTTGAGGCTGATGATGGTGTCCAGCCTCAGCTCCCCTTCGGGACAGAGGCAGCCATTGTGAAGGAGGCCCCTGGCCCTCAGCTCCTCCCTGAGACGCTCCAGAACATGGGGGTAACGAAGGAGCGCCATGATCAGGGAGGTGCTCGAGCTAGCAGTGGTGGCGAAGGCGGCGAAGATTAACTCGATGGTCGATTCCTGCGGCAAGATGAGGAGAAACGGTACATTTGGTTTAATTTGAAACCTTAATAAAACCCTGACCAATACTCTTTATTTTATATACGCCCCCATTAGATAGCTATTTAACAACATGGGATAAATATTCAATGTTATGCTGATGATACTCGGTTATATTTATCCAATCAAGTTTTTTGTACAGTGAACTGAGACGATGTTCATTGTGACTTGGCACTATATAAATAAACTAAATTGGTGGGCACAATTAACCAAAAAATTAACTTCACTAACACTAAACTGCTAAACATGTAAAAAGTCAGCAGCTAATGGCTAACCGCCAAGACAACTTCTTCGTCCCCTTCCAGCTGAAGACTTATGGGACTGACATATATACCTGTTGATGTTAGTTTGTTAGTTAGTTGTTAGCAGATTTAAAGGTCGCAAAAGCCAATTTAGCAGAAGCTACTTGGTCCATTTAGTGCTCTGCTCTAAAACCTGTGAAATTGGCAGAAGATGAAAAATGTGCAGTGATGGTTAGTACTTTAGGGTTGGTAAGGAGTTTCCTAAACAAGGAAGTTAATTAGGCAAAAATAAAATAACTAAAAAGAGAATTTATTTTAATTTTTAAGAGGTATTGTGTTTGTTAGCTGTGCTACACTGGTCCTTGAGGTTGTGGAATAAATAACGGTGAGTCTGGGCACGTTGTAAACTTCTTTCTGCAATCGTCTGCGTGTGTGTTTTATATACGTCAAAGAGCTGAAGAGGAAAGCCTGGGCCTCTACGACAGGGCCTCCCCAGTTCAGGTTGTGTGTGTCAGTCTGTGTGTGTGTGTACAGGAGGCCTCATTCAGACCCCTACCAGGGGCAGCGTTGACTTATTTTTGGCTCTGGATTCCACCCAGAAACCACAAAGAGCCGAGGAGAAGCAGAGTTGAGTTTCCACAGAATTCCTCAAATAGGTAAATAGAGGGCGTGCCTGTTCTAGACCGTATTTTTTTTAAGTGTCTGCCTGCAGTGATCAAATTAGCATCCCTTCATATACAGTTTTTGCATTGCACACTTATTGTTTCTGTTAATTTCCATAAACTCACATCTGACTGAATGAATTCTTGCACCTTGGTCTAAGCTCTGTGTGAGCGCCCTGTCCTCCTCCTGATGTTTTGATTTATTGTGTTTACAGTAGATGTTGTAACATCCTGATGCTTTTATTTTGTTGTTTACAGTAGATGTTGTAACATCCTGATGCTTTTATTTTGTTGGGTTCACAGTAGGTGTTCTTACCTTCAGCTCCTGCATGGTGAGCTCCGTGCCGTTCTCCTTGGCGCTCTCCATCAGGACGTCCAGAGCGTCGCTGTAATCTTTCCCCTGTGTGCACAGCGGCTTCTCCCGAATCGCTTTTTCTATGCTTTTCTGGAGGATGTCTCGAGCGCGGATTCCCTGCAAAACACACCGAAAATAAACATCAACCATCTGAGCAGAACAAGCTGTCCACAGTTTGAACTTTTTACAAACTGTTCTTATGACGTCATTTAAGATTAATATCTAAAATGATCTGTCAGATTTTTGAGTTGTGAATGACTGTTCATTACCTGTAGAATTCATTGAGTTAAAGACCTTTTTATTTCTGATACAATTAAAAAACCCAGCTGACTCCAGATGTTCATCGGTAAACTAGAATTCTGAAGGTTTCATTAAAAACCAAAACGTAAAAGCAGCGTTCTGAAGACGTACCTTCCTGAAGCCACTAAACGGCAGGTCTATGGGAAGGCTGAAGAGGTTGTTGACGAAATCCTGGAAGGTGGAGAAGAGATGTCTCATCTCCTCCTCGGACACCCTGAACCCCAGCAGAACCCTCACAGCCATGGTGAACGACAACCTCTGGCTCTCCCTGTGAAAAAACACACCTCGACTGAGCTCTAGCTTTGTCTCCCCGATGATTGTTTAGGGTTTGTTTACATTGCACTTTTGTTGTACCTGTAGACGTTAATGGGGTCTGGGTTGGAGCTCCAGACTCTGAGGCTCTCCTGGATGACCTGCTGGATCTTTGGGAGGTACGACTCCAAGGCCTCGTGGCTGAACACTTTGGCAAAAACCTGCAGAGAAAACAGGAGACACAGGACCGTTATTTAAATATATCTACCTTCTACTTGCTTATCTGTAATCGAGTCGCAGAGGTAACAGGACCCCTTTTACAGCTCAACCTGTGGAACCCCAAGGTGTTCCAAGGATACATAATCTATTCAGCGAGTCCTGGGAATTCCTCCTATCAGTGGGACGTGCCCAAAACACCTCTAAAGAGAGGTGTCCTAATCACATAAACCACCTCAACTGACTCCTTTTAATGTGGAGGAGCAGCGGCTTTACTCCGAGCGCGAACACCCTACGAAGGAAGCTCACTTGTATTCAGGATCTCGTTGTTTCGGTCATGATCCACGCCTCTTGACCACAGGTGAGTGTTGGAACGTAGACAGATCCGTAAATCCAGAGCTTTGCCTTTTGACTCAACACTTTTCGTCATTACTGACTATGAGGACTCAATTCATCTATCCATCCTACCATCACTACCAACACCCAGATACTCCACTTATTATTGATCCAACAAATCTATAAGTGTTGTTATTTAGCCAGAGATTCTTATTTATCCCTGAATTCTCTTGCTGCTCATTAGTTCGGGGAGGTTTTCTCTCTACAGTCAGCAGAGTTAGAAGAGGAGGGGATTCATTTAAAGACTTTCCTGGCTGCTCGTAGTTTTTTTTTTTTCTGTATGAATCAGTCACCAGTCGTCAGTTCTGTTTGAACAAATAACATTCCATCAGATTGACCCTCTAAAACAGCCCGGGACATGATTTAGAGACGCAGGAACTCAGTATGGTTTTTGTAGCAAAGTGTCAAAACCTGATGTGTATTTGGACAAATAATATTTTCTCCTATCAAACCGCTCGGAGCTTTTGGAGCACAGAACATAAAGGTGCAGCTTGTTGGGTCTGAAAACACTGCAGCTTTTCTGATTCCTCCTTTTTCGAGTTTCAGATTTTTTCTTTCCATGGCAAGTTTTTTTTTTTTTTATTCAATCAGGAGCGACGGCGCGTTCTGGAGCGGAGCTCGGCGACTGCCACACATGGTTTGCATTTTCTGCTCAATGAAACGAGGCTGGAACGTCTGAACAAGCAAATTTTTCTGCGTTGGACATTTGAGCGTAATGATTAGTGGCCGATGGAGCCCATCAGCTCCCTCTGAGAGGATCACATTCGATGTGGGTTCACTCAGGAGTCACATGCAGATCAGTTCCTCCCTGGAGGAAGAATTCATGCTTCATATCTGAACCATACAGTACGTTTTACTGCAGAGACATTGAAGGAGATAATCAGTTTCTGTAACTCAGTTTGGAGAACGGTTTACTTCTGACTAGACTGACAAGCTAACAGCTATAGTCCAAGTGAAACCAAGATGACCTTATTCCCAAATGCTTCTTTAGGAGCCACATCAGTGGACTCATCTTCTCCAGGTCTGCTTTGGCCTTCCTACCTTTGTAGGTTCTGGACAAGAGCTTGTACCGTGACAGACTGAGAAGTTGGTCTCTTTTCAGAGAGCCAGCTATTGTAGATTTGCTCCCTAAGAAGAGGATCAGCTTGCAAAAGATCTGGTTCTTGTGGACTGGCCTTCAAAAGAAGAGCTATCTCTTGTGGATTGGGCTCCTAAAAGAACAGCTATCTCTTGTGGATCAACCCCCTAAAAGAACAGCCTGGTCTTGAGGATCGCTCCCCTAAAAGAACAGCTATCTCTTGTGGATTGGGCCCCTAAAAGAAGAGCTGGCCTAGATTTCTTTATGTTAATCATTCAGTCTCAGATCCAAACAGAGGAGCTCTGCATCCTCGCTGCAAAGAAACATCTTAGATTTACAGATTGGGCCACACTCAAGCATTACTTTCTAGATTTGGTGTCAAACTACGGATCCTCCAAGTAGAACCGGTCATTGATCAGCTCGTGATCTGATACCATCCATAGTTTTTACATCACGTCATCAGCTGGAGTTGGCACTTGTTGTGATGTATAGGTCTGGAAATGAAAGGTGTCGAAATGAAACTTAAAAGATTTGTTTTTTCCAGCAGGCATCAAATGTCTCGGCTCACATGGAGACCACAGACGCAGGGTTAAACAGAACTGTACAGATTTAATCCTGATCAATTCCTGACCAAACCATCCAACATATTTGGTCTCACCGCTGTTTGTCACAAGTTCTAAAACTTTTCTCCCTCCTGCCTGAACTCTCTTCTTCTTCACCAACGTATTGTTTTTAGGACTGATTTTCTGCACGTTAACACAGTAAACGTATGTACTTTTGATGATGGCGACGCTCTGCCTCTCCTCGTTAAGTCAGAGCAGAAGGAGCTTCCAGCAGGATTTGGTCCCAGACCAGACGAAGGGTACACGTGGTTCTTGAGGTCGACTCTTTAGCCACAAAACCATCGGTTGGGCGCTCGTCCTCCCTAATTTTGTTCTTCCTCGTTTTCTTTCTTCTGTGCTGCCCTTTAATTTTCTCTGTGTGTTCTCGTTCCTCCGAACCCTTCACCCACTTCTTTCTCTCTCTGCTGCCCTCAGAATGAGGCTGAGCTCCACGGCACAAGAGCGTTATGCCTGTGTTTTAGGTATACATTCACTGGATATGCTAACGTGTTAGCAGTGCTACGATCCTGTGTTTGTTGTATCGTAGGGCATCATAGATCAGTTTCCACAACCTCCATGGGAGACTGTGGCGAAGCAAAGATTTGGCCACTAAGTTAGCGTTAGTTTCCTCTACGTTTCTTTCTGTTTAGCAGTTTAGCGTTAGTGGAGCTAAGATTATTGTTTAGTGAATTAGTGGTTGGTAAAATTAACTTTTTGATTAGGTGTGGTAATTAATTTTTAATTTATTAATTAGCAGGAGGATTTACATCTACAGCTCAATGATGTTAGCCAACACAAAAATGGCTACAAGTCTGTCCAATTTACAGATGTTGAGCTAAAACCTGACGTGGTAGTAGCTGAGAGTTATTCACAACACATGATCTGGGGGTTACATGTCACAGGATTGTATTTACAGCAGGTAGCTGCCAATCAAGAGAGGCGGGTGATATGCATTCCTTCAAGGAATGTTTGGTCTTTAGTTTGTTTCTTTAAAACTAAAAGAACAGTGAATATCCAAAGAATGATGCAAATCGAGGAATGGTGACCAAGAGCTCCATGATATAAGTGGGTTTCACTGCTTTGACACTGTTCACTAGACAAACGTTGAAAAATAAACATCTGCTTCAACACACACACACACACACACACACACAAAGGAGCCCACATTGAAAGGTGATTAGACATAAATTCTGGTTAAACCAAAGGAGGTTGTGTAACGTTGTGAATTTAGGCATTTAACTCATCTGTAGAGGATTATTCATAATTGCTCAATTAGGCTGAGCACTTTGCCCACTCCTACACACACACACACACACACACACACACACACACGCTCTGACATAAATAGACACGGAGCAGAAAGACTGAGCTACTGTAGGACCAGTCAGTCAGTGTGGTGCGAGCTGAAAGGTAACTACAGGTCATATAAACGCACACACACACACACACACCGTCACAGCCTGACTGTCAATCAAACAGGGCTTTTATGCCTCGTCACCCCGGGACGATCCAATGGTGGAGGGGATGGAGGGATTGCTCAGCACAGTCATTCTGCTGCACCACAAAAACGTGACTGTCTTCTGTAGCCTGCAGCGCGCGCACACACACACACACACACACACACACACAGTTGTCCTAATAACGTCCATATGTCTTAAATTATGTGAAAGTGCTGCGAGCTGCTGGTTCCACAGACATGTAAAGACTCTTTATTCTCTCTTTATTACTCTGTTCTCTGACCTCACTGCTACATCCAACCATTCATCCAACCATTTATCCATCCAGCCATTAATTCTTTCATCAGGCCATCCAACCATCCATCCAACCATTTATCCATCCAACCATCTATCCATCCATCCAACCATTCATTCATTCATTCATTCATCAGGCCATCCAACCAACCATCCAACCATTATCCGTCCATCCAACCATCATCCATCCATTCATTCATGCATCCATCCATCCATTAATTCTTTCATCAGGCCATCCAACCAACCATCCATCCATTCATTCATTTATCTGGCCATCCAACAAATCATCCATCATCCAATCATCCAACCATTATCTATCTATACATCCATCCAACTGGCCATTCATTCATCCATCCATCCTCCATCCATCCAACCGTGCAAACATCTATTCATTTATCTGGACATCCAACCAACCATCAATCTACCCAGTCAATCCATCAATCTATCTATTCCTCCATCCAGTATATCCATGCTGTTGTCATCACTTTGTATCTGAGATGTTTGTATTCTCTGAGGGTTGACAGACCTGGGCAGCCAGGTGAATCTAATACTTCAGTGCCTACTTTGAGTTTTTGTGTTTGTTTGTTTTTACCCTGTAGCTTTTAACAGCAAGACATTAAAAATGTGACTGCTTTAAATTGTCTTTATCTCAACTAAATGTCAGTAAATCTTTGAAAACCATCTGTTAATATGTATTTATTTGTAGATAATGGGCGTTCTGATATGGGATACTCTGCCCAAAACCTGGATTTTGCTTTTTATTTTATTTTATTTTTTAAACTGATACAGTATCTTGATGCAAAATTCATGTATAGCTTTTCAATAACACTATCATCTTTTGTCAAAATGTGCTGGACTTCATTTTGCTCCATCCTTCAGCTGGAGATGAGAATAAAACCACCAGAAGCTGCCATCTTTAGAGCAGCAGTGTATTTATTTATCTCACATGTAAAGAATCCCTTCAGGTTGTGGTTAAACACAGGGTAAAAAAAGGAGAGACCCAGTTTGAGCTCAGTTAAAAATAGTAGTGCCCTCTACTGGCGATGAAGAGAACTACATTAACTCAGAGCAGTTTCACCTCTTCCACACAGTGACTTTTAGGTTTTTCACTGCTTCGTGTATTTGTCATCGTGACAAAGGCAATGAGAAGCGAGCGGCTGAAGTTGTTTCAAACCAACGCAGAGGTCAGTTTCTGGTTCTGTTTTTTCTGCTTCTGTTTCCCTGTAATTTGAAGGTAGAAGTGATGGTTCCAAAGGAAAGAATAACAAAAAGGAAAAGGAGGAGGGGAGGCGATCTGTGCAGTTGAATGGGTAGAAAAGCAAGGGGTTTGTCAGAAAATGGAAAATAAAGGAACATTGTTCCGTCATAGGAACACTTTTCCACTGCCAGACAGGTGGAGCTTTTTGACCTTTACTTGAAACCATCAAGCCCCAGATTTTAAAACAACAACTCAGATAAGTTCACTTTTATTTATCCAGCTCCAATTTTAAAGCCATAAGAAATCCTACAGTGAAAATACACAACAAAAGTCAAGTTTGGCCAAATGTAAAAGACTATTTATTGCACATTTCACACTTTGAGAAAACTGTAGATAAACTAAACTATATTTTGTTTGAATATGAGATATTTAAAGATTCTACTATCTTTCTCTGATCTTAACAACCTAAAACCTTCATGATGCTTTTACTCTCTACAGCCTCTCTGTTAACACTGCACAACACTGACGTAACGCACCTGCCACAGGTATCACGTCTGTACTGTGTTGTTTTCATGACTTCAGTTCAAGTTAAATTTAGTGAAAGCTAATAGATCCACTAAGTTGGCAAAAATGCTAATACGTTAAATAAAACATTAGCTCCGCTGTTAGCAGATTAGCAGAACTCACTGTGGAAGTTTCATGCTTGTTTGAAACCATATTGGTCAAACTATGCTCTGTCTAGCTTTTTGAGGCGGTAACTTATCCCTGAACAAGACCAGTGGTTTGTAAGTGCCAGGTTTAAAGGGACCCAAACTGTTGAGTTGTGACGTATTACCTTCCTCTGCTAATCAGCCTTTTGGATCAACACATTCATAAAAATATATTCTGTCCTAGAGATTAATTAAACTCTACGCCAAGATAAAGACGGACCATAGTGATCAGGTATCGGGTAAATCCTGTCCAGGTTGGAGCTGCATGTTTGTCCCAGAAACAGGTCCGTTGTCTGGTTCCACCCAGTGGTGCAGCAAACCTTTTAAATGCCAAAGAACTATGTGTCAGGCTTACGGCAAAATTTAGTTTGGAGCTAATAAAATAGAATGGAAACTGGTCTTTAAAGTTTTTAATTTGTGTGTTTTTTGTGTGTGTTCATCTACGGCAGGAACACTACACTAAAAAACCTCAGAAACTTCTTCAACATAAAGTGAACAATTTCCTTTTTGTTTTCTTATTTCTAATAAACAGATTGTTAACCAAAATAAAAATCTAATTACAAGCTATGACCTGAAGTTTTACTGGGGTGTTAAACTCTGGAGAGCTGCATATTCAAGAAGTTTATTTATTTTTAAAATGGCTGAAATGTGTGTTTGCAGTTGAAAAATGAATTGTTTGATTTCAGGTAATCCTGGCAGTTTTGGCTCAGGTTGCTCTGTAGTGGAAAGCCAGTCCTCTGTGGTTCTTTGAGAGGGTTAGTTTCCCAGCTCAACACCGGGTTATATGGAAACTGGCTGGCTGTGTTGATCCACTAAAGGCTAATGTGCTGTGTGAAGATTGTTTTTCCGAACCGAAAACCGCACGGAGGGCAGGCGTACGCGCTCTGGTCCAGTGGGTCATACAGTAAGCCAGTTTCATTCTGTGTCTCGGTCGACGTCGACTCGCTTCAGTCTGTTGACTTAGTTTTATTACCCAGAAAACAGGAACGACTGCTGCCAGCGCACTTCACACACAGTAACCTGCAGAAGCCGTGAAAACCAGCCAGCTGCGTTCATACACTCTTACTAATGCCCTTTATTTTAGTCAAAATATGAACTTTTGATTCTTAAAAGGGATTTCCCCCCTTTTTGTTTTTGTTTGTTGTTTTTTGGGGGGGCGGAGTCTGTTGTAGTTGTAGAATGTAGGAAAAGTTAAGGCTACTCAGAGTTAATCTATCAACTGCTCAGTCAAGCTAACAACTACAAGAAGTAAAGCTAACTGTAGCTGTGTTTCCATTGACCATAAAAATGCACGAATTAGAATTTCTGGAGAAACACTGCATTGTGCGAAACTGTGTTTTTCAACATTAACACAGAACATCGACAAAGATTTGAGCACATTTTTAATGGAAATGCAGCTAGTTACATTGAGTTAAGCTGAGTGATATTTGAGGTTAAGCCAACAACCACGCAAAAAAACACACAACTACTCATAGTCAGTCTAAAAACTACTCAGGGTTAGGCTAACAGCTACATAAAATTAAGCTAAGAGCTAAAGAGAGTAAAACTAACCCCTGTTTGAAGTAAAGCTAACATTTAGAGATATTTTTTATATATATTTTTATAAATTTATTTTTAGGTTTTTAGTTCTGCACTGCAAAAAATGTCAGTCTAACCAAGTTTTAAAATCTTATATCCAGTTGTTGAAATACTTGATTTGACTCATTTTTTTCTTATTTCAAGAATCTTACCAAGTAAAATTTTCTTACTCCATTGGCAGAAATGTTTGACTTAATTTGAGTCAAATTTTCAGGCTAACAAGACAAATAATCTGACAAGATTATTATTCTGACACAATCAGTTCTTGTTTAGTAAATCTGTCTCAAAACAAGATGAAAAAGACATTTTGGCTGAATATAAGGTTTTAAAACTTAATTAGATGGACAGTTTTTGCAGTGTGTCTAAGGCAAATCTTCAATAATTAATATTTTTTATGGTTTCATATATTAGACATATCTTAGCAGGTGAAAATAGATGCAGGTGGAGAAAACGACTGCCAGCATCAGTGTTTCTTAGCAACACAGGGTCAAAACTTATCACTAAATATTATGACCTTACATCTGTGTGTCTGTGTTTAAAACCAGGTAATGTTCGGGTCTGTGCTCTACATATGTGTGTGAGACCCCCACAGACAGCCCCTCTTTGTGCCATGTCGGAGGCAGCCTTCCTAATCAGGGGTCATTACGTGAGGTTAGTGAGGGGGGGGCTCCAGGGAGAGGAGAGGGGATCAGAGCTCAGATTAGACCCAGCCGACCCCTCGTCGTCCCCGGGCACCACGGCGAGCGAAACCCAACCCCACCCCGCTATAAATATGTGTCCATAAGAGTCTGATTTACAGGAAAACTTGTTCTCATCCTTTGTGTGTTTATCTGTTGTGTGTTCATGCTTCAGGTGTGTGTGTTACAGAGAGGGGAAGGTATGTAGCCCCCGGGGCCAGAGCAGGGAGGGGTAAGTGGCTGATTACCTGTAATGGTCCTTACAACAGACGAGACGGAGGAAGCAGGAGGGAGAAGTTAAAAAGGAGAAACAGATAATGGAGGACAGTCTCCTGGTGTGGACGAGCAGAGTAACGGAGGCGTCGTTCTCATGCTCCAGTGGCCAAAACGCTGCTGATAAGACCGAATCCACGGGATAACTTTACACTTATCTGTCTGGTCTGTGTCCGGACAGGCTTTGACTCCACTGCTTTTAACAAACAAGTGCCTGCTTCTTATTTCAGAGCCATAATACCTGGAACAAAAATCGATTCTGTACTTTCCTCGTCCTAACCTAGTTTGACTGGTTGTGCTTTAGAATTGAACAAAAGGGTTCAAAGATTAACAGATTCACAAACGTTTAGACGATATTACAATTTAGATTTCTCTGAGAAAAGCACCAATAATACCAGTGTATTCCTAGTTATGTTGGTGGTAATAATAATACATACAACACTGTATGATGTGTTTATGCAGTAAATATTCCTTCAAATCTCCATGAAAATTATGTCCTTTTCAGTAATAAAAATGTCCAAATCTTTTTAGGAAAGAGTCAAACAAATGAGTCTATTTATACATATATAACATATCGTGGTGGAAGAGTCAGTGTTCCTGAAGGATCCTAGGAGCTTTGCTGTTGGTCGGGTCTCCCAAGGATGTGGGTTACCAGGGTCTGGTCTTTGGTCCTCTACAGTCACTAATAAATATTCCATTGGAGAAATCTTGTTTATACACGCATGTTCACAAACAAGTGTTCTGATCCGGGGGTTCTGACTGGTCACTGAGTGGGTATATATATCTATAACATGTATGTATGTATGTATATATATATCTATATGTATGTATGGGTATAAATATATGTGTGCATGCTTTAAGGAAGTATAATTAATTTTATTATTATATGGATATGTATTTTGTTGCTATGTTTTCTTGTATCCATTCAGGTGTCGTGTGTGTGTTTTCTTGGTGTATATTTAATATATTTTCTAATCTCTCAAACAAGACATCCAGAAGATGTCCCAACGCCTGTAAAGCTAAAGGTCTGTTGATCGACCAAGCATGAGGCCTGGTTGGGTTATATGGGTTCACCTTCTTGTAAGACCTGCAGAAGAGGCCTTACAAGTTCGGTGCAATGGATGGCAGTCCTTGGAGATCTGACCCTGGCTTGAGCAACAGAGTATACGTCAGCCTTGTCCTTCCTCCCCTTGAACCGTTGTTGTGTATTCCACATCATCAACTCACCTTCCTCCTCTTGCGGTGGATGTCTCCGATGCTGTTGGCCAGAGAGTTTGGTCCGAGCAGCGTGGAGGTGCTCTTAGGCCAGTCCACCGTCACCAGCGTGTGCTCGCCCATCAGCACTTTACGAATGTTCTCAGCGCCCGTGACCCGAATCAGAGGACGTCCGAGGAGATGAGTCTTGAACACGTTGCCGTACTTCTGCCTCCTCGACGCGTGGAAACTTGAACCCTGGAAGAAGAGAACATGAGTCATTGTTAAACTTCTACATCAAAACTACCTCAAAAAGATAAATATCAGAGAAAACTGTTTGGGAAAACCATCATCCTTCTAAAAGACGGCCGACCTGAACGTACCTTTGAACCATCTATTCCCAATCCTGTTGGCACATTAAAGAATATATAAATGTTTCAGCAGCTAAAGTGTTAAAAATGACTGAAACTTTCTCCAGTTTTGGTGTCATTTTTCTCAGTTTACAGAGTCCTGGTGGTTGGTAAACCCACGTAGAAGCAGATCTGGAGACGGTTATCGAGAGTGCAGCTTTAACCCCGACTCCTAAAACAGTTCGGGTCACGGCAGAACGAGAGGGAGCCGACCCCAGAACTGTAAACGGGCTGTTTGAGGGGAAAAGTATATCCATCAGCCTGAGGGCAGCTCACCGTGTTACGCACACACACACACACACGAGTGTCTGACGCTCGCGTGCAAGTATTCACACGTACCGTACAAACTGGCGTACGCTCATGTTCAGGTCCACATACCTGACGAAACGCCTGTTTATGCACATAGCCTGGTTTCATACAAAAACACGCAAAGCTAACAAACACACGGAGGCCCAACTGCAAATTGGCGTGACAACTCCAACTGGTTTGACCCCAGTTTGCTCGAGGGGAAACAGATACTCGCAGCCAGGAGACACAGAGAGGTTAAACATTTCAACAGGAACGCGTGAAAGAAGCAAAACCAAGAGCTGCTGTTTCAGAATTCACTCCAAGCCGTATTCTCAAGACACTTTTCCTTCTTAATTTCTGCTTTTTAAGTACTAGTTTTCAGAAAATTTGCCCGTATCAAGACTTCTGTCTAATTTTAGCCGATAGTTTGTTTCCTGTAGACATACCTCTAGCAGTGGTGGTATCTTCTGTTTGTCTTGATATTTTCTCGCTCAACACTTCAGCTCTTGCTGCAAAAAGAGTGATTCGGGTTTACCGTGACACTTTTAGCTCCGACTATTGAAGTGAACTTCTAATACAAAATCTCACTGATAAGAAAAATACTTAAGTAAGTCATAAAACTGTAAAAAATAGACCATAAAAACACCATCTAATGGTCTTGTCATCAACTGAGAACTGCTAATTTCAAATGTGTTACAAGAGACCGCCATCATTTCTGATAAACCATGTAAGAACCTCGCCCCACCCTGGAGAGCCGCCTGTATCGCCACACTTTCTCCTTCTATCTCCATAAATATGGACGTTTAGTCTTTGTTTATTTTTGCATTATGATGCCAGCTGGACGTGCTGTTGGCCTTTTCTGGATCACATTCAATATTAGTATTTTTTCATGATTCGTAATTAAACATAATCCCATTTAAAATCTGGGCTTTGCTGTATTGGACCTCATTTTATAATAACGCATTATGTAATGTAATAAAATCAGGCTTCAAAATGTAATAAGCTTGATTTTTGATAGTTTATTACATAATGCACCAGATTATTACACCACCACATTTTGTAACAATTGCAGCAAAATGTAATAACGTTATTACATAATGCATTGAAGACTTTTATTACATTTTGCGTCAATTATTACATAATGCGGTTTTAGCGCAAGTTTATTACTTTTTGAAGCCTGATTTTATTACATTATTACATAATGTGTTGTTATTATAAAATGAGGTCTTAAAGACCATCTTTTACTGTGTTTGTAGGACCAGAAAGACAGAATTGTCCCACAGCTGCGTTAAGGTTTAGTTATAGTCGCACTCTGGGTACGCACAAGGTGCACATAAAAGAAGTAAAACTACAAATGGCTCATTACTGCTCGCGACTCAGCTCCTATCGTTTGTTGTAAAGAGACGTTCAAAAGATTTGGATCGTTCTCGAACGTCACATCTCTAAGTATTCTCCAAAAAGAGATGTGGCAGTACACTTTATAACTTTATAAAATGTAAGGAGAGCGAAAGCTCAAAAGACAAACAGTTTGAATATTTTGCGGCGCGTGGAGCCTTTGCAGAGTTACAAAAGTTCGGAGGTGCACGACCACCCGTCCGGACACTGTGCAGGGCCAACGCACAGGGGTGAGGATGGCACGATTGCATCACTATTGGTGAATCTTTATCTACAGGTTTAATTCTCTGTAGGTTTAAAACAAAAAGGTATCAAACTTTTGATTGGATACACCAATTTGTTTCTCGCCCACTTCCTCACATCCCTCGACCTTTTCTCACCTCTTCACACCGACGCACCTCCCGTCTTTCTCCACTAAATTGATAACAGATGGCGCCGGCCCGTTCTGCTTTTAAACTCTGATCTCCAGACCTGCTTTTTATAGAAGAGGGGGAAAAAATGTGGCTAATTAGCATTCTGCCCCCACCGGCACCACCTTTCCAGTCTGCGTTTGTTGTAATTGCGCTTAAGCTCCTTTAGATGTTAAGACCTCTTTGTGAGGTGTTGACAAAATTTTATTTTCGCCACATGTTTACTCCGGGTTTCCCTCGATAAAACTGTCCTTAGAGTTGCGACGGAGTCTGGTTCCTGTCAAAACGCAGCCGTTTGATTGTCGAATCTCTTCTTTTTTTTTTTACGTTAAAACCAGCCGACGTCACGTTTTTATCTTAGATTTCAGTTTTTTTTTGTGTTGATCTCAAACTGTTGACCCTGAGCTGTTTTCACAGCTCCTGTGCACTTCCTCTTTTTACTGCGACACACACACACACACACACACACTCATTATCACGTACACATTAACGCACACACACCAGATTGGCGGCAGGTGTGTGTTTGTTGGAGTGAGGTTGTTTTTAAGACTACATTCTGCTGCCACATGGATGTAGAGTGGTTTAGTATGTCTGCCTGGCAGGCCTGCTGACACACACACACACACACACACACACACACACACACACACACAGACCCAATCAAAGGGAGTTCCTCAGGCAGCCAGACAAGGCTCTCCTTCACGCTCCGAGATACAGCATCAGATTGGAGCGATTGTGCACTTTTTTTGTGTGTGTGTGCGTTTCCTCACACAGTTTCTTTTTTCATTGCTCTGCATGTTCGTCACACACACACAAACTCACAAAAAAACACACACACTTTGAAACGAAGGGTTTGATCTGTCCTATTCTCTGCAGGCGAATGAAAAGAAACTCTCCGAAGCGTTCTGCCACTCAGGGGTGTGGTCTGGATGACATTTAATTCAAAGGTGAGACACACACACACACACACACACACACACACACACACACACACACACAGGCTGAGGGAATCATGGAAAGTTGTGATGTAATGACGCCACACTTCTCCTGCAGGAGAACACGTACAGAACCACTGAGCTGCAGACGATCGTGAAAAAAACGACAAGTTTTCTCCAAACGTTGGAGACGAAGGAGCTCAAGCTGCAAACGCTCGCTACGTTTTTACCAAAAAAACGTAAAAACCCCCGGAGCGAAAGTGATTTTACTCCATGGCAACAGAAAATACTGTAGGATTGCTTTAAAGAGCTGTTTTAACCTTTTCTTCTACTAAATAATTCACTAAGATGAAGAGAATGATCCCACTGTTAGCTTTTATTGAATATTTATTAAAGTTAGAATCATGTTTCTGTTTTCTTCTTTATTACAAAAATAACTGTTTGTTCTGACGTTGTTGTACTTTAATGATATAAAATCTCCAGTTGAGCCACAAAACCAACAGTTTGCCTCAAGTTTGGTTAAAAAATGTTCATTTTTCTGGTGGTTTTGGAGAACAGTGATGCTGCGAGTTAAAGAAACGATGGATCCAGAGCTTTTTAGTGACAATTTGAGCCTAATTATTGAATCTGATTGTTCTAATTCAGGGAATATTAAAAAGTGTATTTTCTTATCACCAGTTTAAATCTAACATTTACTCAAGTTACTTTTGGTCAAAGTTATAAAGAGACAAAGCAGCAGGTTGCAGAACTCCAGGTTCTGTTTTGTCCTAAAACAATAATCAACATTTAAGAACCGACTCCATTTTCTGTTTCAGAGCAGCAGATTTTTATGAAATGTTCATGTTTTCATTCAGTGATTAAAGGTCTTTATGGGAAAAACAACAAAATAACTGGAGGAGAGCCAGAATGACACAAAATACAAATAAAAAACAACATAATTACTACAAAAAAACAGCCTCTTTTATCAGTTTGTCATTATTAAACTTTGATTTTTAAATTAGATTCTTATTATCTGAGAATCCTCACCAATGAGACTCAACTTTTAGAAAAAAAACCTTTTTATTTCTGCGGTTTAAATCTCAAAACATTATTTTACTTTTTATTTGTTTTAAATGATTCTTGTGATACATGTGTTTAAGTGATAAAATGAGTCGATGGAGCTAAAAACAACAAATTTAAATCACTTTCTTTTCTTCACATTTTCAGTGATGTAAATAACAGATTATTTTAAACGATTATTAAAACTTTGTCAAAACGTCTCATTTGTACAGACTCAACATCTCTCTATTTATTTAACCTTTTATAATATAAATAGCTTAATTATAGTTTTATTAAAAACTCGTTGATGAATCTCAGATTTAAAAAATCCATCTTTTAACGTTTCAAACTTTAGATTTTGTTTCACATGTAACTCATATTTGTGTTTTTATTTGTGTAGATTTATAAAGTTAGCATTTTTTGAGCCGCCTTGTTTTAAAGACAAAGATCAGTTTTTTTAACTGGTCTAATGCTAACTTGGGAATAAAATATAAAATGAATCAGATAGTTAAAAAATATTTATATATTTCTTTTTTTTTCAAATTTATTCCATCTGCATGGTGATGTAATGCATTAATACTTTTACTACGGTTAAAATTTTACAATATTTTAAATCAAATATTAGATTTTTCACCTGGAAAAGACAAATCAGCATCTTTGATTTTTTAAAAAAAGGAGTTTTTAGGAAATAAAACACTTTTTTGAGTTTAAGAACAGAAGCGGAGCTGTTGGACCGAAGCTTCAAACTCTTAAAGATTTAAAAATTTAAACTTTAAATTTCTCCTTGTTCCTGTCACCTGATACATCCATCTCCAGAGTCTCTTTACATTTTGTTTTTATTTGAAAAATCTATCAAATACTTTTTAAAAAATGTAATAAATGAGAAGAAAACTGAGTTTTTTATTAAAGAAAAACACCTCAGTCCATATTTGGACTCATTTTAAGGTTTCTGACACAGAAAGTCCTTGAAATATCAGTTTTTTTCTTGTTCTCTGTCTGCACACACGTCTCCATCACACACACACACACACACACACACACACCGGTCGAGCTAAAAATACCCCCGCCTGTTCTGTTGGGGTTGGATCTGGGGGTGAACCTGGGCCGGCTCTTATAAATGTCCTCTTTGTGGCTCAGTGGAAATGTCCAACAAATGACTCTTTTATTAGGGCAAGACAAAAAACACAGCTAATTATGTTTGCTCAGATCAACCCACACACACACAAACACACACTGCGCCCGATTGTGTGTGTGTGTATTCAAAAAGAGCAACAGGAAAAGTGTTTAAACTTTAAATGAGAGGATTTTTCTGGAAAACAAACCGAATCAAACGATGAAACTTTAGTAAAAATTCAGCTTGAAAAGCTTTTAAACGTCCAGTTTCTCTTTATGTTCAAACTTTATTGTTGATTTACTCCAATTAAAGAAAAAAAGCTGAAAATTTGTGCAGAAAAAAAAAGTTAAAATCTATTTTTTGGTCATTTTTTCCCACCTTAATTAGATAAACACCTACTTGAGTTCATTTTTGTTCATTAGAGATTATAATATGTTAAATTTAAAATAAAATTCAGCTAAAATTGGAAATTCTTTCCTTACTTTAATCTAAATATGTTATATGTTAATTTTTTGGGAGGTCAACTTTTAAATGAGTTTTTGTTGAACTTTAAGCTTCTTTAAACCGTTGCCCTCTCGTCATCTCGAGTCATCTCGTCTCTGATTGGCTGCTGCTTGTGGTTCGGTTTGAGCTGCTGTCCTTTGATTGGTTCATTTTGGATTTAAAAACATTCAGTTTGAAGCCAATCAGAGGCAACGCAGGAAGTTTAATCCCGTTCATTTATCAGAGTTCAGCTTTCATTTCTAAATATTTACAGATGTCTGTGGAAAAATGGCATCATTATCGAGAAACTTATTATTTTTTTGTATAAGTGAGCAAATGAATCAACAGAATGGAGTTTGGCGGTCGAATTTTAAAAACCTTAATGATATTAATATATTACAGATAAAACTATCATGGATTAAAAACATTTTGCTTGAAGAGCAACTTTATCAAAGTTTAGGAGTTTTTGACAATTTCATCCAGCGATATTTGAGGTTCCACCCCTAAAAACTTGTGGCCACCTCATTATTTAATGTTTTACCAAACACTGCCCTAATTTAAATTTAAATACGTAAAAAATATGTTGGTTCAACACTATTAAAATACCTACGTTTTTACCAATTCAACTGAAAGTTAAACTTTGAAACAATGACGTAAATGTACCACATTTAAAAGGTAAAATAAAATGTTAACTTTTTTATTTCAATAGGTTGAATAAAATGATATAACTTTATCGAATGGACTGAAACGAAACATCAAAACTTCAGGCTGAGCTTCTCATCTCATTTCAAACAGAAAATCAAGTTTAAGGTGAGTTTACGGCAAACAAAAACGAGGTTCACCAGCTTCTGTCCACGAGGTGAGAACGTAATACCAAAATAAATTAAAATAAGAAGAAAACCACATAAATTACAGGAACAGAACCTACGTATGGAGAAAAACAGATTTCTGTTTGGAGGGTTTGACTGACGGGTAGATCAGGACAGACAAAGGCGGTGCCAGCGATCTCCACGGTTACACCTAAAATAAAGGTTAAAAATGAAAAACAACGGAGAGGAAACGAGGTCAAAGGCTGAGAGGGAATTCCTTCTCCCCTTTCAGCCGTCAGTCATTCAGCTGGTGCCGGAGATACCGAGGATCCAGTGTGAGGGCTTTTATGCGATTGTGGGGTTTGAATGGCGCGATCGCTCCTCGACTTGACAATGAACCCCGTCCCTTCGCGGTCACGCCACCGCATCACGGCGGGGGGAAGGAGGAGAGACGAGGAAGGAGAAAGAGAAGGTGTTGAAGGAGCGCAGGGCCAAAAAAAAATAAAAAAGATCGCAGAGCGTGGCGGAGGAGGCGGAGAGATGGGATGGGTGCTCGCTTCAAAAAGGACGGATTAAAAGGGAAAGAAAGGCTCCGGGTGGTTCAGCCAGAAATCACGGAGAATAGAGGCGGAGGGGGGAGGCCGGGCTGGCCCCTGACCCGGGGACATTATAGAAAGGGAGATTAGGGTTGTTCAAAACTCTCTAAGCGGTAACCCCAGGACCCCGGCTAATACCCTGACACACACACAAACACACAACCTGAAGCTCAAAATCTTCCTGTCCCAATAAAACAAAACGTAGGCAGGTGCTGCCCGAGTCCTCGGTAATTCTGATGGTCTTGTTCACGAGGTTTTAGAGATGTAGTAACGAGGGCGTCGATCCGGTCTGCCGAAAGGCAAAGCTCTCGATTCATTGATCTGTTCTGATCTCACCTTCAGTCCTGAGGTTTGGATTATAAAATAATCCAAATAAAAGCAGCAGAAATTAAAGTCCTCTGTAGTGTAGCTGAGCAACCTGCGCCAAAGATGAAGGAAACTGTTCGATATGTAAGAGTTGACTGATAAGGACTGGAGGTTTTCTGGACAGGTCTGACTGAAAGGAGAACCAAGAAAAGACCCAGATCTCATGAGAGTTTATGTCTTGTTGAGTTTGGATCCCCCAGGAGGATCTTAGGAGGAGGAGACGTCTGGATGTGTTACGTTAGTGACCCGTCCACTGATGAACAGAAGAAAATGGATAATTTGACGAATCAACAGCCTAACCCTGAGGTTTAAGGTCGATGTCGGACCGTGGTTTCGTGATAAAACTCCAGTTTGAAAGCTGGCGCCAAAGATGAAGGAAACTGTCCAATCTGTTAGAGTTGGCTGATCAGGACTGGAGGTTTTCTGGACGGGTCTGACTGAAAGGAGACCCAAGAAAAGATCCAGATCTCATGAGAGTTTATGTCTTGTTCAGTGGACGATCTTGGGAACAGCAGAAAATGGATAATTTGACGAATCAACAGCCTAACCCTGAGGTTTAAAGTCAATGTCGGACCGTGGGTTTGTGATAAAACTCCAGTTTGAAAGCTGGCGCCAAAGATGAAGGAAACTGTTCGATCTGTTAGAGTTGGCTGATCAGGATCCAACTGAAAGACCCAGATCTAACTGGATGGAGTTCATGTCCTGTTGCGTTGGGATCCCCCAGGAGGATCTTGGGAGGTGCCCACCACTAAAACTGGGGGATTGAACCCAGAATCTATTTGCCATGAGGCATCAGTATTAAACCGCTGATCCATTGTGCGGACGATCTGCTGGGCATCAGAACAAACACTTACAGGGTCGCCCACCTTCGATGGCAGCGGACTATAAACTATTGAAGTTTGTTTACTTTGTCAGTTTAAAGACAGAATGACACCTGCTTTATCCTTTTAGCTTTTTCTCACAAAGTCTGTAACCAGTGCAGCCTTTTCTTTCACACACACATACACACACACACACACACACACACACACACACACTGTCAGTGAGGAGATTAACGCTGGGCTCTGCACTCGACCCGGGACAAGAGTGTTGAAGCAGGGAGCGGTGTGTTCCCGGGGTGAAAGAAGGGGCAGGAGGAGCGCTGCCAGCACCTCCTGCTAATCTACAAGAGGAGGATGGAAGGAGACGAGGAAAGGAAAGAGCAGAAGGAAGTAAAAAGCATAAAAAATGTTTATTTAGGCTGATTGTTACGTTAAATTCAGGTAAGTAAAGTCGTCGACGAGGTGGAGGAAGAAATGGACCAACACTAACAACTGAAGTTTAAGAAATGTTGGTAAAAAATGATTTAAAAAAACAAGTTTTGAGTTTTTTATCCTGAGACTCTCAGTCCTCAATCAGAAGCAAAGAAGTTTTTTAAACAAACAAAATAAAGTCGAACACAAGTGGCCGTACAGTCTGTACCATCCGTTCATTTCCTGTGATCTGACCCAGATTCAGTTCAGACTGTCTGGACCAGGAGTTCCCAGTCCTGCGTGTTTCAGATGCTTCTCTGCTCTTCAGCAGGTAGAAGCAAAGAGACCCTTCTGCTCTGAAACACCCCATTTGAATAAACGAGTGGTTAACGGGGTTTCTGCAGAACCTGAAGAGCACGCAGGACTGTGGTCCTCCAGGACCAGGATTGGGATCCGCTGGTCTGGACTGTCCCCGCACATCGTTGACCAGAAGAAACAACATCCTGGGTGTGTTTTAGCAAACTGCTGAGTTTGTGTCGATACAGATTTAGTTTGTAAAATCGGTGACTAGGGGTCTCATCTTCAGTAATGAGGGCGTTGCTTCGGTTTATTTGGTGAAGTAAGAGTTGAGTCAAAAACCAAAGCTCTGGATTTACTGGTCCATCAATGTTCTCTGGAAGAGGACTGAAAGAACCAGATCCTGGTCACAATTGTTCAAAATGATCTTCCTATAAGGTGGGCACAGTCATGCTAATACGCTAATAGCAAAGCTAGCTTCTCATGTAGCGGATTCACTTTTTTTGCTAACTTTGGAAAACGTTAGCTTCCACTTAATTATGTTCCACTAAAGATTTACAAACGTAAACCTATTTATCACAAAATAAATAAAAACTGTCCGCTCTTACAAGCAGCGCTGGGTGTGTCGGGCGCCGTATGTCGCATGTAGCATCTTTAAGCTAAACTTCAAAATAAGAGCACCAAAAATAAATTAAACAACATTTAACAAAATTTGAATAACAAAAGTCAAAACTGAAAATACGGTGAAGACAGTATTTGACTAACTTCAAAAGGTATTTATCAAAATACAAACTCGATTTAAGAAATGCTTTTATTCTGAAATGGGTAAATAAGTTAGAGTCATTACTGTGGTTTGGATTGGTTAATTTGTCACAGATGACCCCGCCCATTCCCACCAGTCTTCTTAGCAGTTAGCGTTAGCTTCCATTAATTTTGTATCTGATTAGCGGACTAGCGTAAGATTCTTGTTTAGTGGATTAGTGTTTGGTTTTCTCTTCTGGAGAAACCGTACAGTTGTACACCTGAAGAGGAAATCTGCAGCCCTGAATGCCGACAACTATAAAATGAATCCTAGATGTTGGAGCAGGTGGAGGTGAACGACTCAGAACAAGCCGTGATTTTCAACATCTGTCAACATGTCAAGTTTCCACTCATGTTAAAATAAAAACATAGTAAATATGATCACATTTAAAAAATAAAAGGGCTTTTTTTAAACTCAAATACCACATTTCTAATGATCCTTTTTTTTCATAACTACAGGATGAAAATTCATTTTTCTGCTTCAGATATTTGTATCCGTCTGTAGTTAAACCTGCGTGAGTGTGTGTATATGTATATAAATCTGAGCGCTGTGTGTGTCCTCGCTCAGTAGCTCTCCTCGTTTGGCCCGGTCCGTCCAGAACGCCGCGGCTCCTAATGAGAGCAGACAGATCCTTGGCAACGCCGCCACAACACTGTTTCTGACTGCGGATCGCTTTAAAACAGACCGCTCACACAAACGTGCTGCTGCTGTGTGTGTGTGTGTGTGTGTGTGTGCAGATCACAATATTCTGCATGTACATACTGTACACACACGCTCAGACCCCCGAGGGTCTACACTCAGAGTCTGGAGAACAAAGGAGGATGTGAAGAGGCCGATTTGAAGCCCTCGCCGTTACCTCGGGACATTTTCCTACACGTGTGTAAACAAACACGCACACGTCTTTAGGAACATTTCGATGTATTTCTGGCAGAAACCCGGTGAAGCTAAAAACAGGTTATTATGCTAACACTGAAACATAGCTGAACTCAGTGTTTCTGTTGCCCCCAAGTGGCCAAAAATCACAACAAACTGCGTAAAACTAACCTGTTCTCTTGTTTTCAGTCTCACTGTTTGTTTTTGTAAAGTTTTTCTGCTGACTTTGTAATTTTTTCCCCATTCCTTTTATAAATAAATAAAAAGTTCGGCTCATATGAACGTTGGTGTTGTGATTTTTAAACATTAAACATTTATTTTTTCTTTTAAAACATTCTTCTCTTTGAATTTCAATGAGCCTTTTTGCTAAATTGACTCAACTTTTTGCTACTTTTATGTTGCTATAGCATTAGCCTTTTGCTACTTTCAGCTTTCGGCTGCTGTTGCGCATTAAATTACTTTTAGCTTCATCCTGCAGGTTTCTGAATTCATCACTTTTTAAACCTTTATTGATAAAAATCTACAAACAGCAGCTGAACTTTCTGCTTCAGGCTCAGATTTTATTCTTCCTGCAGAGGTTCAGACACACTCACTGACACACACACACACACACACACACAGGCGCGCGCACACAGCCCGCACGCGCGCACCGTAAACTTGGCCGCGCGCTCCTCTTGTCCGCTCCAACTCTGCTAAATACCCAAACACGCGCGCGCGCCTTCTGTGAGTTCATTGTATAATTAAATTAATAAAAACGATCATTTTATTTCAAATCTGTTTGATCAGTAACAGTTTGAGGCAATAAATGATGATTTTCTCTAAATTAAAACTGTAAATTTTCTCCTGATTCTTTAAAAAAATCCAACATGTTTCATGTTTAAAAGTCAGAATCACATTCTTCTCATTTCTGCGCGTCAAAACTTTGTCCTGATCCGGATCAGTCTGGACCTCCTCAGACCTGATCGATCCACTTATCAGCCTGACTGCAGCTCGACCCCGCGGTGTGTGTGTGTGTGTGTGTCACCTGAGTGAAGTGAAACCAGGTGAGACTCCTCAGACTCAGATAAGACTTTTACTGATGTGATTAAAGTTGTAAAAGAATCATTTCGGATCAAATCAAATCACTTTGAGATAAACGGATCGTCTCGCGGGATTCTGACTCGAGAAGTCGATCAATAAAAAGAGACAAAGAGAAAGTTTTTTAAAAATTAGACACTCACCTGCAGGAGCCAGTGGCACGTCTCTCCGATGAAAGGGAAGCCCATGGATCCTTTGGGCATGGGCAGCTTGCAGTTCTTGTCGCGCGTGGCGGTCCAGCGGAGCTGCCACAGCTGCTGGGACACGGCGAGCAGCAGCGCCATGGACACCAGACAGGCGGCCAGGGTGGCCAGAGCCGAGACCAGGTCGAAGCTGTCGAACAGCATGGTGATGGAGGGGAGGGGGGTGGTCTCTGAGGAACTCTTCAGGGGAGACGTTTGGGGCTAAATTTGGGTCTCTGAGGTGAGTTTCGATTCGTTTTCTGCTCGTGCGTAAAAAGGCGTCTTTACGCGCGCCAAAGCGCACTGGATGAGCTGAGAATGAGTTTGTTTCTCCTCTGAGAATGAATGAACTGCGGCTCAGCTTCACTCTCTGACACTTTGATGTAATAATAATAATCTCAAAGTGTGGTTTTAAAAAATAAAAATAAAAAACGCTTCTTCTTTTCCTCCGGGGCTACAGGTGAGACCTGGAATCTCTCCGATTCTTTAAAAGTCGCTTCGTTTTAAAGCTTTAAAGAGCAGAAGCTGCAGTCGCACCTGGCTGAAGTGGGTCCTGATGCTGCACTTTTCATTTTCAGTCTTTTCTTTTTTCAATTTAATAAAAAAGAAGAAAAAAAACTGGAGCTGATGTGAGTCTGGACACCTGGAAAAAAACGAAGCGGAGAAGTTCAGTTTTTTAAAACAAATCTTCCAGAAAACGCGTCTGAACTCCACAAAAATGAAGTCTGGAGGAAAGTCTTGGCTCCGTGATGCAGCGATGCTCCTCTCTGCTCGGCGCGTGAGCGTGTGTGCGCGGGGGTTTCGGTGTGTGCGTCCGGCCGGAGGCTCCAATGTTTATATAGCGCGGAGGCGGCCAAGGGCTCCCGGGTACCCCCCCTCCCCTCCCCGACCCCACCCCGTCATCCCTCCTCCTGCGCTCCACCTCTCGGCTTCTGGAGCACCCCCGGTCCGGTCCGGTCCAGCTCCAGGGAGGGAGGAGGCTGAGGAGCGTGCTGCAGGCTGGCACAGGTCCAGCAGGTCTGATCCTGATCCATCCAGACTTCTTGGAGAAAATCTACATTTATAAAAGTTAAACATTTAAAGATTTAAGTTTTTTTTGTTGTTTTAAAATGATCCAAACAGAATTTAGATTTAAAACTGATGAATTCAGCAGCAGATTCTGGAGAGGTTCTGGTCCACTCCTCTTCCCAGCCTGGATCTGGACCTGGACCTGGATGAGTCTGAAGGTCCTGTCTCAGATCTCCAGTTAGTTCTGGACTCTGAACCGGACCTTGGTCTCATGTTCGACCCAAACCATGAGCCGACCCCGCCGTGCCGACAGACCTGTTTGTGGGTAAATTTAAGCTTTGATTTTCTTTCTAAACAGGAATTTAAACTATTTAGTTTTTAGATTTTGTCGACCTGATGACTTTTAAAACTTTTAATGAACAGAAATTAAATCATGTTTTTATAGTTTTAATTTATTAAACATAAATTAACTGTTAAAATCTGGTTAAAAAACACATTTTTGAAAACTACGTTTTTGAGCAGTTCTGACCTCTTTAAAGGCAGGTGAGCATGTACTCTGTATATGTACTCTGTGTACAAGTACACTGTGTATATGTACTCTGTGTATAAGTACTCTGTGTACAAGTACTCTGTGTATATGTACTCTGTGTATATGTACTCTGTGTATATGTACTTAGTGCATATGTAATCTGTGTATACGTACTGTGTGTATATGTACTCTGTGTATATGTACTCTGTACAAGTACTTTGTGTGTATGTACTTTGTGTATAAGTACTCTGTGTATAAGTACTCTGTGTATATGTACTCTGTGTATAAGTACTCTGTGTATATGTACTCTGTGTATATGTACTCTGTGTATAAGTACTCTGTGTATATGTACTCTGTGTATATGTACTCTGTGTATATGTACTCTGTACAAGTACTTTGTGTATATGTACTCTGTATATGTACTCTGTATATGTACTCTGTGTATAAGTACTCTGTGTATATGTACTCTGTGTATATGTACTCTGTGTATAAGTACTCTGTG
>JARVGW010000001.1:15800480-15821161 GCA_031762495.1 Anablepsoides rubrolineatus | reverse complement strand
ATATTATTTTTATATTTTGTGATATTTTTGGACTTGTTTTGTATTCAAAATTCAACTCATGATTGGAATAAAAGTTTTTAAAAAAAAAAAAATACCATCAACTATGCTACACGCTAAGGAACAATGGGCTAGCTAAAGCTAGCAAAACGTTGGTTGAAAGTTAAAGAAGCAAAATTCCAACACGCTAGAATTTTAGCTAAAAGTGGCCAAAGGTTGCTTAAATCTAGTAAACAGTCGTATACAAGCTAAAGGTAGTTAAATATAAGCTAAAATCAATTATGCTACAAGATGAAAGTGGCAAACGGCTAGCTAAGCCTTGCAAAATGTTGGCTTAAAATTAAAAATGGCAAAGCACAAGCTAAAATCCCTAAATACCAGAAATTTAGCTAAAAGCTAAAAGTGGCAGAAGATTGGCTTAAAGCTAAACGTTGTTTAATACGAGCAAAAACCACCAAATACTAAAAGTTTGGCTAAAATCTAAAAGTGGCAAAAAGCTAGCTATATCTAGCAAAAAGTTGGTTTAAAGCTAAAAGCAGCAAAATATGAACTAAACTGTGGCAAAAACCAAAATCATGTGAATGGTTAGATACAAGCTAAAAGTAGCTAAATTTTTGTAGAAACTGATTTTTTTTATGCATTTCTATGAAAAAAAATAATTACTTTTTCAAAGTTCCAAACATATTTAATAAATAATCATTTAAAAATCATTGATGAGAGGCCTGTTTTGTCTTTTCTTTGCACTCAAACATATTTTTTTCTTCTCTGAGTCGATAATAAATCAAATATTTTCCCTCTGATTGTGAATTAATCACCTCTGGAAACAGAGCGGGGTTCAGCCGAGGGGAAAACCTCGCTCACGTTCAGACTAATCTCATTTCTTCAAACACGAGCGTCTCATAAAAACCGTCCGTCTTTTTTTTTCATTTTTCACCACAGCTGGTTAATGTTGTGACAGAGCGCCGCACCGCAGACTGCGGCACCGGGCTGGTTCTGATCCAAACAAGATCTCTGGAGGTGTCAGATCTTCGGCTGACATTCGGCTCGGTGCCGACGAGACGCAACTCGCATCACAAAACTATTAAGTTTCACAGCAGGAGTGTGTGTGTGTGTGTGTGTCAGCTACACATGGTTGTACGACACTGTTGTTAATCAGGACTTTATAATAAACACATGTAGAACCAGTTGGTCATGATGACACACCAGTTAGTTAGAAAACCCAGTTCAGTAGGTCAGTGTGTGTGTGTGTGTGTGTGAGTGTGAGTGTGTTTTATGTGCACTAAAATAAATGACTCAGATCTGTGTAACTCACTGAACCCTGTTTATTTTCCCATCATCGATGGTGGCAAAAGTTCAAACTCCATCTTTGGGTTAAAGATATAAAGTGACGATGACAAAACGCTCGTTTTAAGATTTTATTTTGTTTTTCCTGAAAGTTGGTTTTCAGCAGAAAATCATTTCCTCGCTGAACAAACGGTTCGACCAGAAACCCTCTCGATGTCAACTGAGAGAATTTAATTTAGAATATTTTTTCTTGTGAATATTACAAAAATAATAAAGTTTTAATGTTAAAAGTTAAGAATAAAAAACAAAACAAGTAAAATCTTTTTCAACGTTAACACACAGTAAGTGTCACACACACACACAGAGTTTGTGTTTCTTTAACCTTTTGACCTCTCCAGGCTCATCAGTAACTAGAAGTGTGTGTGCCGTCTCATCCATCTTCATCACACCCCTGTCACACACACACACACACACACGCACGCACGCACACACACACGTGTTTATAACCTTGTCAGGACCTTTCATTCACAGTCACTACTGCAGAATAAATACGTCATTTTTGTAACAAATCTAAAAAAAAAGGAAGTTTGATTTTTTTTCTGAAAAAATCTGTCAGGTTATAAAAACTTGATTGAAACATCTCAAAAATGATTAAATGTTTTCTTTAAATCTCTTTTGGAGAAAGAAAACTGTGGAGAGAAGCGACAGGAGATGATTTACTGACTGTTGACTTCATGTTTGTGTTTAAATCTCAGGTAAAACTCACCTGGAAGTGATGGAGACGATTTGTCCTCATGTTCAGGTGAGACACAGAAAACCCTGAGTCAGCATTCAGACCATTACATACTTTAGCTCGTTAAGGTTAGAACTGACTGAGTTTATATATTTTTTTACGTTAACTTTTTCTGTAAATGTTTTAAAATTAGTTTCTTTTGTTACAAAATATTTTGGTAACTGACACGAGAAAACCATCGCCAGCCTTTCACCGTTCAACCACGACAGATAATCTCAACTTTAATTTATTTCATTCAGAAAACAAAAAAAGTAAATCAATTACTGAATAAAAAATGATGCAGAAAAAACATCAAACTTAAACAATCTTTATATTTAAGATAATAAAAATAAACAGGAATTGTTAGTTTAAAAGAGTCAAGCTGAAACTCCAGTCTTCAACACGAAACTCGTTTTATATTTTAAAGCCTGTTTTTAAACGGTGCCACATTTGTAAGGAGCAGGCATTTGTGGGATGAGCAGTAGTTGTTTTTATATTTTATTTTTCTCAGTTTCATGTTGATCGGCTGGACCAATCAACATGAAATTTGGCAAAAATGAAGATGAGTTCAACCTACACTGAGCCAGCCAACGGTTTTATGATAGACCCCATATTTGATGAGGGGGCTCCATCTGAAAAGGGTCTGGACATACAAAAATGCTTATACTTCAAACACTACTCAACATAGGAGCTTCAGATTTGTTTTGTTGTTTAGCTCTGATGAGGGGCTATCCATCAGCCCACCAATGACCCCCCACCCAAACAATGAATCTGTTTTACTTTTTGTGTTTAGTATAAAAGAGTTTTATTGAAAAGCCACACAGACGTGTCACAGTTCCTGGCAGTGAAGGGGTGAAGTTGTTGGGTTTTGTGACTCAGTCTTACTGTAGAAAAACATTAACATTTTCAAATCTGACAACCAAACAAAAACGTTACCAGAAGGAACCAAAACTAGAAAAAAAAAAAAAAATCAGTCAAGTCAGCATCTTCAGATCTGCTGCTTCTGTTTGACGAAACGCCAGCTGAACAGAACGACTTCCTACATATTTTTTTTCTTCTGGTCGGTGAACAAAAACGTCAAACTAAAAGCAAAGGAAGTTCAGAAAGACACAAATTTTAAAACTAATTCTAGGGAAAGGGAGGATTTTTTTTCGACATTCTAAAGAGCTGAGCTGTTTGTATCGATGATGTCACTGATGAGCGGTACTTTAAATATATTTCATTTATGTACAGGGTTCTTAAATAAGAAAACATTACGTAAATCAACAACTGCATCACATTTAATAGTTTATGAAAAAGCATGCAAAACTATGAAAAATCATATTTTTATTTCACAAAAAAGCCATAAGAATTATTAGTCGAAAACATCATCCAACAATTTTATTTCATCAGTTGAAAATATAGAAGTTTTATAATTTGGTCGATTATATAACATATATCCAGTTAAATTTTGTTAATGTAATCTTGAAAATAGATAAAATTTGAACACCGTACTATAATTCAAATATGTATATTGAATAATCTTGATATTAAAACTTCCAGAACAATTAATGCTTAAAGATAAAAGCTAGTTTATTGAAATATAATAATTAGTAATATATATCACCATAAACTGAATGTTGTTCAAACGATGGGTGCTGGGGTTTTTTCAGAGTTTAAGTGTATAAAACTATTGTATTATTTGAATTTATTTTAGAACATTTATAGATATCTCTTTTGTTTTAAAGAATGAATATAAAATTTAAGTCATTATGTTACAATAATTAGACAAATAAGAAAAATCGAGCCTCGGGTCACTAAAGTCAGTCAGACATCAACTATACACTATCCTGTTTTTGTTTTCCTGAGTGACCCTGGTGTCATATTTCACTCAACCAATTTAACCATTTACGTAAATTGCACAAACTTTTTTTGGGGGCTCGTCCAGGATAGCCTAACTCCATTTTGCCAAATTTTCTCCCTAAAATGAAAGAAAATTGTCCGATGCTTTTTTTTTCTTCAATCTCCAATAAACTTTGGTTTGAAGCATCAGAGCCACCTGAGAGATGACCGGGGGGGCTGTACAACATAACCCCTCCCTCTCCAATCAACATCAACTGGTATAAAAACTTTATACGTCCCAAAAAACAAACCAAAAACTCATTCAACAATTTGCAGTTTATTTAATCTGTTAGTATTTTCATCAATTAGTGGTTTAATACAACAGAGTGCAGTGTTTATGTAGCAACATTTACAATAAAAAAAATAAAGTTGCAGCAACTTTTGCAGTGAAAGGACAACGGATAGGCAGACAGAAAAACATCAACGTAAAACAATTTAATCATGCTAAAAAGAAGATTCTACATAAATTGAGTTTAGAAAAAGACAGAACTCCAGTTTCTTATTTCTTAAACAGATTAACTCTAAGTTGTTAAAAAAAAAAAGTTTGTTTATGGGCACAATTTAGCGTCAACATTCAATAAACTGCGTCCGGAGTCCGAACACCGCAGAGTTGCTGCTTCATTGGCAACAAAATAAAGTACAGCAAAAAGGCACATTCAATAACAGCCTCGTTCCCTTTAACATTTAAAAAGCAAAAACAATGAGTCGAGTCAGAAAAGAAAAACTTTCATTTGGCCAAACTGCAGGTTTGAATCCCTTTAAAATGCTGATATTGCACCAAAACAACCACTTTAGTTTGAGAAACAATTGAGTGTTGTGCTTTAAATGTGTGTGTTTACTCTGCATTATGGAAGACACAATGTGTGTGTTTACTCTGCATTATGGAAGACACAATGTGTGTGTGAGTGTTTGGCATTCGTACAACGATTTCCACACAAAAAATAAGCCGTACATTATGAAGCGGTTGCCAGGTTGGAACGTTATCCCCCCTCTTTAAGAGCCGGTTCTTTACACACGATTAGTAGAAAAAGACTCTCAAACCTGCCGACGCTCGCCGTGCCGCCGGCAGCCATTCAAGTATTTGCAGATTGTTTCAAAAAAATGTTTTGTTGCTGAAGTGGAGTTTTTGGAGGTTTACTGGTGTCTGTCCACCGTTAGCCGTTAGCTGTTAGCCGTTAGCCATTAAATCAGTTTTTCAACTATTGTAGGTTTAAGGTTTGGATCAATAAAGATTTTAGCTTCTGACTCAGAAGAATCTGTTCTACAGAGTTTGGCCCAGAAAAATGTTCAAGTTCTGGATGAGAAAAATAGATGATTTTTAAAAACGTGTTCGTTGATAATGTAACAAAAAAAAGCATCTTTTTTTTCTCCTAATTTTGCATCACAGCCCAGTGAAACATGAACTCAACCTGCTGTCGCTTTTTAACGAGCTCAGTTTGGACAAAACCTTTTGTTTGAGCAGAAATAATGTGCCAGAAGTGCTACAGCTAACTGCTAGTTGCTTAGAAGTGATCAATATTGGAGTTGCTTTAAGACAGAACAATTGGCTCATCAGTTCAGTCAAAATGATGTTCAAAGAGCCATCTGCAACAGGTAAGATATTAACGTTTCCATAAAAACTCCACTTCAGACTCCTCCTCTGTCCTGCAGTAACATTCTCTTCATTTTCAGTGCTTTCCCATAGAAGATAAAACATCTCCAAAGTTCCATCCAAAACATTTTGTCGTGACAAAGAGAGGAAGACGATTAAAGTCCGACCGGAACCGACCGGATCGGTTAGAGACAAGAAAAAAAAAACACGACTCCTCCAGCTGCGAAGAAAATGAAACAAATATGGCGTCCAGCAGAAAAAACCTCAAGAATCCTGGAAGATTTCTTTAAAGGCGACGGAGAGTTTTTTATTTGTTAATCTTATTATAATATTGCTGTTGGAGCTGAAAACCTAAGAGTTCAGGTTAAACTTAGAATAATCACAAATATATTCTGTCCTACGTGTTTTTTTAAGAGGCTCAGAAACGTGTAAAACAGCAGGATTTTTAGCAGTAAACATGGCCGACGTGGAGCTCAGACGTGATGCTGAGCGATGAGGTTCCGCAGCTGCTTGATGATGGTGTCGATGAGTTTCTGACGGTCCCGGTCCGCCTTCTTGAACTGAGCGAAGACGTTGTTCTTCCTGCTCGTCTCCTTCATCCTGCAGGCAGAGGTGGATTAAAGGGATTAAACCCGACACCACCTGGTCGTTACAAACCTACAGGTTTCCTGAGATCTGAGCTGTTTTTAACATATTTGAGCAGATTGAATGTTTGTTTTCATGCAGCTTGTGTTTCACACATCAGCGTCGTCTCCAGGTGACTTTTATTATCTGTGTCTTCATGCTTCTGTGAGTCTCAGGTTTTAAAACAACAACAACAAACAAACAAAGCAGTTAGCAGTAATCCCAGTCCATGCCTGCATCAAACTGAAAATACTCACGGCTTAAACAACCTGTCGGAACACGACGACACACAAACACAGACGAGGAAACGAGATGAAAAACATGAAGTCACGCTGCTTCCACTGAACCAGAACAAGTTTGACTTTTTATGCTTTAAAATCTGCAAAAGTTCAACTGAAAACCTAAAACAAACAGAGTTTAAAGAGTTCTGGAGCAGGTAAGATACTGATTACTTTCTGTGCAGTATTTGGGTTCAACTTTACAAATTTCCTTTTATAAAAAAAATGAAATAAGCATCTCCAGACAGCAGTAACACCAGAACCAGTTGATTTAACAGAATAACTTCTCTTCATTATCCTGAGATGTGTGGACACGGCCATTTTGTGATTTTTACTTCATGTTTACTACACACACACACACACACACACACACACACACACACACACGTGTCTGTGCTTGATTCACTTCAAGCCAGTTGATGGAAACACGTCAGATTCGCATTTCTTTGTTTTTTTCCTTTTTGCAAAATTTAAAAATTGGCTCAAAACTGGAATTAAAATTGGAAACAGGGCTTCTGTTTCCAGCACTGCTCACTTAGTGGGAGGTTCTTGGGGTTGTGGGCGGAGTTTGAAGAAGCCATAATGATACGGTTGGATGTAAGTTGGTAAAAAATAAAAATAAAAAGGCAGAAAGCGTTAATAAAAAGATTGCTAACTTCAATAACTTTTTAGTAGTCGTGGTTCTAAACACATAAACCTACATTTCAAACTCCGCCCACCTTTGTGCTGCAGAAACTTCTACCTGTAAAACTGAAAATTAGCGCTGATGCTAACGGGATTAGCATTGTGTTTTCTAAACTGATAATATTTTTATGCAAACATTTCTGCTTCTTTGTTTCAGACCCTTTTATGAACAAATATATTTTAATCTGATTAAACATCCTGACTGTTTTATGTTAAACATTTAGCAGATTACTGATGGAAAGTGATTTTTCTGACAAACATAAATAATCCCAGTTTGGAGACAGATGCTAATCCAGACAGATTACTCACTTCTCCAGGAGGGCCAGAGCGGTGTGGGGGTTGACCCTCAGGTATCTGCAGCTGGGTTTACCGTAGTCTGCCAGGTAAGTGGACCAGTCCCACTGAGTGAACAGGTCCAGCAGCTGCAGAGGAGGAAGAGGAGGATTCATCACAACATGCTGCTAACAGCTAATGAACAAGTTTAATCAGAATATGAGCTGTGCTTCAGGAGATATTTTACTAACAGACACAAACAGGAGAAAGTGAAGAGGAGGTGTCCTCTTCCTTTTTAAGTGTTGCATAACCTGCAGCTGCCCTGCTGAACTCTGTGTGTGTGTGTGTGTGTGTGTGTGTGTGTGTGTGTGTGTGTGTGAGCAGGGAGCCCCACTGAACTCTGGGTAACACCAAAACACGCACACACATCCAGAAAGAGAAACATATGTGAGCGAGGGATGAGAGAGGAGGAGGGACGGAGAGCAAAACCACATGTGGAGAAGATGGAAAGAAAATGAGAGAGGAAGAGGAGGAGAGGAAGAGGAAGATAAGACCTGGAGGACAACAGGAAACAGAACCAGCAGGATGAAAGAGGCTCAAAGATCAAAGTGTTCGTCTGTCTGTTAGCAAAATATCTCAGGAATCAATGAAAGGATTAACTTAAACTCAATTAAAGATGATCCACCTCAGATGATCCACCTCAGCCACTACAAAGAGCAGATCAATGTGTGGTAGTAGCTGACAGTGGTTTTTAATCATCAACAGATCCTTCTGGAGGAACTGAAGAGGTACCAGACCAGAGAGGATTCTGGGTCAGTCCCCAGACCACCGAGTGTACCGAGACCAGTTTCTATCAAGTTCAGTCCCAACAACAGTCTGTCCATCATCTGTCCATCATCTGTCCATCATCTCTTCATCCATCCTTCATCTGTCCATCATCTCTTCATCCATCCTTCATCTGTCCATCATCCATCCATCATCTGTCCATCATCCATCCATCCATCTGTCCATCCATCTGTCCATCCATCCATCCATCCATCCATCTGTCCATCCATCAGTCTGTCCATCCATCAGTCTGTCCATCCATCAATCCATCTGTCCATCCATCTGTCCATCCATCCATCCATCTGTCCATCCATCCATCCATCCATCCATCCGTCCATCAGTCTGTCCATCCGTCCATCCATCATTCTGTCCATCCATCAATCCATCATCCATCTGTCCATCCATCCATCCATCTGTCCGTCCATCCATCCATCTGTCTGTCCATCCATCCATCCATCCATCTGTCTGTCCATCCATCCATCCATCTGTCTGTCCATCCATCCATCCATCCATCAGTCTGTCCATCCATCATTCTGTCCATCCATCAGTCTGTCCATCCATCCATCCATCATTCTGTCCATCCATCAATCCATCATCCATCTGTCCATCCATCCATCCGTCCATCCATCTGTCTGTCCATCCATCCATCCATCCATCCATCCATCATCCATCCATCCACTCCAGATTCAGGTCGATGAAACAATTTATAAATTGCAGTGATTTATAAAATCTGGACTCTCAAACCCTCAGAATTCAGAGATTCAACCTGTTCCCTCTGAAACTAATCTTTATGAAAAGTTTTTGTAAGTTTATCAGGGTCATAAGGAACTGGACCATTTTTATGGCTGGTATAAATCAACATAAAGAGGTGGAGGACTGGAGCTTCTCCTTCTAACAGGAAGTCTCTTCACTCTTCTTTACTCTCAGTAAAAAGTTCAGTCAGCCTTCAAAGAGAAGACGAATGTTTCCTCCGTCCTTCGTCTAACTGACACTATCTCCTATCTGCTTTCCTCTCCTTCTTCCCCTCTCTGTCCTCCACTTCACCCGGGCCTGGCCCAGGTCTGACCCGTTAGTCCTCTTGTATAAACAAGGACAAACAAACAGGTAAAAATGAAATCAGCTGCAGAAATTAAAAGATGTTTATGTCAGCAGAAAGATGGTTTAAGTGTCTTTAGTCACTGAAATAATATAAGTCAAATGTAATGAGTCAAAGAAAATGCTTTAGGTTCATTTAACAGTTAAAATCTGTCATTGTGAAGATTTTTGACTTGAAACTTTGTTTCATTAAAGCCCAACTTTAATAAACTCATTATTCAAACTCCAATCCAGTGAGGACAGACTTGGACATAAAGCCCTTTAAACACTGTCCAAGTGAATCCAAGTCAAAACAGCCTTCATCTGATCCCAGCTGAATACATTTATATCCATTTACTTTACGAGTCATGATGAACCTGGTGCCTGTATGAGGGACAAGACACAGGTCTACAGTCCTTCACAGGTCTACAGTCCTTCACAGGTCTACAGTCCATCACAGGACAGGTCTACAGTCCATCACAGGACAGGACAGACCTACAGTCAGACAAAACAAATCCTGTTAAATAAATCTACTTTAATCCAAACAAAGTCCAGTTTATTCCAATGAAGATTCAATAGAATGAGTCATTTTAACAGACCAGGTTGTAAATGGTTGATTTTATTTCAAAATAAAACTAAATTAAATTAAATAAGCATCTTCTGGTACATTTAAAACTTTTTAAATATTCTTTCAATTTAAAGTGAAAATCCAATCAGACAGGATGAGAAAAAGCAGATAAAACTCCTGAAAATAAAAAGTAAAAACATAAAGAGTTTCATGTAATCCAACAGCAGGTTCTGCTGGAGAACACACACACACACACACACACCTGACCCCAGATTCACCCGAGGCACACACACACACACACACACTCGGAGAAAACGTCAGGTCTCTTTCTTCACCTCTCGCTGAACTTTTCTCCTCGTTTGGCTCCGCCCCCTCCCCTCCATCTCACCTCGCCGTGACCTCCCCCGCGCTATCGCTGCCGTCTCCTCTCTCACACACACACACACACACACACAAACAGATTATTGCTTCCTCTTATTCTTCCAGGGGGGACGAGCACAAAAACAAAGTGATGTGTTGCCCTGACATTTCTTGTTTTCTCCTCTTTAACTTCAAACCCTTCGGTCGTTTTATTTACTTCTTTCACCCGAACCACTCCTCCTACGTATTTAGATCCCTGTCGCACCTGTTTACCCTCTACCTACTGATCCGATTGAACTCTGTTTGCTTTTTTTATTCTCTCAGCTTCCTCCTCCCTTCTCTGTGTTTTACAGACTTGTTAATGGTTATTCCGGCTGTAAGCAGGATTTATTTGTTTGGGGACCATCGGTGGGAATTGCAGTGTTCCCGTTCTTAATGGCCGAACGTCGAGGTCACCCAGAATTCATCACGTTTACGAAACACAAGCTCTACGTCGGGTTATATAAAGTTTCTAACCCGAGTGCAACAATTCTGGATGAATTCAGGACAAAGTGGAGGAAAAAAAACTTTCCAGCCTCAATCTCCTCCCAACATTTAGCACTCAGAGCCCTCCTAGCTGTCCATCACCTGCTGAAACCTGACAGACAAGGAGGTCAGAGGTCACTAAAAGCAGGGAAAGTGGACCGGACTTATCAAGAACTGCAGCCAGTTTGGCACCCGGTCCGTCCGGGATGACAGAATCTACAGAAACATGATAGAAATGTTGTCAGACTGTATCAAAGCTACAGTTATAATCGATGCTTTCCTTCAGCACGTCTCATCGACAGCATGGAGTTAAAATGTTGCCAAAAGCAGTGAAAGTGGTTTAAAACACTTTGGTTCAACTCGTGTCCGTCATCAGCCAGACGTTCCTCAACTCCACCAATTTATCCTGACTTCACAGCAGAGGTCAGAGGTCACAGTCTGTCTACCAGACGTATGTTTGGGGTTAAAAAGAATGGATTTACTGATTGTGGAGCATCTCGACACCTGTCCATCAGCCTGGAATCCACCCCACTGAAACTGGGGAAAGTGTTTTTTACGTTCTTATCGTGACAAACCACAGTGGTTGTCACTCATTTATGTCTTTTCCCTGACTTCTCTCCACTCTTTTCCCATATTTCTGGGCTGTATGGACACTAAAAGATGTTTTCTGGTTTGTAACAAGGTATAGAAATCAATAGATATCGAAGCGGCCATCTTGCCAGACTGGTCCGTGCAAAGATCAATGTTTTACGTCCACAGTAGCCGTGTTTCCATCAACGTTTCTTGATGCACATTTTGAAGCATCGCATCAGTTCTTGTGACAAAACCTTTCAAATATATAAAAACTAAACAGCCTTGTTTTGTTTTTGCAGTTGAAGTAAATGTTTATTAAATATTCAATGGTAAAACTAGTTGGAGTTCCCTTTAAAGCTGTCGCCTGCGGTTGTAGAGCAACATGTTTCATCTCTTCTGGAACAGAAGCTGACGTGACGCGCTGCAGGGAGAGAATTTACACTTAACCCTAAAGTCAGCAGGTCAACGGTCGGGCTGAGAGGTTATCAGGCGATACTTGTGCCGCTACCAGAGGTTCGTCTCCAACTCCAACTACTAGATGTCTTTATTTCTCTCCTGCTTCTTTGTGTTCCCCGCACAGAGAGGTGAGAGGTCAGCTGAGGCAGATTTACTCAAATCAGCTCTATCAAGTCTCACCTGATCAACCTGAGCTAACGGCTACAAGTCGCTCAGTTTTACAGACACTGAGCTACAAATAGAATCAATCCATCTGTTCTTAAACTTCAACTATCTTAGTCAATGCTGTCCTGCTTGCAAAACATCCCACAAACCACTCAATACATTTTAATGAAACTTTCAGAAAGTAATCGTGTTGAGCTCTACGGCATGTGTCCAACTCAAAATATGGTCCACGGTCTTCAAATAGGCTGTTTTAAGCCAACATTGACCAAAAACTACATGTCCCATAATGCATTAATGCATGTGGATTATTTTACACATAAAGTGACAACATCTAACAAGTAGGTGGAGCTGCACAGGGTTCAAGGCGAAATTCACCGTGTAAAAATCTCCATTTCGCTGCATTTTTATCAGCAACTTTTGCTGCAGTCTTACAGGGAAGTGGCAATTTCCCACTTGCAAGTCGTAAATTTCAACTGGAACCAGTGGGATTTCCCAGTCGGAAAGTGGGAGAGTTCAAAATTCAACATGGCAGCTACTCACTACAACTCATCAGTTAGTAAAACTCTTACTTTTAAAAGTATTTCTGTATTATTTATTTCACATTTAGTAAAAAAGTACACGTAGTATTTTCAGTGTTAAAAGGTTTCTATGCAGGAAATACCAGGTAGAGTTCAGTAACATAACGCTTTGTGTTTTTAGGCAAAGTTAAACGTTGAAGCTCATTACAACCATGATGCTCTCATCATTCACTTTGAATCATTTTACTCAAAATGCATCAAAAATATGCCCTGATCTTCCAGAACTTCTCATTAAAATCCCCTTTAGCTCCAACTTGCTCACATTTCTTCAGTTTTTCCATCAGTTCTAAGATTCAGTTCTTTTTGTCTAACCAGGAACCCTCAAGCACCAGTTTCCATTCATCGACCTTTACTTCAGCTCTGAGTTGTTTTTCAAACACAAACTTGTACAATATTCTCCCTGTTTGTATCGTTTCTTGTTTATTTTTACAGCAATGACATAAATCCTGCTACCTGCTTAAAAAGTGACTGAAATGTGATTTAAAAAAAGAAAAGAAACCAAAAGAAGGATGGAGCGCCGGTGGTTCAACCAGGGGTCTCTGTTGTCAATTAGACACTGCGCAGACGGAGAGCGACGCAGTGAGAACAGAAGGAGAGAGGGCTGAAAAAGAATGATTGTGGAAATATTACGGAGAGAGGAGAAGGAGGTCAGGCGGAGGGTAACTAGATGTTACCGAGGAGGAAGGAGGAGCGGGGCTGCTCTGCACGCTGATAAAGCAAATAAAGACAGAACTCTCCAAAACAAACTGCACTGGAAAAACAGCAGCTTTTAGCACAACTCTGAGCTCCATTTAGATTCAGGCACTGCTTAAAAAAATAAAAACAGGCCCGCTCTACTTTTTAAAGTCAATTTGGCTCCAGAGGTTAACTCTTGGTCGAGAGTTCAGTTTGGGTTCGTCTTGAGATTTTACAAGAGCTTTGAATTCTTACATTTGATTGATCCATCAATGAAGTAAATATTCAGTATATTTGTACAAAATGCAATTGTTGCCAAAAAATAATAAAATTAAAAAAAAAACAATAAACTAAAGCTGCTTGTTTTTTCACATAAGGCTAAGAATAAATCTTTAGTTCAATGAGATAGACAGGTAGGTAGATGGTTTGTAGGTAGGTAAGTAGGTAGATAGATAGGTAGATAGATGGTAGGTAAGTAGGTAAATGGTTTATAGGTAGAAGATTGGTAGATAGGTAAGTAGGTAGATAGGTAGGTTGGTAAGTTGATAGTTGGTAAGTAGGTAGATGGTTTATAGGTAGATGGTAAGGTAGGTAAGTAGGTAAATAGATAGGTAAGTAGCAGGGATGTAGTCAACACCAGACCTTCCAAGACCAAGACCTCTGTTTGGTCTGAATCCTAATTTTATGTAAATTTATTGAGTAATTTTTATGTTAATATAAAGAGGAAACATCAAATAGTCTTTGCATATTAAGATTTCCAAGTTGGAAAGAAACAAAATCATTGTTAGCTCACAGGGAAAAATTCAAAATTTTAAGGCGTTTTTCCTTAAAATCAGTTTTTTGTTGCTACTGCTAAAAAAAATGCTTCAGAATTTATTTTAGGATGATATTTCAGACAGTTCATTGAAATGATACATTGAAAACGCATTTATTCATTATATTTTGACAAAATACAATTTTTGCACACATTTAAATCAAAACTTTATATCTGCCTATTTCTCCACATTCAATTTTTGGACTTAATCCTCATTTTGATGTGACGGGTCACATTATAATTTACCAATTACGAAATCGAAATATTCTGCAAATTGTTCAGTCGTATAAAAAATATTCCACTAATTTTAATTCAAACTGCTTCAGTATTTCTCAATAAACTCACACTCAGTGAAGCTTCAGACGTCTCTGAAGGGAAGTTTGGAGCCGCAAACAATTAACGGCCGGCCGTGAAGAATCCAATTTACACGACGTCAGCGCTTCACGCCGTCCCTGCAGAGCCCCAAACAGGAAGGCTTTGAAGGGTGACGCTCTCTGCTGTGACCATGAGATGACCGTATGTGCAACAGGAAGGGCTGCAAGAAGAGGGTCGTATCGAGGAAGACCGGCGGAGAGGTCGGGACTGATAAGCCAGAACAATGACCCCGACCCGGTCACGGCACGGTCACCGCGCAGGTGAAAATTTACACACGTGGAACTCTAAACGTTAAATTCCACGTGTGATTTTACACGTCGATGCGTTTCATTAAAAAGGTAGGAGTTCAAGTTGTTTGTTGTGAGCACGTCGACCCCATAAACCGACCCAGTTCCTGACCGCTGCTCGACCGGCAGCCTGAACTTCCCCCTCACACCGTCCAATCGGGTCGCTGAATAGCTGACCGACGCCTGACCCAGCATCACGCCGATAAGGCCGGCCGCAGACGGGACAGGAAGATGGACGACGAGGCAGAGCAGCACATAAATCCACAGATGTTTTGTTGGTGCGTTATCTCAAACAAAAATTGTGCCGTCAGAACGACAATCAAGGTGTTTACCCATAATGCACCGCAGCAAAAAACAAATCTCAGTAACTCTCAGGCACGATGGTGGAGAGCAAAAATATTTTGTTTTATTAGCGACAAAAGGACCATCCAGCATAGAATAGAATAGAAACAGCCTTTATTGTCCCACGCGGGGAAATTCAGGTGTAGTAGCAGCAGCAGATACATACATCAATCCACAAAACAGTATATAATTGTAGCAATAATAGTAGAATTAAAGATAGTAATAATAAAAATAAACATAGATCAAAAGAATAAAAATAAGAATAATAATTACTGTACCAGACTATCAAGGTGAGAAATAGATAAAAAGGAAAGTAAAAGCAAGTTACTGTGCACAAAGATACAAAATTACAGCAAATAGCAACAGTCATGACAGACTCATGCAAAATAAGTCAAACTCAGTCATTTAGTCTAGTACAGGAAAAAAATATTATTTATTATTTGTGTAATGATTGTGAGTTAGAGTTGTTTGTTTAAACACAAACATGGATGCTTATGATTGTTGCGAGCGGTCCTGGTTGTAGAGTCTAACAGCTGATGGGAGGAATGATCTGCGGTAACGCTCTTTTGTGCATTTAGGATGACCACGGGTCTCGCAGTTCCAGAAATCGGGGTGGAACTGGGCCATAATGGACCATGAACTACTCTGTAAACTAAAGGAGTCTAGAGTCAAATGAGAGTCCATCTGTCCGACAGCTGAAGTTTGGACCAAAGTGAAACCAAAAGAACAAAAATCCCAAACTTATCAGCTGATCTTGATGCCTTGGTTTGTCTTCCTGATCAGAATAACTCATTGATATTTGGTCCTATTAGGTTATTCTAATGAGGAATGTTTGACGTCATTTTAAAGAAGAAATCTTAAACAATATTTGGATATTAAGATTTAGCAGCTGAGAAGAAAAAATGCTTTGCTAGTTTCCTGAAAAAATGACAAAAATGTAAGGCTTTTTGTAAATAAGGCTCAAAAAATTTGTTTCATTTAAACCAGAGGTCAAACTGGGGTTCGTGAGAGGTATCTTGGGGGTCCTCAAAAATTCACTAAATTGTTAATTTGGTTTTTATTTTTAAAAATGCATGGAGAACAATGAACTAAAACATAATAAATTTAATAAAAATATATATTCCCATGGCATTTAGGGGTTGAAATGAGAATAAATTATCTTTTAATGGGTTTTAAGAGGGGGTCCCTGGAATTTTTTCGCCCTTGTAAGGCTTGAGAACCCCTGATTTAAACGACCCTTAGATAATATATTATTCATTATACTTTTACAAAATGCAATTGTTGCAAACGTTTTAACAAAAACATTCTAGTTGCCCATTTCTTCACCACTTTTTAGATAAAATCAGATTCTGGATGGACTTTTTTTCCCCCATGTCTACCTGCCAGCATTTGAAACATTTAGTTTTTATTTAACATCTTGTTTTATTTACTAAATATTGAGATATGTTTAAGTTAACTGGTGCGTTGGCTTCATTAGACTAATAATTAAAAGCTCTGAGAAAATGAAGCAGATTTTTGGACTGGTTTGAAACCGACGTCACGGTTTGTGGTCGTCAGGACACTCGGCAGAAAGTCGATTCTTTCTGTGTTTTCAAGCATGATCAACAAAATCAAAAGTTTCGGAGCGGTTTCCACGACGAGTGAAAGCGCCGCGGCGTTCCGCTCTCTCTTCTGTCCCAACAGATCGGCAGGCGAGCATTTAGACGTCCGTCTGCCGCTCATCGCCCAATCGCCCTCTTTCACCCCCTCTCCACTCCTCCATTCATCCCCCCCTTCTGTGAGCGGTCACACGGATGAAGAGAAGTGTCAGCCTCCTGAGGAGACAAGGCCGGAGGAGAGTCGGACCACCCTGTCCGGCCCGCCGTATCACTTTCACCTGACTGCACTCTTTCACCAGCGATCCCTCACTTTTTTCGCTCCCGTCAACGTTTTCACACATTCGAGTCCCATTTTTGTTTCTGATCTGAGAATCTGGCAACAGCGGCTCTTTTTTTGTTTGTTTGTTTGTTTGAATCTCCTCCCATCGTTTTCCGTTGATCCATTCATCCATTTCTTTCTCAAACTTTCCTCTTCTGCTCTTCCTCTTCCTCCTCCAATCTGAGTGTGGTGAGGAGTCGGGAGGTCAAAGGTGAACCTGCTGCTGTTGTGGAGGAGTGTGTGTGTTGGCTGCTGGTCAACCTTAACACACACACACACAAACATCTGTAGGAGTCGACAAAGCCATCCTCAAAAACGTGATATCATCAGATTTTTTTCTCTTTCGTCTCTTCCTGTCCTCATTTTCACCTCAATCCCAACATCTTTGGAATACTTTGATTTATCCCACTTTTTACCAAAGTCTGGCCTCATCAGAGTTATTTATTTGATTTAAAATAACAAAAATAAAAACATCCTCACTTTGGGCTTTGACTGAATTTGAAAAGATTTTTAGAATACCTCAAACAAAAACTGTTTACTTTGGATCAACTCAATTCACCAAAAACAAAAAACAATTTAAAAACCCATTCAAAACTCTGGTAACTGTTTAAGACTGAAGAGAAGCTAAAAGATGAGAAGTCGTTGAAATCATTTCATTTTGAGGGATTATTTTCCCCGCAGGTCAGACGAACGAGGGGAAGTTTGGAGCGTTTAGCAGCTCGAGGAACAATGAGACGATAAAAGAAAATCATGCTGGAATCAAGAGAGGACTTCCTCTAACAGTACCGTATGACTTTGTTCTGTAAGTTGTTTTTCTCTTTATTTCAACTAGTCTTTCAGGGATATTTTCTCATGCATAAAGCGTTCATACAAACAGATTTGTTCTTAAGTTGTGCGTACGAGTGATTTAAGAGAATTTGTATCATTCACCAATTTGTTCGTTTTCTAAGACTTTCTTCAGATACGAACAAAATTTACGTGTGGTATATCTTACCTGCAGTCAGTCTGCTGTTATCCAGACTAATAACTTTATATTTCTGTAGTTTGAAGATATTTCAAGTTGAAAATAAATCACACTCCATAATTATGTTGACAATAGGCTATTCTGTTTGAATTATAATTTTAAATGTAATAATGTAGACTAACGACAAATTGGTTAAATTAAAATACATTGGCTAATAATTTAGTTGTATAGCACTACAATATTAATATGAAGTTAAATGAAGTTTTGAGACATTAAATGCATTGGATGTGGTAGCGGTGTGCGACTGCTCTTCTGAATAAGTGAAACCTGTAACAGTTGTTTACACTTAAATTAAAAGTATTTGACCAAAGGAAAACTGGAGCAGGACTACAGAGAGATGATTATGATTTTTATTTCTTTGACTGTACAACCCACAGGAGACACAACATTAACATTTCATTCCTCGGCTTTAAGCAGATTCTTTAATTCCACAGCTGACGCTGCTAAAAATGACGAGAGCAGAACTTCAATCTCCGAACTTGTAAAGTTCTTCTTTTTTAGCTACTTTGCGATGTCATTTATGAATGGACACTTCCTGGTATGTCAGGCAGGAAACTTATATCCTTATATGGTGTTTTTGGGGTGGAAATGATGTAAATCTGCTCTCCTTGTGCACGATTTTCATTTACACACTTTTCCTGAAGATAGAAGAGTTTGTCGAATCTGACGTGACATGTTCGTACGAACCCTTCATACGAACAAAAGTAAGAGAAATTTAGGAGAAGAATATGAACATGTTCTTGCATGAGGCCCAATAAATCTAGCAACAAAGCCATTAAGTTGGCAACACTTCACAAACCGTACTGAAACGAACAAGGTTAAATAAAATGATGGTCCACACCTTGGACGTGTCCTCCAGTCCATCACAGGACCACGTAAAGACAAAAACATCCACACATTTATTAACGCTTCAGAGCCATCAGTTCCCCCGACACACACGTGGTTTTAAACCGTCTCATTCTTTACCCCGCAGGTGATTTACTGCCATATTATTGGTATCATGAAACTCCTATCTGGAGTTATTCTGGGATTCCTCCCTGTAGGTCAGAGTTTGGAGCGAGTCAAACTAAATTTATTGCACTACAAAGTTTTCCGTATATTTTCTTTCAGTCCCTCCCGCCACCCTCCGTCAGTCTGGGTTACGAGGAGGTGAGATGGAGGTTCTCTCTCCCAGCGGGCCTCATATCATCACTTACCCTGTCTATCACCTCTAACACACACACACACACACACACACAGAGCTGTGTGTGTGTGTGTGTGTTATCCTGTCACTGGATAATCGCTACTGGCTTTGCTGTTGAATCCACTCCCACCGCCGGGACGAGGGGAGCAGTTTTCACGCTGTGACATGTTGCTTTTGGAGCTGGAGAGGGAAGCCTCGTGAGGTAACGGCTGGGACGAGCACGAGAGTGCACATTTGTCTGTCGGAGAGCGACTTAAAAAGAAAAACTACACTGAAATTCAGCACGTGGATACGTTAAAAATAAAAAACAAAAACTGACAGAATGGAAAGGAATGAATTTTAGAAAGATGTCAGAAAAACAATCACACTTATAAGATAGAAAAAAACTCAAATTCTTTTTTACAGTAAAACTTAAGAGTTAAAGTTGAGTAAAATAAAAGCTAAATAAAAATAACACTTGAAACAAACAAACAAAAAAACAGACCAGGAATAAAGTGGTCAACTATGGCAATTTATGCCAATTTAGGAATGTTTTTTTTGTCTAAATTACTAAAATAAAATTTATTTGATCAGTATGTGTCAATATGTAAGCATTACAGTATATACACACGTAAAAGGAGGCTTCCAGTTGATTTTTTTAAATCCATCTTCAATGTAAATGTCTTTAAAGTTGTCTAAAATATTTTAGTGTGACACACAGGCAAAGGTTTGTATTTCTATCCTTAAAAGAACAAGAACTGTTCATTAATTCACATCCATTTCTAATTGTTTCTATAATCTATAGTTTACCTGTATAATGAGTCTCAAAAATTTGCAAAGCAGTAAGAAATGAAGACGGGGGAATTTATTTATTAGTTATTTGATGTTATTTACTGATTTGTTAACGTCCTACAGGCTCTGACATGTTAAATTAATTTGAAACTGAGTTTTTGTTCTGGTAAATAACAGTAAATAAATAAATTTTGAAAAAAATCCATAAAAACTGAAAAAAATCTGTAAGATTGCTTTATACACCCGTATACCTTCAAAATGAGGACAAATCTGTGTAAATTACAGACAATAATGACCAGTCTTTGGTCCCCATAAGGACTACTGGTCTCTACAGTTAGGTGTGTAGGTCCTAAAATGGTAACAAAAACAAGAACACACGCCTCTCTAGCTCAAGGTTTGAAGTAACTACAGACGTCTGAATGATCTAAATTTAACCACTTTGATACAATCTTACAAAAAAAGCAACAAAACAACAAAAACAGCCTCCTTTCTTCAGATTATGGCATGCATGAAGCTGTGGCTGAACTGGAGAGCTCCTTCAATAACAGACTGCTGCATCTGAGGTGCACAAAGAGCGTTATCGTAGATCCTTCCTCCCTGCAGCTGTCAGACTCTATAACCAGCACCATGCCCAAAATATACAATAAGTGTTTACAAAATCTATAAATAAGTGTTTACAAAATCTATAAATAAGTGTTTACAAAAATCACAATAAGTGTTTACACATCTGCTGCTGCACAATCATTTGTACTGTTACTATTCACTGTCATTATTCAACTGCACAA
>JARVGW010000001.1:15764211-15780683 GCA_031762495.1 Anablepsoides rubrolineatus | reverse complement strand
AGGAGGTGACCTCCCCAAAACAATGCAGAAATGACTGTTGTATTAAAATAATGAATGGATGTTAAATTTAGAATGCAGCTGTATCAGTTTATATACATAATCAAGGCTGCTCAAAACTTTTCCCCAAAATGAAAATCTCTTTCTATTCATATACATATATCTACATATACACATGCATCTTTGTACTAGGCTACATGTCTGCCCTGCTGGAGTCTGACATGATTTGTTTGTGTACAAACTAATATATCAGAACTTTATATATAGCAGTATGATGCTGAAAACTAGAGGCAAGACAACAGAGGACGGTAAGCTAATGCTAGTGTTAGCTTGCTTGGGCTTGGAAACCAATCAATGGAACTGGGCCGTAAGAGTTAATGCAAACACACTGAAGCTGGTTTAGAAATAGGATGAGGAGCTCAGCTCCTCTGCATCGACAGGAGTTAACTGAGGTGGTTCATCTCTCTTTAGAGGTTTTCAGAAAACATCCATGTGGTCAGAGACTCACTGAAAGCATTATGTATCCTCTCTGGTTTGGGAACTAGGGTTGGCAGATACTGGCCAAAAAAATTTATCATGATTATTTGTGGTATTTAGTCGATAATAGAGATCAACCGATACAGGTTTTTGAAGGCCGATACGATACAGATTATTTTGACATCAGTCTAACCGATACGTGCAGCCGATTTATTTTGGCCGATTCTTGAAACCAATACTGCTTTTTCTTCCTCCATTAACATGGTAAAAATAATAACAAATGTTACACAAGTCTAAATTCAAACATAAAATAATCTTTTATTAACTGAGCTTTGTCTGGTGTAGGCTGAGTGAAGTGTTGCCACAGTCATTTCTTAATTTTTTAAAAATAAATAAATACAAATTAAAGATTTATTTTATCTAGTACTACATATTCTGTTTTTATTTATATATTAATCAGATTAATATCTTTTTTACATGAAATAAAATTACCATGTTTTAATATCCCAGCATGACCCAAAGAATGGAACAGACAAACAGATAAACGTATCGGCTGATACCGATACAAGGAAAAAACACTAATATCGGCCAAAAATATTGGCCGGCCGATGTATCGGTCGACCCCTAGTCGATAACAATTGATATGATAATTAATCCCCTAGAGTCCCTGGACACCTGCATGTCAGTCACATGACCAGTTTAAATCACTCTAGAGGGAAAGATTTGCTCTCAGCAAAAATCTGTTATAAATTGTGTCAAAAGTACAGATTTCAGGCTATACAGTTTTTAAATGATAAATAAATTACAGAACTTTTAAAAAATATGTTTGTCATATTTGAAGCAGAGAGGAGGACCAACCAGAGTAACAGGGGAAATCTACAGTCAGTCTACCTGGCAGCATTAATTGTATTAACCATCAAGTGCCAAAATAAAACCAATTACATTTTTTCTGATTATTAATTGCACATGATACGATTTTGCCCAAACCTATTAGGAACATCCTGGAATCCCGTGAGGAGCTAGAAAGTGTCAGAGAGATGGAGGTCGTGGGCTGGTCAAAACACCATTACAAATCTCACCAGAGTGCTTTAGATGTTTGTTGTTCTAACGTAAAGACAAATATACACGCAGGAAAAACTTTATCGTAGCCGAGGTCACACAGAAGTTTTCTCCACAAAGCATCATCCCATAACTTGGACGGTATTTTCCTTCCATGAGTCCATTTTCCACAGCTCCTGTTTGTTGTAAACATCGTTTAGGAGGAAAGGTGTCCAAAAAAAGCCACATTCTATGATAATCCTTATTATCCTCATCACGCTGTTGGAAAAAGATCGTTAGGACCAAAAAAAAAAAGTTGGATTTCCTCAGGTGAGGCTTCCCAAAACACAATCAACAAAAAACTGTTTTCTGTTTTGATTTGATGAAAACTGATTAAAATACTCCAGGTCTGAAAAACCACAAATACAGCCAACTGTCCTAACTGTTCAGTAAATCAAGGTAAGATGAATTTCATTAATCAACAATTCAATAAAGTCAATGATTTTACATTTTTTGTGCCATATTTTCACGTATTTTCCAAGCATCTGCTGAACTTCTTGCTACTGTAATAAAGCAGCTTCCCCTCAGAGATCCATAACGTGACTCTCCTCTCATATAACACACTGGACAGCAGCAGGATTGTAGTTCTGCTGAACTGAGATCCACCTCGGCAAAGTATCTGGAGCACAGTTCAGCCGAGAGGCGGCTTTCGCCTCAACACACGGCCGACACGTGCGAGAACATACGTTTGAAAAAGAAAAAGAAAAAACGCGTACGAGCGGCCGGATATCCTCCAATCTGACGCTGGCCTCTGAACTCCGAACACAGACTCCACACAACCCCAGGGGTCAATTATCACAGGGGGAGATTGAGCGTGAAATGAGCTAATTCTATTTACATGGCCTGGACCTGGACGGGCCGGAGCAGACAAACACAAAGGCAGGTCTGTCTGACACAAATGGTGTTGCCTTAGACCTCAATACAGACAACTGGCAATGATTAGCCTGAAGCAGACTGAAAGGAAAAGGAACAGAAAAAGGAAAGGAAAGAAACTCAAAGGTAAGAAGTTAAGAGGTGGACGGAAAGAAAATGAGTAGGAAAAAAAAGGCGATGCAAGAAAATGTGTGGAAAAGAAAATTAGAGTAAAACTAAAGGACTCTATAATTAAACAAAGATGAGAGGTGGAAATTCATCCTTTTTGCTGGGACAGTTGTAATGATGGCTTTACTCTCCAACAGATCCTCAACAAACAAAGTTCTGACCAATCACAACGCTCGGCACAAACCCTGTGACAATCCAGCTCTGATTGGGGGCAATACACAAGACTGGGCCTCAGGTGAGGTGCAAGAAGAGAAATATGAAACTTTCGTCACACAACTGTGTCAGCAAAACACTTTGTCTCACATCTCATGGACTTTAAATCAGACATAAGAGTCTGAGGGGGTCTTTACACGGAGGCTTTTACAAGAAAACATATTGTACATGGTTGATGAAGATGAATGAATAGGACGGATGGATGACAGATGGGTGGACAAATGGACAGAGCTATTTGATGATAAATAGATAAAAGAACAGCCAAAGGTTGATGGATGGATAAATGGATGGACAGATGGAAAGAAGGACGAACGGACGAATGTACTGACAAAAAATGGATGGGTGGGTGGCTAGATGGACAATAGATGGATGGATAGACAAATGAAAAATGATAGGTGAATGGATGGACGGATGGACTTAGACATCTAATGGATGATGGATGGATGGATGGAAGGAACGAAAGTCAAACGGACGAATGTACTGATGGATGTAAAGATGGTTGGGTGGCTAGATGGACAATAGATGAATGGATAGACTAAGACATAACTGATGGATGATGGATGGACAGAGGGATGAACTATTGGACAGTGACGGATGGATTGATGGGAAATGGATGATCTGTGGTCAATAAAAAAGTACTGTGAGATAAACTAATCTGTTTAAGACCGTCTTAACCCCTCAAGACACGTTGTTCTTCCTCATGGGGACTCTGCTATTGACTTACATTCATTTACCAGTCAATTCTATAGCCTAACCCCTTACCCTAAACTCCATCCACACTTTGGTCTTAACCCTAACCCACCAATGGTATTTCCATTATTGGGGATCGAGCTTTTGTCCCGATAAGGAACAGTGGGTCCTCACAAGGCTGTTGTAGCAGGAAAATGACACAAACACACACTTTGACAGCTCAGCTGAAATGAATTAAACACATGAAGTTTCCGATTTAACACAAGAAAAAAAAAACAATTCAATGACAAAATTGATGCAACAAGCAGAACCTCAAACATTAAAAGGTTCAGTTTATTATTTTCACACGAAACTCTACTTAAAGACTGTGTTTCTCATTTTAGTAAACTAAACTCAACCCTGCTAACGATGGAAAAGGGTCGAGTTACCAATAGAACCGTAAGTCTCATTTAGTTTCACAGCTTCTGGAAGGGATTCGACACGGTATACAACTCGCTCCACGTTCGTCCACAAACTCGTCTCACCGACAGCCAGTTGGGCCAGCAAAAAGGCAACAGAATAATAAAACACCCACTGATCCGACTCATCTGATTTTTCAACTAAATCTGCAACAAGGGAGGTTCTCTGGCATAAATGCTGAGAGGTACAGGAGCTTAATCTGATTCATGGCTTTAGAACATGAAAAATAACATTCAAGTGTGAAACTCCAGGTTAATCTTTGTGGAATAATCCTAGATTTGAGCATTAAGGAAGATATCGATTAATTTCACTCAATTATACCAACGAAATGAGTCAAGTGTTGAACTTTGGATTAATATGTGTGTTTGGGGAAAACTTTAACGCACAAACAAAAACATGGGCAAGCAGTTAAGGATCCATTTCACACAAAGAGCCAATATGTTAGTAACCGAATACTCAGTTGAATACTTGAGTAATCAGATATACACTTTCTAGATAAGTTGTTCTCAACTGGTTATACTGAAAAGATCAACTCCCTGGCAACTAATGCTGTATGTTAAACTCCAGGGTCATTGCTCATTTAAGCTTGGACAATGAATTAAAGATTTTATTACATCAATGCCAGGAGACAGCTGTGGATCAGTGGCTAGTGGCTCCAATGATAGATGAAGGATCAATTCCATCCAGGCTTTTATTAGAGAGGTGTTGCATCATTATTCTGATGCCCTCTTAGTTTTGTGATGCCCCAATTATTTGTAAAGACACCCTCCTACATTGCAGGACCTACAATGTGACCTTTGTAACCAGGCGATATTGCGATATATTGCCATTTTTTCCTCCAAAAAATTCTAATTAAAATAAAAACTCAGTACTTCATATAGGATTACTCACAATGCTAATGTTTGAGCTAGCATTAAACTCTCTGGCTGTTTAGGAGTGGAGAAGCCAAATGGCGAGCTGACTGCTGCCAACTAGTGGTCGAAAGATAAACTACAAAAACAAACCACTGGCATGACAGTTTAAGTCTCAGCTAAAAATGGATACAGTGCTTTAGAGAAGTGTTTCCCAACCTTTTTAGTAGGGCTGCACGATATTAGTGAAACCTGTGATGTGCGATAACGATGCTTAATATTGCGATGACGATATGACTTGCGATAAATGAACAAATACGTATGTAGTGTTGATATATTTCTGCTCTGGGTTCAAAGTCCAAAAAACAACCTAAAAAAACTAATCTTTTCCATTCCAGCCTGAATTTCGTTTTTTAAGTTTACCAAATATAGCTCCATTTCATTGGTTGACCCTAAAGGTCAACCATAGGTGAGGTGAGGGGTTTAACTACAGGTGTAATATTTCAAACTTCCATCTGAATAACAAAATGCATAAATGCAAACTTTTAAGTCAAACATTTATTGCAGTTTATGCAGTTGTTGCGATATGCTTATTGCACAGGCTATTATCGCAATGACCATCATTTTTCAATATATTGTGCAGCCCTACTTTTTAGACTCATACCACTAGTACCCATTCAGTTAAACGTAACAATGATTCTCCAAAACTATAATGTACTACAAATGATTATTAAACAAAAATTATTTATTTAACCCCCTAGAACGTTCATTTCTCAGATTTTCTTTTCAACTCAAAATAAACCTAAAGATAAAAACGTTGCCTTGAAAGTTAATAATTAAATAAATAAACCAGGTAATGGCAGGTGCAGAAAACAGCAGCATCCAAAATACAATATATTGTCCAAAATAAGTCAGAAACTCACCCAAATGAGCAAATTTCATGAGATTCCAGGTTTTATACTGGATTCCATTTTGTGTTGATTCTGTGATCTGCATTGTGGAAACCATAGGGTTTATATGCTCACGTACCCCTGGTTTGGAATTATTGATTTAGAGAACTGATACACTATTGGGAAATGAAATATCGCAATATTTGAGTGTACCGATATTTTCTTACATCCCTAATTAGGTCACGTGAAAACCTTTAAAGCAAACATGCACTCATTTCATCCGACATGCTTCTTGATGAACTCGTGAGCGTTTAGGTTGAGAACTAAAGGGTTAAAGGGGTCAGTAAACACCACTGCACGTCTGATACTCACCGGTAAGGTAGCGTGCTCTACGGGCATTCCCTACGGTAAGAAACACAAACCGAGACATTAACCCCACCTGAACTTGTGTGGCATTGAAGTGAGAAATGAAAAGATTAAAAACAATAAAACCTCCTCAATCAGCTTTAAAGTGTTGCACCCTTGAGATGAAGCTACGTCGACTCTTCCTGATACTTTGAGTTACAAAATAAAACCTCGGGGAGATCTTTAACACAAATTCTCCAGCAGCCTGTTTCTGCCATCCTCTCTTCATCTGTATTGAAATGGGTCACACCACCCAGCATTTTAGCTCCATAGCATCTGATCTACTTAAAAAGGGCCTCACGCAGTGTTGGAAACGGCGTGGAAGCGTGTGTGACGAGGTCGTGTCCAGGGCTCGTGGGCTTTTGGAGGAAAAGCTGCTTAAGAAGAGCTGCAAAACACTCGGTTCAACCACGGAACGTGTGTGTGTGTGTGTGTGTGTGTGTGTGTGTGTGTGTGTGTGTGTGGCCTCGTGGCCTTGTGACCTGCCTCGTCCAAATCTGGGGGAGTAATCTCCTTAAACTCTCTGTGTGTGTGTGTGTGTGTGTGTGTGTGTGTGTGTGTGTGTCTGTGTGTGTGTTTGGTTTCAACAGGTTACACAAATCAGATTTTATTTGTCTAAATAAAGCAGAAACAAACCTGAACTGCAGGTTTCATCAACCAGCAGGAATTGCAGGAGAAAATTAGCTAATTGTTACCTTAAAGGGATCTTGTCAAGCTGTAACAGGCATTAATATGTTATATGTATGTATATGTGTCCCATCACATCAAAACGAGGATTAAATCCATAGGAGGGATGAATCAATTGAATAAACTGTCTGAAATATAACCCTAAAAACATTTTTGAAGCATTTCTTTGAGAAGTAGCAACAAAAAACCTGATTTTGAGGAAAAACGCCTTAAAATTTTGAACTTTTCCCTGTGAGCTAACAATGTTTTTGTTTCTTTTTAACTGGGAAATCTTAATATAAACATACTATTTCAGGTTTCCCTCTTTATATTAACATCAAAAATTACTCAATAAATGCACATAAAACTAGGATTCAGACCAAATATTAATGTATTATCATAACCAACAAGACAAATTAAGTCATATCTCTGGATAAGCTTTTGATATTAGAATGATCCAAGTATCAAAATGAAGTTTTTAAAGCCAGAAATCTGAAAATGTAATTAGGTCATTTTGACTAAATTTGACTTAATCCTTATTTTAATATGAAGGCTCATAAATTAGCCTTTTAGCCTCGACTCTTTGGGCTTTAGTCTCAACAGTAACCATTATCATCATCATCCTCCCCCTCCTCCTCATATTGCATTGCGTTGCATTGTGTCAGTAACAAAATAGTAACGTGCTTAAATAAAAAATGTAATAAGCAGACAATTTTTTAAAGTAATTTGATGTTTTTATGTCTCACAGAACAAAACGTTTATTCTGCCTGTTTGGTAAAAAAGAAACGGGACAAAATGAAAATTCTTAGTGGGGCTCGGTTACCCTGGAGGAAATCCTGTGGCTGAAAGCGCCTCATCATGTCAGCATGACGCCTCACAGGCCAGGACAATCAGCTTTAGCTCGTTAGTATGGGCTTGTTACGGGTTAGGTCGTTAACGCGGCGTTGGCTAAGCTCATTAAAGGGTGAACCGGCCGGGTCAGCAGAACCGGATTAAACACGGGATCAGGCTATCGACACTAAGAACCTTCTGATCGGTCACAGCTCGTAGAGCTGGTTTCACAGCGCAGACTGGGAAAATAATTTAATCCTATTAATTATTTCAGAATTTCCTATAAGAATCTTAAAGAGAAGCTGCTGCAGCGGAGCAAAGCTGAGCCTCTATTTGTTGGTTTATATTATTGCTTCTCGTGTCTGAGTGTTCGTACTAACAGGCAGGTTGGTGAAGACGCTGAAGGTGCTCCTCAGAAAGGCGATCAGGTCCAGCAGAAAGTCGCTGGTCGTCAGGTTCTTGCTGTCCTGTGCCGCTGACATCCAGTCGTAATCTGCCAGCTGCAGGAACTGGTCGATTTTAGCGTTCAGGCTGGTGTAGATCTCTGCCTCTGCAGCGTGACGAGCATCCTGTGAGAAGACGGGATCATTCAGAACATACTAAATAAAAAAGCTCTTAAGTTCTGACACGTTATGAAATACAACAAAAAAATGTTTGTTTGGGAAATAAAAGCTTCAGTATCCAAATAAAAAAAACATAAGTCAGCAGATTATAAAAAAGACAAGTGAGCTCACCTTAAAGGTGGAGGTTCCGTACAGTTTTGTAGCGTTTGCTGTGTCAGGAGGAACGTTGGTGATGTTTGAGATAAACTCTTCCAGGAAGTGGCAGCACTGCTCCAGGTGAGTGGTGTTAATGATCACCTGCACCAACTGTGAACACAGAAAACAGAAACAGACATTTGAGTTTGGGTTTTCAATTTGTTAGCTTGCAGCTTGGCCAGAGTTAGCTTGCAGCTTTGCCAGACTTAGCTTGCAGCTTGGCCAGACTTAGCTTGCAGCTTGGCCAGACTTAGCTTGCAGCTTGGCCAGACTTAGCTTGTAGCTTGGCCAGACTTAGCTTGTAGCTTGGCCAGAGTTAGCTTGCAGCTTGGCCAGAGTTAGCTTGTAGGTTCTCTAGTGGAGAGGTTCTCAGTCCTGGTCCTCAAGGACTACTATCCTGCATGTCTTGTTTCCCTGCTTTGGCACACCTGATTTAAATTAAAAATGGTGATTGACAGGCTTCTGCAGAACTGAAAGACTTACTGCAAAACAGGGAAACAACTACAATACGCAGGATGGGGGTCCTTAAGGACCAGGATTGAGAACTACAGCTCTAGGGTTCGATTGTAACTTTGACAGGGTTAGTTTTACATAAGCTGTAAACCTAATGCAATGAGACAACATGTCTGAGGCGTGGAAGTAATTTAAAATGCTACAACACATCTGGTGACACAAACGTTTACATTACCTCTGCCAGGCCCACATTCTTCTTTTTGATGGCGTACTGCAGACAGTGGCTGAGGGTTCTGGTCAACAACAGATTGGTCGACTTGCGGATCATATCATCCACCTCCGTGGAACTGAAGATGCAGAAACACAAACATCAACGCAACAAACCAAAAACTGGAAGCCAGAACCAACAGTGAAGAAGCACAAGCCTTTTGTTTTCTTACAATATACAGAAAAACCATTAAATAACCAACTCTGAGCAGCCAAATGCCTTAAAATGAGTTTCATTTTCCTTTTAAAAGAACGTCTCGAGGTAGAAAAATCAGACCCAGTTAAGAAAACGACTGACAAGCTGTTGATTTTGTTATGTTTGAAATGTGGCTGATGTTTGGTGAAGAAACTCAGACAAATATCTGCACAATGTCTGCTAACGTTTTTCATGGCAGCACGTTCCTCTGGCAGAGCATCACCTCCTGTTTAATAACAGGTTCCTGGAAGAACAGAGCTGTTCGACTTCAGGCGCCGGTCCACCCCCGACGAGGGACAACACACTCACACACACACACACACACACACACACACACACACACACACACACAAAGGTTCAGTGCACATTTATGCAGGAGAAGGTCTGAACACACACACATCATCAGCGGGGATCACTTTCTCCCACTGAGAGATGATGACCAATCTGTGTTTGTCTGTTTTTTGTTTCCATCTCTGATTCCAGAACCCCTGCGGCTAACACACACACACACTCTCACACACACTCGCTCCAACCAAATCAGTAAATTGTCTGTGCCTGAAATTCAACCTACCAACACACACACAAATGAATAAAGCGTCACCTCGGGGAGAGCAAAAGCTGGAATTCCAAACTCATTTTGTTTCCAAAAGAGCAGAAGAATCTTAAAAACGTTCCGACAACTCCGGGGAAAAAATTCCTGGAGGGGCAGAAGTGCCGAGTGGACAGAAATTGTGTGTGTGTGTGAGTGGGGAGAGAGTGGCAAAAAGTCAACGCATGCCGGTGAACTCTGCGAGCGCACACGCGTACAAATATAGACACACCGCAGAATTCAGATTGGATTTCATCGTATTTGTGCTGCCATCCGTCACAATAAACGAACGGCGGTCGATGCTGTCAAGTGGAGACCAGACAGCTTCTACGAGGACATGTTTACAAAATACTGACAGATGGAGAAAGTTTGTTAAAATGACAACAAAAACTACGACCAAATGAGCCAATGCCTGAAAGATTCTCCATCTTTCTTCTATAAAGATCAGTATTAATCTGGGACTTACTTTTGTAATAATCTGAGCCAGCTGACACAAACATTTTGTGCAGACAGGCAGCGTTCTAACAGACAAGTGAAGAAAAACTTCAGCAAAGTTTGTTTTTAAACATATTTTTGCCAGGGTTAGCATGTAGCTTTTTACAGGGTTAGCATGTAGCTTTTTACAGGGTTAGCATGTCGCTTTTTACAGGGTTAGCATGTAGATTTGCCAGGGTGAACTTAAAGCTTTGCCGAGGCTAGCTTGCGGCTTTGCCAGGGTTAGCTTGCGGCTTTGCCAGGGTTAGCTTGCGGCTTTGCCAGGGTTAGCTTGCGGCTTTGTCAGGGTTAGCTTGCGGCTTTGTCAGGGTTAGCTTGTAGATTTGTCAGGGTTAGCTTGTAGATTTGTCAAGGTTAGCTTGTAGATTTGCCAAGGTTAGCTTGTAGATTTGCCAGGGTTAGCTTGTGGCTTTGCCAGTCTTAGCATCCGCAGGTTTCTTTATATACCCGATATTTCCACCTGTAGTAAATTTCATGCTAATTCTTCAAACATCTGTTGGGATATAGTTTGGTTCAAAGGTGAGGGGGTAATCAGTCCAACCATCCATGGACATACAGTACGTATGAAGGAAAGCTGCAGACTCATAAGCAGTCTGAGGAAAAAATGCAGACATGAAAGCCTCTTTCCGCGTAATTACAAACGTGAGCAAAGGTTGAGGTCAGAGGTCGGGGATATCGATGGCTGTAATCCAGCTCCATCGTCCCGTCTGCTTCCGCTCTCGTGCATCATTGTGCGTTTGAAGTCGGCAGGAAGGAGCGCCTCCATGGTAACCAGATAGCTCGGCGTGCACAACTATGGGAATCAACCGCGGTCGAGGAGCTCCAGTCATTAATCTGACTGAGAGGAGTTCTTCCTGCCGTTTGGTCAGAAACAAAAAACACCTGACTTGAACTGGAGAGTTTCTGCACAGAGGCTGGCTGGTGGATTTGAAGGAACTTATTTGAGAACTATGTTTGGTTTGTGGGTTTTATTTGAGGAAAATGTGGCTAATCTTTGACTCGTCATATTTAAACAATAAAAAAAACATAGACTTTTGACCTTTGTGGGACATTAAGGATCAAAATATCAAACAGTTTTTTAAAGGTCTCGAGGTGAACAATAAAAGAAACAAGCGCTCGTATGTTTGCGTACCTCAGATGCAGGTCCTCAGAGTATTTCAGACAGGCGTAGATGAACTCTTTCAGCTGGGAATAGACTTTAGGTACAAACTCAGAAAACGGAAGCTTCTTGGGAAAAGGAAGCTAGAGAAACAAAAAAAATATATATATTTTATTCGTAACTTTAGTACAAGCTCCCCCACATCCCAATCTGATCATCTCAACAGCCACTGGGTTAATTTCATTAACACTCCTAAAGTGTTCATTGGATGAACCTGATCCAAGATGGCTGCCACAGCTAATTGATCCTAAACGTAAACAGCTCTAAGCCTATTGTACTGATATTAAACTCATATCTGGTGTTGTAATGGCTGAGAGTCACACCTCCCTATGCTAAGGAGTAAAAACTAGAGAGACACGAAGAAAACCAATTTATTGTGCGATTAATTGATTTCATGTGTATCGAGACAGGCCTAAAGGGGGGTACCTTTATTTTGACATATTTGCTTTGTACCTTTTCCAGTTCGGGGTCTTGCAGTGGAAACTGGGAGGTGTAGTTTCGGTACTCCAGCTCTGTTGAGACTGGGATGGGACTGTAGTTGTCCTGGTCCAAAATGTGCCTGAAGAGAACCAAACGTAAATCACAGATAAATCGTTTCACCATCTCGTCTCTGATGATGGAGCGACGTCAGTCAGCCTCTTTATCCCTCTCCGACTCAGAAACAACAAACATCCCATTGGGGGTCGTTTCAGCGCTCGAGGTTTTCGTACCACCCTACCTTTCTGTCAACACCCCCCTCTAAACTTCTTTTTGGCTGTGCAGAGTTCCAACGCTCCAGTGTTCCTTAGAGAGGCCGTGAACCGGAGAGGGCTCTCTCAACAATACAACATTCCTGTGGCATCCCAAGTGTGTGTGTGAATGAGAAAGAGAGAGGGGAAGGAGAAAGGGAATGTGTGTTTGTTTGTCCGTTCTCACTGCTCCGAGTCCCACTGGTGTTACGGCCAAACAATGGTGCGTCGGGCCCAGAGTCTTACGAGGGCACTGCCCGTTCTGAGAGGCAGAAAACTTTTTTTTTTTAACAACACATCCGCTCTCTCTCTCCAGCAGCTCGTAAAAACTTAGTCTGAAGTCGAGGGCGTTTCCTACCAACGTGCTCCTACACCCAGGTCGCCCTCGTGACCTTTACGACTCAAACGGCGAAGGTCAATACAGTTTTACTGACTTTTGTTTTCACTACCTGAAGGTGATGTTCCATCTCTTCAGCAGGATTTCTCCATACTGCTCCCTCATCTCCAGCAGCATGTCAAACAGCTGCGACACGGGGAAACCATAACCCTGCAGATAGGATGGAGGAAAAATGTTACGAGACAAATCAGAACAAATTTCAACCACATCAACTCAAACCAAATCAGTTTATTTAGACATATAGTTCAATATAGAGAAAGTGGACAGTGGATTTAAAACAGCCTGAATATTAAACTTGTATCTGCAAAGCATTAAGTTACTGGGAAATATGAAAGCTCTCATCACTTCACATGAATAAATGGTGGGCATCAGACCACCCATTCATCAGCTTCTCCTTCTTTCGTACGCCTCGTTTGTCTTTCTGCCGTCCGGTTTGCACCCACATCCCCTCCATCTCCTCATCCATCACCCTCGACCCATCCAGGGTTGTTCAGACGTACAGTGGAGCATAAACACACAGAAGTTCATCATCTGATGTTGCTTTTCTCCGTTTTTAGGTGTTCCAGTTAAAATCAAAGTCTGCTTTTGGAAACTGGCAGCTGCTCATTTTGAAAATAACGTCTCCTGGGACGTATATTCTTTCTGACAACGGAACAAGACGTACAAGAACACCTCGATGAACTGGACTGTAAAAGACGACAAAGTTTTTGGTAATAAATCAAAATGAATACCTGCAGAGTATCAGCAAACAGAACAATGAGGTTCTTTAGATCCAGCACCAGATCAGGGTCGTCACAGTAAGACTGAAGAAACAAAAGTTGGTGTCATTTAGTCATTTTAGCCAAAAACACAATTTGGACCAATCCCATTTCCTACTCCAAGACTTCCAGCAAACTATTGGTCTCGAAGCTGCTGGAATCACTTTTGCTTGGGATTTATGTTTATTCGTTGGTGTAATTTAGAGCAAATTGTGAAATTAAAGAAGACATCTTACATTCCTGGGAATACTGGTGGATCAGTTCATTTTTAAACACAAATCCACTTCTCCTCTTTGCCGACGACAGTCTGATTTATACAGATGGACAGTAAAGTTTGGTTGGTTGATTGATGACTTGCTCATGTCATGATCTACGTTTAAATTTATTTTGAAACTAAGCGCTTGGGGCATGGACGGGTGAAATGGGATTGGACCATCATAAAAGAGCTTTTCATTCATCTTACAGAGTGTGTCCTCAAGGCAGCGATTATTTTGGACAACGCCAACTCCCAAAGCTCCTCCACGTAAGCTCTGTTGACCAAACCCTGTGTGGTGTGAAGGACATGATCCTCAACAACGAAGAAGCTGGATGGAAGGAGAGAAACAGAGATTACAAAAACACCAATATTTTCTGAGTCATATAAATACATGGACAGTGAAGGCTGACAGTGATTATACCACGCTGTATGTTTAATTAAAGAAAAGTAAATAAGTTTGTAAAAAATAAATATTTTGCTGCATTGAATTTGATTTTCCTCACATTTACACAAGCATCTTCATCTTCATTTTGGGGGTGGGGGTATCACAAGTAGCTGAACAGGAACATTTTACTGTCATGACGCATTATTGCATTTTTAAAGCAGTGACTATGTCTCCAAGGTTTTGGATGCCAGGAAGAATTTTCTAAATGCTTTTGGAACATGACTAATAACAGAACTTAAGAAAATTAAATCTGTTTTAAACCAAAAATATTTATTAAAAAAAACAACAAAAACAAGCAAACATCAAAGTTACAAGTTCTTAATTAAATTATTGTTTTTATCTATAAATGCAACAAAGTAAGTAAAGTTTATTTATAAAGCACCTTTCACAGACACAAAACCTCTGTATAATAAAGATTCAACGCTAAATTATACAAAAAATAAAACACGCATAAAAAGCACAATAACATCAAAACATAAAAGCCTGGGAAATTAAAAAAAGATTAGATTAGATTAGGCTTTTATTGTCACTGTACAGAGCACAATGAAATTACATTTCAGAACTAATTATTGAAAACTAATTACTGAATTTTTGTAATTTGTCGAGGCCAAAAAGAGGAGTCATTATGCCACTTGGGGGCTCGTCCGGGATAATTTGAACTCGTCGTTGAGGCGAGCCAAACTTGACTGGTTTTGAAAAGCATGATAAGTCACGTCTTGCACAATTTAATTTTTTAAACCTGTACAACACTGTCGTATTCTTAAATTTGTTATTTTATGATGTTGCTGCTGACCTCTTGGCCTCGAGGTCCACTTGGAAAAGAGCTCTTGATCTCAGTGGGTTTTATCTGGTTAAATAAAAGTCACTGAAGTGGTAGTAAAGTAATTTAAAGCCTATTTTGAGAATATTTGATGAAAAGACAAGAATGTTTCCAGAGAAGCTGCCATAGACATCTAACTGAAGGACCAACAGCGGCCAAGTGAATTCACATTCATCCAGTCAGTGTTAAATGTTATAGTAACACTCCACACTCATCGATCACACATCGAGTGGAGTGAATGGATCAAACCGTTGGTTTGTCTCCACTGACAAAATATCTCGATCAAGTGAGGCTCGCCAGACCACGTCTAGCTGTTTTTAATCGTAGTTTTTAAAACAGATTCATGCAAATCAGCAACTCTGATCTTTAATTTGAGCATCACAGCCACTCGGGTTACATCTTCAATGTCAGATTAGCAAAACAAGCCAACCACCTTCATCACCTACTCCATCACTCATCACCACCGAGGAGACGTGAGACGAAACATCTTCATGGTGCAGACGGGGGAACCGGATCGAGTGACGGACGAGCAGAACCACCAAGAGGAATTAAAGAGCCGAAACAAACCGCTGGAAGAAAGAGTCAAACTAAAGAAATGAAACGAGGTGCTTCTAAATGTTAAAGCTTCTCATCTCGTGCCAAAGAACACAGAAAACCTGAAATCGACGGATGACGTGAAACGACGGATGGTTGAAAAGGATCCAATCGAAAAGATTCCTGATTTTTTTTGTTTGAAGCGTGTCCTGACCGAGGCATGTTGGGTCTTTGAAGAGTTTTGTGTTTTTGTTGGTGAAATAGTAGACGGACCGACTTACCCAACAATCTGATTGAAGTATCGTCTGTAACCCTCCAGGGTTTCGTGCTAGAAATGGGTTGTAAAAAAAATAAAAATTAGTAACACAAGAAACTTTCAAATAATCACAAAAACCTTGACTTTGTATTCTAAATATTAAAGAGAATAAAACTAGTCAACATAAAAGAAACTGTATTTTGGGGATACGTCTGCTCCAGCAAAACCATAATTTTATACAATTTTGTTTTGAAAAATTCAGGTTTGGCTTTGATAACTCGTTTATCACATGATTCACTTTTTTTCCTAATAAAATGTTTGGAAACTAAAGAAGGAAACTGTTGATAACAAGAATCAAATATGTTTCAGTTCTTTTTGTTGGATTATTTTTTATTTTTCATCAGTTCGAGACGTCTTTTGCTTGATAATTTGATCTGCAGGTGGTTTTTATTAAACTCATATGAAGCAAAAAAATTTTTCAACATTTGTATTTTAAAGAACTTAAAACATTCATAAAGATTAAAATGCTTTGATATTTTTGTCCCGTAAAGAATTTCCTCTTAAGTTTTTTTCCCAATTAAATTTCTTTATTCATCTCATTAAAAACCAAACAAATAATTTTACATACAATATACAATAAAAAAAAATATAAAAAAAGAATATATATATATATATATATTAGGGGTGCAACGATACAGAAAATTCACGGTTCGGTTCGGTTCGATACTTTAGTCTCACGGTTC
>JARVGW010000001.1:15735109-15746593 GCA_031762495.1 Anablepsoides rubrolineatus | reverse complement strand
TTAAGTACAGTCCTTTGATTTGAATGATTATGTCCTGCTGGAGTCTGACATGATTTGTTTGTGTACAAACTAATACACTATCAGAGTTTTATTTTACAAATACTTGTTCAGACATGACAATGTTACTATCAGATTTTAGCTGAACTAAATTGAGACAAACAGTAATTTAAGGACGTTGGATGAAATGTCAGAGAGCAGCGGTGAGTTTATGAACATTTTCTGAGTTTCTACTTTAAATTAAAGTTTAAAGTTTTGAATAGAATGTTTAATATTGCACATGTTCCCCATTAAAACAATTAAATGTGTAAATTTATCATTCAACGTAGATAAATTTGAACATTTGTTGGGTGTGTTCAGTTTAGTTATTCTGGTAAGTATTTGTACTTAATTACTTTACAACTCTGTCAAAGACTTGCTGGTACTTAAAACCTTATACCAGAGACCTTCCTAGTACTTTCTGGGCTGCTTTAAGCCGTTAGTTTGTATGATGAGGATACACAACATTTATCTGTCAACAACCTTCTCCTTATGTCTCTGCAGAACAAAACACTAACAAACAAGACGGCCTCAGTTTGCCACAAAAACACACGCTGGTATAAAACGTCCTCGGCCTTAAAAAACACCAAAACACTGAGATATGTGCCAAAACACTGAGATATGTGCCAAAAGACTGAAGGCGTGCAGGTCCAGCTCCTGCAGAGCGGACGTGTTTACTGACACACGGGCCAACAAACACTCAGGAGGTCACCTAAAGGTCTCCACAGCCAAACCAAGTGATTTCACAAGTCTATAAAAAGCTACGTTTTTCTACCTGCTTGATGGCCGTCTCTCCGATTTTGTCCGAATGTTTGCGGATGCTTTCCAGGAAGTCTCTCAGCTGCGTCATGGCCGTGTCCCGGATGTGCGTGCGCAGTTTGGGGATGTTTTCCGCCATGATGGAGCAGAAGCGGTACTGACCGGCCCTGGGGAGACACGTGGACTCCAGCTGCTCCAGCGTCCGCAACGCCGGGTAGTACCTATGATAAAACATTGGTTCAGTCGGTGCCGCTCTAAACTTTCAACAAAAATAAATAAATAAAGGTTGAGTGGGGAAATTCTTCTGCCTGAAAACATCTAAGCTTTGTGCATCTGTCTGATTGCAGCAGATGAAAATTACAAACAGACAACATCTTATCTGTCAGCGCACTCAAACACAACCACGCAGAGGAATAAACACACTCCAATGCACCTCAGAGATGTTTGGCAACATAATGGGCCCCTAAAACACTCCACTCCACTGCATCTGTCAAACACACTCCCTCTGAAGGAGAACTCAGCGCTGGCTGACCTCGCTCTGCTCTCTGTGAGAACAGCAGCCACGGGACAGGCAGACGGAGGAGGAAGAAAAAAAACACAAACAAACGACCAGTTTATGACCCGTCAGACTGGGTTTTACAGGTCACAGTGAGGACAGGGAGGAGAAGGGACACAGAGGGGTCAAGTTCCTGTTTGTGGATCCATGGCGCCATCTGGTGGCCGAAAGCTCACAGAGAACAGGAGGATTTTTTTAAAATTTTGTTCCAGATTCACAGCAAAACAGTATTAATATAAATTAATATTAATATTCTTTTATTCATTTATTTAATTAAAAACAAAATAAACAACAAAACACTCTTCTTGATATTTGTTTCTACTAAATAATAATCAATAATTTACCTTTTGGCGCTCATCTGCTCCTGAAGTCTGCTGTACATCTCCAGAACTGATAATAAAAGCAGATATATTTTTGTGTTAAACATTGGTATCAGGTCAAATAAACAAGGGTATAATAACAGTAATCATTATGTTAAATTCATCCATTTTTAAAAACAATAATCTCAGTTTTTAGGAATTATTAAGGTAAAAAATGCCTGGTCTTTCTAAAATGTTATTTAAGAAAATCCTTTCAAGACCCCACCTTGCTGTTTCAGCACCCACAGTGGGATCCAGTCCCTAACTTTAGGAACCACTTGTCTGGTTTACTGGAGCTAAAGTAAGGTGCAGTATGAGGGCCAAAGCTGTGGCTACATCCATGTAGCAGGAGGTTAGTTCTATTCCAAAGCCAGCTACTGATCTGCAAATGAGGAGGAGACTACTCATATGAGTTAGCATTGTAGAGGCTACCATCTAGCATACCTAGGCTAGTCACTCACTGGATTGCCTACTCCCTCTGCTAGCCATTAGCACAAAAAGGATCAGATAGGCAGGCTGCCGTTAGCCTCACATACAGGCAGGCTGGCGTTAGCCTCACATACAGGCAGGCTGGCGTTAGCCTCACATAAAGGCTGGCTGGCGTTAGCCTTACAATGCTAACACCACCCTAGGCATGCTAGTCACTAGCCTCTACAATGCTAACACCACCCTAGGCATGCTAGTCACTAGCCTCTAAAATGCTAACACCACCCTAGGCTTGCTAGTCACTAGCCTCTACAATACAGCCTAGGCATGCTAGTCACTAGCCTCTACAATACAGCCTAGGCATGCTAGTCACTAGCCTCTACAATACAGCATGCTAAATGATTAGCTCTCCGATGCTAACTCATAAGTAGTCTTCTTATTTGCTAGCACTGGGCTCTCAGTTAGCGGTGCAGGTCTATCATTAATCAGATCAGTAGTTGACTTTAGAACAGATGTAGCCTCCTGCTATAAGGACGTAGCCACCGCTAGGTGCGCTATAGTTGTAACTTTGATGCCCTTTAATAAGGCATGATACGATGGACAGACTCATGTTACAGGTAAAGTTTGGGTGACATGTTTCTCAACAGTTACCTGGAAGGCAATGCGTCAGTTTGTCGACGGTGGTGGCAATGTTCCTCTGCTGCACTCGACACTGCGTCAGCTCCTCCATGGAACAGGTGAGCTGTGAGGGAGGAGGGCAGAAGGTGAGTTTCACTGACCGCACCTGCTGGGATTAGCAGGAAGCTGTAAACTCACCTCTTTTCCATCTTCCTGCAGACGCCTGTTGGTTTCAATCACCTGACTCTGAAGAGACAAAACGAAGCAATTAAAGCCTTATTTGGCCCGTCCACACCTGAAGCATCCACCCGGGCCGTCCTACCTTCAGCTTCTGAGCCTCGCCTCGGACTTTCAGCAGCTCTGTGATGGAATCCACGAAGCCCTGGAAGTGATGGTTACACATCTTCTCAATCTCCCTGTCGTGGTTTCTGATGCGAGCGTCCAGCTTCTCCATAAAGAGGCCATGTTCCTGACCATCGTACACCGACCTGCACAGAAAACAACAAACGTTTAGCATCTAATCAGTCTGAATGCCTCACAGCATTCACACTATTGAGATCATTTTTTTCTTCTGTATGTTTTTGGCCTCTTTCTTGTTACACAATTTTTGTGCTATTTCAACAATTCATATATCAAAACATTCAGCTCATTCAGGATATTCCAGCTATGACCTTTGGTATTTCTGCGATTTATATTTTTTCAGCTATTTCACTTTTTTACCATTGAAAATGAGTGGAGCTGTTTTCATCATACTTAAAATCCTTTAAAATGTTTCTAAAACTTTACACAATTTGTTCTGCTTATGCTATTTTTTTACTCCCTTGTGTGAATTTTAGCTACTTTTTCTAATTTTAGCTTTTTTCTGCGGTTTCAGCTAAAATTCTGCTGCTTTCTTTTGCTATTCTGCTTTTTTTACTGCTACTTTGTGCTATTTAAGCTTCTTACAGATGGTTTCTGCTATATTCAGCTAATTGCTGCACTTTTAGCTAATGTTCAGCTGATATTAGCTTTGTGCTTCTTACTGTTGTTTTCTGCTATGTTCAGCTATTTTAGCTTTTTTAGACTAGTTTAGTTATATTTTTGCTCCTTTTGACTGATTTAAGTTTAATTTATAATAAAACTTTTGCTTATTAAACATTTTAAGCTCAATTTCAGCAGCTTTCAGCTAAAGTTTTTAGCACCAGGCATTCACACTAGCATTTTCACAGTAAATACAATTCTCTAGTTCAGTTAAATCTTTGATTCAAACTTAAATCCTGCAACATCTTTTTTCTAAACAAACAACAAAAAGACTTTTTAAAACCTTTTATAGTTTTATTATGAGATGACTCAATAAAACACCAGGACACAAATGTGGAAAACGACAAAAGTGACAGGAGCGTTTGGAAATCCCTGCTCTTCCTGTGTGCTCTTCCTTCACAAACACACACACACACACACACACCTGTGTACAGCTACAGCCCCCACCCTTCCTCCCACTCACCAGGAAATGTCCCACTTGTACAATAGAGCAGGTCTGACGCCACACAGAACAGAAACTTTTACAATCACAGCTGGAACTATAAATATTAACAGGATTATTCGGTTTATTTTGGGTTTTTTTAAGAATCAGTGCATTTTCTGCACATGTAACGCAAGAACAACAGATTTATTTCAGGACAAACTCTGGTAATTCAGGGGACAAAAAGAAAACTAAAAGCTGATGAGTTCAGGAAGCTGAGCAACAACACTGCAAACATAAATTAAAAACACTAGATAATCTGAATATTCTCAAACTAAGAAAAATAATCTGACTTCTTGAAATAAGGACAATTTTCAGGTTTACAAGAACAATAATCGAACACATTCTGCTCTTAATAGATCAGTCTGTAAACAAGGTTATCCTCGCTCAGAGTTGATGCTGCAGCTACGATACGTCAGGATGAGCAGAGCTTCAACAAAGTGGCTCAGCTCCAGTTTCTGCAAACAAGCAGCAGCTGCTCACCTCAACATGTCAAGAAAACAGAGCTAACAAAAGGTCTTTTTTACATTTCTTTAGCTTCAACAAAGCTGTTTGAATGGATTTCTCTGCAACGCAACATTAAGATTCTGAGAATCAGAGCAGAAATTTTAATAACTATCAGGCAACAACAGTAATATATCTGTTTAAAACAAATCGATAACATTTAAAAGATGTTTTCTATGTATTATCCCAGGCCTGAGAGCAGAGCGCCTGTGTTCTGCAGCTCTCTCAGGAAGCGGGTTCTGACAGGTTCTGATCTGTTGGCAGGCGGGCTGACAGCAGAGACACCATGTTTCTGTTCAAACACCTTTTTTATAATTCCTGTCAGTCACAGTTTCTTTAATTCACACTCGCCCACTTTAAACACTCTGGGACGTTTATAATTAGCTCTGTGATGAAGCTGCTGTTTCCATTTTTATTCACAGCATTTTGAAGTTTGCAGCTACAACAAGTCAGAATGACTGCAGAGCTCTTTTTTATCTTTTTGACGCTCTTAGTTTGAAGTTTAGCTGCTAAAGATGCTACATGCTAATACACACAGTGTCTGACAGGTCCAGCACTGCTTGTAGAAGCAGATACTTTTTATTTAGTTTGGGATAAATTGTATCAAAATTAGGAGTTTTACACTTAAAATGAGCTGAACCTAATTTAGCGGAAGCTAAGCGGTCTGCTAACCGTTTCCAAAGTTAGCAAAAAGGCTAATTTGCTAAATGAGAAGCTAGTTCTAACAGAGAGGAGTTGAATCAGTGAAAGATAGATATAAAATGTTTAGACTGAGTGTATTTCAACAAAACCAAAGTAGGAACGAATAAAAACCACAACGCATCATAAAATACTGTGTATTATTACCAAACAAACAGGAATAATATATTTATTAACCTAAAATTATTCAGATCAAAGAGGAAACCATAACGTTGTTTTATTTGCTTAAACCTACTGGATGAAGCCAACCCAAAGCAAGATGGCTGCCACAGCTAACTGAGCTGAAACACAACAATTAGCTTTAATTTAGGGAATTTTACAGACATGTTTGAGGAGCTGATGAAGCCGAGCACAAGATGTTGAACTAACTCTTGTTCATATAATAATCTAATATAAAGTTTTCATACGTTTGCTGTGATTATTTCTACTTTATTAATAAAATGTTTGAATAGTCAGTTTTTTTCTTGCTTCACTACGAGCCGTTAGTTGTAGACGAAACAATAACAATAAAACAGTAAATGGTTAAAAACTCATAATGTCCAGGTATTTTCTTAAAGAAAAACTCAACACTAATTGTCCTGAAAAACTGCTGATTTTGACTCTTCAAACACCTCCCTAGCTTTGTTCCAAAATTCTACATTTCTCTGGGGGCGGACCCCCAGCCTCCCCTCGTTTTCATAACCTTACGCCTTCAGCTTTACTCTATAAAAGCTCAAACTTCTGAAACTTTCCATCTGTGTTTTCTCTGCCTAAACAGAATCAAACGTCTGCAGTTATTCTAGATTTACTGACCCAATTAACCGAGCTGTGATTCAGAGGATGACAAGAAAAGAGCAAAACGAGGGGAGCTTTAGGAAGAAAAAACAAACAAAAACATCTTTGATAAGCCTTCAATAGCTCAGCTCCTCAGCTGCATCTCCTCCCCCCCTCAATCACTGCCTGTTTCCTCTTCGGACAATCAGAGCAAACACTGCAAAGTCTCAGAGGAGCCGTAAATTTCCATTTCTGAAGAGGATCCCTAAATAAATCTGACTCACGCGTCTAATTTTACAGACGACGCTCTGCAGAGCTGAAAAGTGGACCGAACAAATTACAAACACGTGCTGACAGAATGGACCCAATGAAGGATTTCTTTTCATATTTAGTTACTGAGCTGCAGCTCAGACCAGGTTTTCTGACTCTGAGCAGCACGTTTCACTCCAGAACGCCTCAATAATCTATTTTCATGATGTGGAAAACAAAATCACTGAATTTACTAAATGAAACAGAGTCGGGTGGAATTTGGTGCGAGCAGGTAAAGTTTCTGAGGTGTTTTGGCCGCTGCCTCTCCCTGTACCTGTCGTTACCTGGTTTAAACAACAACAACAACAACAAAACAGAGCAACCCCTCTGTGGTTTTTATGAATCTGGAGAATTATTTTTCTGCAAGTTTGATCAGAAAACAATCAGCTGGATGTGTAAGAATACATGATGACCACTTCCTATCTGACTCACATCAGAAACAAGCAGAGCGACACACACACACACACACACACACACACACACCTGAAGACTCAACATCATCAGAACTGACGAAAAAGCTTTGTTTGTTTAGACCTGTCACTAAACTTATCTAAAGAAACATCAGAAGATTCCTTTCTGTCTGTGTTGTTAGCTGTTGTAACAAAGCTCTGTTTACATGCAGACTTTGTCATCACTTTGTTACTTCACATGCAAATATCGTAACTGTTCATCTCTGGTGTGAAATTGCTTTTGCAATACGTTATTAATGTTGTCTTTTCAAAAATGCATTCATATTTGTGACCCATCACATCGAAACGAGGATTAAATCTAAAAGTGGTTTATGGAGAAATAGGCAAATTTACTGTTTTGATTAAAACACTTACAAAAATTGCATTTAAAATATAACAAATAAATGTCTTATTAATGTTTTATTTGAATGAACTGTGTGAAATATATTTAAAAAAAAGTTTTTTGAAGTACTTTTTTGAGCAGTAGCAACAAAAAAACTGATTTTGAGGAAAAACGCCTTTAAATTTTGAGATTTTCCCTGTGAGTTAGCAAAGTTTTTGTTTCTTTCCAGCTGGGAAATGTCATTATTCAAATACTATTTCAGATGTCCTTTTTATGATGAAATGAAAAATTCCTCATAAAAATTACATAAAATTAGGATTCAGACCAAATATTTATGTATTATTGTTACCAAGAAGACAAATTACATCATATCTCTGGATCTATTTATGATATCAGAATGATCCAAGTATCAAAATGTAGCTTTTAAAGCCAGGAATCTAAAAATGTAATTAGGTCATTTTGACCAAAATTGACTTAATCCTCATTTCGATATGATGGCTCACATTTATCACATAAATTTGATGTCACAGGCACTTTAATATGGTTAGAATGAAAATGTGGAATTCAGAAAAAAAAATGGAAAAAGCAGAATTAAAAAAAAGTTATTATAAGGCCTTGATAGTCTTGAGATTTCATTGTACAGAACAGAGCTTCCTCCACTGTAGATACTGTCCTCTTGTCTTTAAGGGCTGTGGGACTTGTTGTCAATAAGCTTCAGTTTCATCTCATATATTCTTTTTGGCAAATTCCCGTCTTAACCCGGCGTCCTCCTCGGCCATCTTCTTGTGATCAGACACGGATTTATTGACATTTTTTTCTTCTTTAGTTGATTATTAAATCATAAATCATTTCAAGCTTGTTTCTTTCTTCAAACGAAAGAGTGCAAACAAATGTGTCTGCGTCCAATCGTTCTGAGCCTGTATCCAACATGGAAAATCTGAGGAGAAACCCAGCTGTGACCCGTTTCAGGTCCAAATGTGGACGGGAAAAATAAAAATAAAAAGCAGCATCATTAACATGTTCCACCTAAAACTCCAACCAGGATGTCTGAAAACAAGCTCAGACTGTTTCCACCATAGACTTAAATAACACTGTTCTATATAAGCTCCTTGGTTTCCACTCAGCTACAAACAACAATAACGTCTGTGTGGAGTTTGGTGTCTTGTTTAGACCAAATTAATTAAAAAAATTAACCATTAATCTCAGAAAAAGACTTTTTATTTACAATAATTAGGAATGAGGGGAAGAGTTTAGTGGATCTTATGCTGGGTTTGTTAGGCAGCTGCACTTGACACTCCCTGATAGCTTAAAAATTAGCTGCTTTTTAACCAAACAAAGATTAATTAAAGCCTCCTAAATATTCTTCATAACAGCATAAGTCACAAACCGGAGAGCAGCTTGATAAAAAGAGCTACTTTTAATAAAGCTGATGTCGAAAACTGAGCAGAAAACCAGTCAGTTAGCTAAGGAAGCTAATGCTAGCATCAAGTTAGCTTCAGATGTTTTGAGTTTTAAGTTGCTGAAGATTTTATATAAAACTAAATATATCAGGTCAAGACAAAAAATATTAAGCTAGCCCTGTCCGTGAACGGTTTTAGGCAAAGTTTTAAAGCCAGAGTCTTTGTTATAATTCTGTCAGATTTGTTGTTTGCTAAAGTTAGCCGGCTAGCTGTCCGATAAAGGACGCATGTGTGTTAAAGTTTTGAGCGAGCTCCCGGAGCTGCCCTGCCCCGGGGGGTGGAGAGCTGCCAGCGCCAGCCAGCGCGGTCCCACTCACCGGAGGGTCGGCCCGATGCAGTTCGTGTCTGTGCTCTCGATTTCCCGCAGTATGCGTTCGTGTTCGGCGGCTGTCTCCACGCTCGCCATCCTGCATGTTGCTCTGTCTGGACGGTTCGGAGCTGCGGACAGACTGGGAGGAGGAACCTTCAGAAACGCGATGTGGGTTTGATGTATTCGCGGAGTAGCCCGGGCGGGCGGGGATTACATCTGTGCGTTAAAATAATAACAGGGCGGATCTGTGCGGAGTTAACCTTTTAAATAAAGGACTGATTTACGTTTACAAACAGTACATAAATGGATACACATGCTAAATTAAACAGATTGAAAGTTAGATGTTTTAAACCTGTTCTCTGTGAATAAAACAAACTGACCATTTTTCTTACATGTTTAATTTGCTTATTTAAAGCATAAAATTCATATTTCTTTATTATCATGTGAATGAGCCAACTGTAGGCAAATAAAACATTACAAATCAGCTATGTGACTTAAGTAAATATTTCTGAACTAAAACAACAGCTTTTTATTTTCTTTCTTTCTTTCTTTCTTTTCTTTCAATTTTGGAAGTATTTTTCTTAGACCATCAACCATTCTAATGATGTTTATCAGGGTTTCTATTTTATTTTTTATTATTTTATTTAATGACATATATGTTACAAATACCGTCAGATTTATTTATGCCTTTTTTTCTGTAAAGTTACCGAAAACAAACAAATAAAATAACACTTCCTATAATTACCTTTCAAAATATTAAACAAAGCTACATGACAATCCACGTATTTCAGCTTACAATTAAAACACTTATTTTTTTATTACATATTTACCGTGACACCTTTATAGCGCATAGTTTCTATGAAAAACATATTTATTTTTCCACATTTTTTAACATTTGAAGAAAGTGTGTGCCTTTATTTTGTAATTAAAGTTTCACAACACGCGGTTTGCTCCTGTTAGCTTAACGCGGCTTCGTTAACCTGCTGTCAGAGAAGAACAGAGGCAGAAAAAGTTAAAATGGAGGTAAAAGTTCAATTTAAAATATCGTTTTTGATCACGGGGGAAGACATGCACCGTTTGTTGAGCTAATTTTATTGTTGATTTGTGGCGTTTTGAAGAATAATGCAGCTAGCGAAGTTAAGCTAGCGATAACTGAGGATCAGAGTCCATTCAGGTTATGAACAGCTGTAAATCCTCTCTTTTTTATTGATTTTTATGCAAATAAAACTTTAATCTGCAGATTTATCAACATTTTAATGAATGAATTGTGTGTTTGTTGAATGTCAAAGAGTGTAAGTTTCAGTTGCATGTATTTTGCATTAAATAATTGTTTATTTGTTTATTTGTTCCAGCCTCAGAAGAAGCTGATCAACTCAGTGGACAGCTGTGTGGACGAGGCTCTCTGTGGCCTGGTCAGGGCCTCTGGGGGCCTCTCTCTGCTGAAGGGCCACAGCAGGGTGGTGCTTCGCTCTGACCTGGACCACCTGAAGGGCAAAGTGGCCCTGCTGTCCGGGGGTGGGTCAGGCCACGAGCCGGCCCACGCAGGTAAAACGCTGCACACCTTTTTTAACCACATCTGCTCTGATTGTTTAGCTTCACCTGGTTGTTTCTGCAGGTTACGTAGGTGCAGGCATGCTCTCTGCTGCTGTGGCTGGAGGAGTGTTCGCCTCACCGCCTCCCACCAGCATCCTGGCCGCCATCCTCGCCCTGCATGAAGCAGGTAGGACCACCATGCCTCACTGCAGTGGTGGGCGCAGGTTCACTAATAGAGGGAACTCATTTCCTTCATCATTTGACAGGAGTTTTACTTTTAAACTCTAAGTGTATTTAATTTAGTTATAACATAAACACAATAAAAATTAAACCAAGATTTAGAATAATTATCATTTTGATCCATACACTGGTTTAGGGTTAGTGCTGCCCACCGTATAAACCGACACAACAACACTCTCTCTGCAGGAGCCTCGGGGGTCCTGCTCATCGTGAAGAACTACACAGGAGACCGCCTCAACTTTGGACTGGCTGCAGAGCGGGCTCGCCATCAGGGGGTCCCCGTGGACATGGTGATAGTTGCAGAGGACTGCGCCTTCGACCGGCCCAGCAAGGCCGGCAGGAGGGGTCTGTGTGGCACCGTCTTCATACACAAGGTGCAGGTTTGACTTCTTTTTCTCAAAGATGATCTGCTCACTGTGCATTTAAAGTTAGCAGAAGCTAATCTGTCCTTCAGCAAATAAGCTAATCCGCTAACAGAGTTGTAAAGTAACTAAGTACAAATACTTTGTTCCTGTACTTTACTTGAGTAATTATTTTACTTTTTACATTTTAAAAAAGACAAGAAGTAGAAAGTTGTTACTTTTATTTCATTTTTGTTTGTTTTCATTCCAGCTTGTTATTATAAAAAA
>JARVGW010000001.1:15706315-15726783 GCA_031762495.1 Anablepsoides rubrolineatus | reverse complement strand
AGGGGCGGGGCTGGAGCAGGGCAGAGACACACAGGGGAACAGAAACACTGAAAAACTAATGAAAATAAACACAGACCATGACATTAACATAACATTTAATAACATTTATTTTCATTATAGGGAGCATTTCAAATAAAAAAGTACTTTTTCTGATCTTTTTTAGTAAGACTTGTTTCAAAATAAAAAAAAGCTGAAGCCAAGTTTAATTAAAATTACAAATATTGGTTTTCTGCAGTTTTTGTTTGATGTTAAAAAGACAAAAAACAGCATTTTTAGTACAAATAGTTGATAAAATCTTTTTGCTTATTTAGAAATTATTTCAATTTTTAAAATAAATATTCTGTTGTAAAGTTTAAAGGCTTTGATCTAAATGTTTTTTTACTTTTTCTAACAGAATGTAAATAACAGTTGAAGCTGTTTTCTCTGATTTGTTTAGTGAAGTTTCGTTTTGTATTTTTCTACTAATCTGTTGGGAGATAATGTAACAGTATGAGCCTAAATTACTGAGTAATAAAATAAAATAAAAATATTTTCCGTTTGTCTGAAAGTTTGTAACGAGCTTAACGACCTGGTTTAGTTTGTGACGTCTCTGGAACCTGATTTAAATATTTAACCTGATTTCTTTGCAACATAAAACCATCAGATACACAATCTTTTGTTGTTCAGCTCGCTTTAACCACCAGTTTCCTAAGACACACACACACACACTTCAAACACACACACACACTTTAAATTCACACAGACACTTTCACACTTCTAACGAGCTGAGCTGCTCTCTCTTCTCTCTGCTGCTGTCAGACGACGAAGGTAAACTTTAACAATTAAAACCAAACCTTACACTTTAAGTTTTAAGAGAAAATATTTGTATTTTGAACCACAATGATTATGTTTTACTCTTTAATATTTAATTTTTTACCCACAAATATGACTTAACCATAACATTTTTTATACCTCGTCCTAAAAACAACCTCTCAGCTCTGCAGGGGAAAGAAAAGTTTCTGCGTCTCGGATGGAGTTCGCCTGCAGCCACGTCGTTTGTAACTGGAGGCCGGACGGATCAGGTGAGTCCAAACACCTGCAGGAAGGTGTCACTGCTGGAAGACTGTTAAAAAAGTTTGAAACTGTTCAGAGACAGTATCTTACCTGCTGTAGATGGCTCATTGAATAACCTCAGTTTGGGTTGGGAAGTAAAATGGACTGAACTTATATAGCGCTTTATCAAGTCCTTCCGGACCCCAAAGCGCTGTACACTAACAGACATTCACCCATTCACACACACATTCACACACTGATTATGGCAAACTATACTGTAGCCACAGCTGCCCTGGGGCAAAGACTGACAGAGGTGAGGCAGCCATGCACCGGACCCTCTGACCACCATCAGTAGGCAAGCCGGGTGAAATGTCTTGCTCAAGGACACAACGACTGAAGCGGCTGGACGGGGGATCGAACCGGCAACCTTCCGGTTCCTGGTTTCTGGTTAGGATTAGGGTACATCGTGATGATAACAGAAACTGGACTCACAGTCACCTTGACTTTCGATTTTGGGTAACCTTAGATATCTTCTGACCTGCCGATTCTGATTTTTAAATATCTGACACTGTCAGGTGTTATAAGGTCTCAATACACCTTCAATGTCCCAAGTTTAATTTATTAAAATACATTGAACAATACTGTACACCTCTGAGGTGTATCCTACAATACCATTGAAACAATCCAAACTTGTTTTAACTGGACATTAGGTAGTGCTCAGAACAGAGCTAAACAGGACAGTGCATGATGTTCAGATCTTTTAAAGGTAGATGATAAGCCAGGATTTTCCACTAATCTTATCCAAGTATTGGCCGATCTCCGATCTTCCAAAATTAAGGAAATTGGTGCCGATAAATTGGTGCACCCCTTCTTTGTATCCTTTCAGTCTGTTCACTGGACTTATTTGCTCAGGCGCTAAATCGAAAGCTAAAAGCTGAGGTTCTCCTTCCATGAAGCAGCTTTGTTGTCCTCCGTTCAGTTACTGGTTGAGTAATTTTTCTGTCAACGCGCTCTGGTTTCATTTTCGGTAGCTGATCGACAGATATTGTCCAAAATGAACCTTAAAGCATCATCATTTACACGACGACGTGAAAATTAAACTTAAAACAGAAAATGAAGCTGGTCAGAATTAAACTGTCCAAACTGAGGTCGCTCAGAGAAACTGAACTGACGTTTTATTCTCATTTCCTGTTCAGTTTTAAAGCATCAGCAGATCTGTAACACCTGCAGGATTGATGGCTTGTTTTTTTTCCATCAAACCACAAGTTTCTTTGTCATCAGATTTGAATATAAAACACACCCGGCTCAGAACAGAAGAAAGGAACATTTGTTTTTGTGTTGAAAGTGTTCAGCTTGTAGTCTCAAGAGTATTAAAGTGAAAAAAACAGGAAAACATATTTAACAGACAACCCTGTGTGTTTGAGTGCCAGGTTTTCTCACCATTTTAGAACCATTTCTGGTATAAGGATCTACACTGACAGGACCACTAGTCGCTTTGCAGAACAAAGTTTGGTCCTAGAATGGTTGAGGGTTAGTTATGTACCCGGGGTGTTATGGTTTAAGTTTAGTTATTTACTGGGGGTGTTAAGGTTTAGGGTTAGGCTACAGACACCAGTGGAAACAAATAGAAGTCAATGTATGTTCTTAAGAAGGATAGAAATACAAGGTGTATGCGTGTGTGAGTGTGTGGGCATGCTTGCAAAAGTGAGCAAGACGATGCAAACGTTCAGCTGAATGAAGGGAAAGTCCAAACTGTTACTTGATAATTAAAACATTTAAAGGGGACATGTCGAGCAAAATATACTACTTTTTTAGCTGTTAAATACATTTTGTTGTGTAACGAAATGTAGGGAGGACTGCACCAAAAAACACAGCTTTTATTTTAAACGGGGCTTACTGTCATGACCTTTAACCTGAGAACTGAAGCATTGCACAGTCTGACCTTGGGGTGAGTCCTGGGCAAATGTTCTGGTTGATTCTTTTCAACCTCAACGTTACAACATGAGGTCATATGTTTTGTCTAATTTGTGTATTTTAACCACATTTTAACCATATTTTGACTGTATTTTAACCCTGTATTACTTGTATTATAACTGTATTTTACTTGTACTCGACCTCCAGCAGGTGTAAAACTGAGTTTAACTTGTTCTGATGTTTCCTTCAGGTGCTCCTCCTCCTCCGCTGCCTCCTCGTCGTCATCGGAAACCTCGACCTCACTCTCTTCCTCTGGAGCTCCTTCCTTCGGTTCAGCCTCCCCTCACTCCTCTCTCCCTCCCTCCTCCTGTTCCTCCCAGACGTGAGTCTCATTGTTGCACATATCTGTCTGTGAAAACGTGTAAACTATTCCTTTATTATTATTATTATTATTATTATTATTATTATTAGAAGTTATTTTATTTTCTCAGTTGACTTGTTGGAAGGAGAAGCTCAGAGTGAAGTTAACGTCAACGTCGTCTCTCTCAACGTTGCAAAACTGGTCGACATCAGTCGAGGTCAGGAGACGAAGAGAACTGACATTTGTCTTATTTTTGTTTATTTTCTGTACATTAATGTTTGTTTGTTTGTTTCAGATGCAGGTCTGGAGACCTTTCAGAGTCCGGTGGTTTGTGGAACATGTGGAGCTGCTTTGTCTTGTCTGAGTTCTGTTCAGAGCAACGTAAGAACTGAGAATCCAGCATCACTTTGTTATTCTGGTTTTCACCCCATTTTTAGCTGTTTCTATGTCAAAACGTTCGACTCACTCAGTAGATGGACATTTTCATAACTATTATCCTTTTTTAAATATTTAACTTTATTTACAAATATTTTCTCTATTGAAATACATGAAAATCTCTTTAATTCCTTCAAAAACTGTTCTGTTTGAAATGTGTTTTAGCACACTGGCTCGATTTGTATCTTACTTTGTTATTTTTAACTTCTAACTTTTGCTACTTTAAGCTGGTTTATTTGCTTACTTTTGCTATTTTTATCTAGCTTTTTTATACATACAATAAAATGATGTTTGCTGTTTTTAGGTGGCTACTTGACAATTAACAACTTTACCTTTTAGTTAGCCTTTTGCTATTTTAGTTAGCTTTATGCTACATACAGTCTTTTGTTTTTTTAGCATTTAACTGGTGTTCTACTACTTTTATCTCTTAGCTAACATTTTGCTTCTTTTATACCTTAGCAGGTGTTTTGCAACGTAAATTTTTCATTATTTCTTGCTACTTTTAGCTAGCGTTTGGGGTTTATTTTTAGATTTAGTCAGTGTCTGCATCTTTTAGTTTAAATGAGCGTTTTTGCTTTATTTGCTTTTAGCAATAAATCTGCTTTTTATTTTTGTCTTTTTAGCTTTTTTAGCTTCTTTCAGTTTGAACATCTCTGGTTCAGCTTATTTAACAGCTTCAGTGTTGAAACTGTTTTTTAAAGGAAATACATCAGTTAAAATTCAGATTGTTTTCTTTAGCTTTTTTTCACATCAGCAGAATTAACAGGAGCTGAAGGATTTTAGTCTTAATCCAGTTTTCTGCTGCGCAGCTGTGGATTTGTGAGTTCTGTGGAAGTGAAAATGACGTTGATGGGGGCGTGGCCAAGGTGTGCGTGGGCCAGCGGGCAGGTGTGCGCAGCGATGATGTTTACCTGCCGACGACAAGTGATGATGACTACCAGAACCTGGAGGACACGCTGATCGTTTTCTGCGTGGATATTTCAGGCAGCATGAGCGTCACGACCGAGGTGAGTAAAAAACTGAAGACGTTATTGAGTGGTGAAGTTCTGCTCCCTTACCTTTTAGCTGATGTTCTGCTCCTCTTAGCTGATGTTCTGCTCCTCTTAGCTGATGTTCTGCTCCTCTTAGCTGATGTTCTGCTCCTTTTAGCTGATGTTCTGCTCCTTTTAGCTGATGTTCTGCTCCTTTTAGCTTTTAGCTGATGTTCTGCTTCCTTAGCTTTCAGTTGATGTTCTGCTCCTTTTAGCTGATGTTCTCCTCCCTTAGCTTTTAGCTGATGTTCTGCTCCTTTTAGCTTTTAGCTGATGTTCTGCTCCTTTTAGCTTTTAGCTGATGTTCTGCTCCTTTTAGCTTCTAGCTCATGTTCTGCTCCTTTAGCTCACTTTCTGTTCCTTTTAGCTCTTTGCTCATGTTCTGCTGCTTTTAGCTTTTAGCTGATGTTCTGCTTCCTTAGCTTTCAGTTGATGTTCTGCTCCTTTTAGCTGATGTTCTCCTCCCTTAGCTTTTAGCTGATGTTCTGCTCCTTTTAGCTTTTAGCTGATGTTCTGCTCCTTTTAGCTTTTAGCTGATGTTCTGCTCCTTTTAGCTTCTAGCTCATGTTCTGCTCCTTTAGCTCACTTTCTGTTCCTTTTAGCTCTTTGCTCATGTTCTGCTGCTTTTAGCTTTTAGCTGATGTTCTGCTCCCTTAGCTTTTAGCTGATTTTCTGCTCCCTTAGCTTTTAGCTGATGTTCTGCTCCTTTTAGATGATGTTCTGCTCCCTTTGCTCTTTGCTCATATTCTGCTGCTTTTAGCTTGTTTCATTAGTTTTTTGCTCATGTTCTGCTGCTTTTAGCTTGTTTCATTAGTTTTAGCTCGTGTTCTGCTACTTGAGCTTCAAAACATTCGTAATCAGCAGATTTTCATTTTTAAATGTTGATAAAAATCTTAACTGAAGACGCCACAAACTCAGAGCTCGACACAGATCAGCCGAAGATTCACAACCACATCTGTCTCTGCAGATAAAATCTGTTCCTCTCTAAACTTTCTTTGTCTGTTTTCACTGTGAGAATCTGAAAGATGGAAGTAAACAGCTTTAACCTCATGTTTTATCTGCGCAGGTCTCTTCAGACGGCAGCTCCTCGCTTCATAAATCCAGGTTAGAGGTGAGGCGTTCGCTCGTCGTAGGAAATACGGAAGTCGGTGTGATTCATTTGTTTTTAAGTGTTTTATGTTTTCTCAGGGAGTTCAGGACGCACTCCAGAGAACACTGAAGTCTGTCCTGCAGCAGTCGCCTCACAGGAGAGTCGCCCTCGTCACGTTCAACGACGAGGTAACCGAAATTAAAAATGTCCGTTAATGGTGCTGAGTCAGCATGTCTTCTGCTATTTTTACCTAATGTTTTTATTTAGCTCCTTTAGCTAGTGGTTCTGCTACTTTTAGCTAGCTTTTAGCTTCTTTAGCTTTTAGCTTGTTTTTGCTCATTCTGCCTGTTTTTCTTCTTTAAACTTTTAGCTTGTATTTTGCTACTCTTAGCTAGCATTTTGATCCTTTAGATATAAGCTTGTGTTCTGTTATATTCAGCTTACATTTAGCTGTTTTAGCTATGGTTCTGCTACTTTAGCTTATTAACTAGTGTTCTGTTACCTGTAGCTAGCTTTTTGTTATTTTAGCTTTTAGCTTGCATTATGTTAACTTTAGCTAGCTTTTTTCTTCTTTTTTTTTGCCAGTTTTTGGCTTTTTTTGCTTTAGCTATTAGCTAGAATTCTTTCACCTTTCAGCTAGATTGTTGCTCCTTTAGCTTTCAGCAACTGTTCTGCTATTTTCAGTTTTACCAGTTCACTTTCAGTTTCTTCAGCAGACCATACCATCTTTATTTATAGAGCATTTTAAACACCCACAGGACCAAAGTGTTGCACAGACTTCAGCTCGTTCTCACTGCAGTTATTTTTAGCGATGTTTTGCTTCTTTTTTTAGCTGATGTTGTAGCCTTCGGCCTTGTGACAGCTGTAATGACATGGTTGTTTTGGCCCGTTGCAGGTGGTGATTTACGGTGATGGTACAGGCGCTCCTCTCACGCTCAGGGAGTGGGCGCTGCTGGACTACGATCACATCTGGCAACAGGCCGTCTCTTACAGAGTCCCTCACTGTGTGGCCGAAACCTTTCCTCAGCTTGACCAGAGAGTCAAAGAGTCGGTCCCAGCAGCTGAAACACTTTAAAATCTTTAATTAGTTTAATTTAATTCATGTTTTTCTGTCCTTACAGACTCAGGGAGCACGGAGCGACAGCTCTTGGTCCAGCAGTGTTAGCTTCTGTTGCGATGGCCTCCAGCTACCCCGGGTCAAAGGTGAATGATGACTCAGCAGAAACTTCTCTTCCTTGTTGAGGGTTTGTTGTCTTTTAGCTGATGTGAAGTTTACCAAATTAAACTAAGTTTTCTACATATTTAAAGCAACAAACATCTTCCTGTTCCTCTCTCTGCCCTGAGAGATAAACGCTGACTCAGCATTTAGTCACCAAAATTACATTTTGAGTTTTTTTCAAATCAACTGTTTAATTTTCTTCTAAAAGAACCTTGTGGAAGCACCGTAGGTTTTAGATCTGTTTCTTTCTCTCATTCATGTTTTAGACATTTTTATGTTCACTTAGCCGTGGCGCCATCCTGAATGGGGCAGGTAGGTAATCTGTAGACGTTCATTTTGCTTATCTGACACCAACACAACTGACCCAGTCATGGTTTGGTTTACGTGGCCTAAATTTGTCAGTGCCACAAATGGCCCAGCTGTGGATTGAATTATGTGGTGTTAGCCCATGCATGGACCACCTCTGACAAACTAGTACACCAAAGGGCTGTCATTCTTTGTGGTATCTGGGCCAAGTGTTGGGAGTGGTTAATGCAATGTGTGGGCCAGAACTGGGCCAGACAAATGTTGCTATGTGGGAAGCTTTGACATTATCGCCTGCCGTTGAACTTGTTTTAGATACCATAATGGACGTTAGGTGTGTTTATATAGAGGAAACCAACTAAAAGTGTGTTGACTTCAGGAAGTGACTTCATGGTGGATTATTTTAGCTGCTTCAAAGAAAATAAGCTCTGTTGTCATCGACAAAGAAGCTACTATTTCCCTTAAAAACTGCAGCGTCAACAGGGCCTAAAGATCAAGAGGCTAAAGCAAATGCAAGCCAACTCTAGGAAACAGGATTAAACTACAACTCAAGCATCTGAAAACTTCCACTCTACATTAAAACTAGCATAATTAACTGAACGAGACTTGGGTTTTTGGGCCATTGTAGGTCATTCTGTGCACCGACGGCAGAGCCAACATCGGACTTGGTGAAATGGAGCAAGCCACTGCTCTGTCCTCCTTGAACCAGACGCCGTATTTCTACAGACAGCTGGCTCTGCAGGCCGTGGAGAAAGAGTGAGGATGCATTTGATTCTATGACGAATACAAAATAATGACAATATTGTTTGAAATGTTGAATTAAAACTGTTCTTTTCAGGGTGATAATATCGATAATGAGCTTCAAAGGGTCAGACTGTCGCTTGGCGGACATCGGTAGACTCGCTGACGCAACCGGAGGACGGGTGAGACACAAAACGCAACGTTTAAAAACAAATGTCCAGGGAAAAATAACATGGGGTATGATATGTCTGAGCTTTTGGTTTCTCTCTCAGGTCAACATCGTCAGCATCGGTACTGTGGCAACAGAGATCCAGTCCATCTCCGTGGACAACGTCTTGGCCACGAGCGTCACTTTGACCGTGCACGCTCCCGATGGAGTGTGAGTGGCAACAGAAGTCAAAACCAGAAGTTTATGTTATCTTATTGGGAAAATTTTACATTAATCAACCTTAAATTATCACTACTCTGGTAGATAAAGTGGAAAAGAAAGTAAATATTTGGTCTTTGAATTTGGATGGGGATCCAAAGAAAAAGAACCATCTGATGAAACCACAGATTTTCCTCTTCATTTGTGAGTTCTACCAATCTAAACATGGTGTTGTTGACATGTTATACCCCATCCTGACGAAGCATATACGGCTCTTTTAACGGTTCCACAAAGGCTTGAAGAACACAAATACAGGTTTGATGTGTAGACTTGGCTTCCAAACTTTAGGGTACAAAATGTGACCAAACATTTAGTGGATTTGTTGGACAAGAACTTACCACCGATGGCTTCATGGCAAAAACCACAACAGAACCTCTAAGATCTGGGCAAACCCAACTCTAGACTCGGGATCTCCAAAAAAACACAAACCTTCCAAGGGTAGAACCAAAGCAGGGGCTCGTTCTCAGTGAAAATCTCTGAAGCTGTTATTGTGGTCACAAACAGGATCTTGTGGAGAGTAGTGTCTAGTTTGGGAACCTCAGGGTCTCGTCTCGACTATGTGGTTCTGTTAGTGAGTTTGAAAGAACTGGGATGAAAGTCAGAGGCTGTAATGGGTGGAACCATGTTGATTGGGGCCTTTTGAAGTATTTAGGTATCTTCTTCACGAGTGATGGAGCAGAAGTTGAATCCACGATTTGAATCAAAAGGCAAAGCTTTGGATTTACTGATCTGTCTTTGTTCCAACCCTCACCTGTGGTCATGAGGTTTGGATTGGGACCAAAAGAACCAGATCCTGGATACAAATGGTCGACATGATCTTCCTTCATAGGGTGACCGGGCATGGACTTAAAGAAAGGGTGAGGAAGTCTGCTCCTCCCTTTAAAAAGAGTGGGTTGAGGTGGTTCATTTGATTAAAGGTTTTCAGAGCTTGTCCCACTTGGAGGAGACCCTGGGACAGACCCAAAACTCTCTGGAAAGATTATATATCCTCAAGCACTAGGGTTACCCAGGAGAAGCTCTGGGAAGAGGGAGGTCTGGGTTTCTCTCCTGGACTTGTTCTTTTCTTATTGTGATTTCAAACTTTGCCTGTTTCTGTAGATATTTTCCCTTCGAAGAAGAGAACAATCACACGCTGGTGAAGGAGATCGGAAACGTGACGAAGGGGCTGGAGATCACCTTCCAGTTTGCTGTCAAACCACATTTTAAGGAAAGTAAGTCTCTCGTACTCTCCCAGAAATGACTCGCCACGTAGATTCATGACATTCATGACAAACACAGAAAAGATTTATAGGACAAGAAACTAATTTGAGTTAAATATGTTTGTTGGACAGTTTTTCTCCTGAGGAGCTCAGTTCCATTTCAGCTGAACCTGAGCTTCAAGACCAGAGACCAGCAGAGAGTCACTCGTGTTCTCACAGAGCAGCGACCCGTAACGACCAGCAGGTAAAAAAGTTTTTAAAACGTTACTCCTTACTTGAGCTTTAGCTGCTGTCTTTATAATCAACACACTGACTTCATTCGGTCTGTTTTTGGTCTGAAGTCTGATTCTTCCGAGCCAACTCAACACGGCGGTCCTCGGCGTTCACTGCGCTCAGCTCTGTGCCAGTTTAACCATGGAGGGCCGGATACAAGAAGCACAGAAGCAGCTAAAAGCACAACAAGACCTGCTCAGACGGATCAGGTCTGAGACTCTCAACTACTTATCATCTCAGACCCAAACTACTAAGATTTGGTGCAAATATTGCTCCAAAAATGGGTCATAAAAGCCATTTAGAAACATATAAAACTGGTCTTAAGTTAAAGATGGACGTTAACGTTTGGTTATAGTTTATTGTCTCTGTTTCTTTATGCATACCCAGTAAATTGAGGCCAATCAAAAAGAACGAGAGTATCTACGGTAACTGGATGGAAGCCATGACAACAATCTGCCACGACACAACAGAATCTCAGGTATTTTATTTATTTTGTATTTATGTCTAATGTCTCCTGGGCTGTGTGGGTTTATCAATAATCTGAGAGACATTTCATTTTCTTGGAAGAGATATTTAAAATTTCATTTTAAATGAGTAAAGCTTTGCAGCTAAAGTCTATTTCAGTTGCACAAAACATTTATTGTCTCGTTTTCCATCAGATTCTGTCGGATGAAGCAGCCGAGGTGGTGTACCACATGAAGAGAGCCAGCAGTAACAACTACACACTGATCCAGAACATAATTTAAAAAACAAGAGTTGAACATACACTGTGAGTTCACAGCAAGTGTTTTAGTTTAGGTCCAACTGGGTCGTCGGTTCAGATGAGAAATAGCTGAGAAATTAAGAAATTTATACATTAAATGTAACATTTTTTATGTCAAATAAATAAATCAATTTTTCCTGTCTTTATGATGTGATGTTTTTATGATGTTTAAGGTGGGAATCATGGTTTACTTTAGGATTTCTCACCAAAAATAATCAAATAAATATAAATTTCTTTATATTTTGTACTGTTGATTACTATCAGTGGGACCACCTCTGTAATAAAAGCACTTTAGACTTTAGAGAAGCTGTTGCTGCCTATTCATCTGGCAAAGGTTAAAGGTCATTTACAACTAATTATTTTTTTAAAAAATTTATTTAATAAGGACAGTGTGCAATTAAAACATAAAAACATTTGATGCATTGCACCAGATTTAGCCCAAGGCTAATTAGCATCTGTAGTCCCTCCTGACAACAAAACAAAACAACATCCAACAGTAATAAAAATAAGAAAAGAAACTAACAGAGTAAAATAAAAACATTTTGCAATAAATAATAAAAATAAACAAACACCCCACCCCACTCTCCAACCACATAATTAAAAAGTTATGTTACTGAACAATCAATAAAAATTTGTAATTGCAGGTCTTCATATCCCCACTTGAAAAAACATCTGATACATTTAGCCATAGGTTAATTTAACATCTGTATTTCCAACAGACAATAAACAAATATCACTGATAGGTACATCCAAAATAAATAAAAACATACATATAACAATTGTAATCATGCCCTCCTCCACCCCACTTTCAATTAAACACATTTAATTAAAAGTAAATTCTATAATCAATTACCTAGTGTAGTTTTCAAGTTTAATAAACTGACACGTTTTGGCTCCAACATGTGGCCAATGAATGAAACTTTGAGCTGAACTTGGTGACCTGCTGTTTCTTTCATGGCAGTCATATTTAGACACACCGGAGGAAACCAGTTCCGCCTGGAAAACAAACGTGTCACAGTTAAATACCAGAAATGTAAGAACAGGAACGTTTATCAGCTGTTCTGTGAATCAATGAAGCAACAGAAGAATGTGGCAGAGAATCAAACCCTGCTGGTACTGATCAGTAGATAAATACATAGTTGTACAGCGGTGAAGATAAGCACCGAAAAGTAGGTAAAGACAATGGATGGAAATTTACCTCAAGCACCAAAAAAAAAAGCAGCTAAAAACAACAACAAAAGTAAAATAAGACCGATTTTTTCATGTATTACAGCCAAAATCCTCTATAAACAGCATCTTTCACTGGTATTTCATGTACAAAAAAAGTTAACTATTTTATAAATTAGGGTTGAGGCAGTGGTTATAGTCTACCCATACACGTGCAGGTTTTCTCCAGGTACTCTGGTTTTCCTCCAAAGACCAAAAACATGCATGTTAGATTCAGTGACTCTAAATTGTTTCTATTTGTGAGTGAGAGCATGACTGTTTTCATTTTGTCTCTATGTGTCCCTGCTGGAGACAGATACCAGATCACCTGTAAAGGAATAATGAATAAAGAAATGGTTGCATGTTTGGTTGAAGTTGTTGCTAAATCAGTATGTAAACAAAAAAGGGGATCTTAAACATAAATCTATCAATTTAGGACATTTAGTACAAACAGTTTCTGTCATTAAAGTTCCTAGAAACAAACAACGGTTTCCCTAAAAACATTAAAAAAGCCCAAACATATACTGAGAAAAGGAATCAGGTCAAAGTTCGGTACAATGTTCACGCCCTCACAGTATTTTGGTACACCGTGTCCTAAAGTCTGCTTATCTTGTTACGAGGACGATGCTTCCTCATTCAAAAGGCATGTGAAACCTGACTGATTCATGTGCCAACAAATAAACAAACAAACAAAACAATGAGCAGCTGGAAGTAAGTCAAATAAATCAGATTATCGTCTGCATAGAAGGAAATCGTTCCTCAGTTCTGGTGATCGTTCAGTTAGATAGATGAAACAAAAAACTACAGACAGGATAAAATAAACCAACAACTAATTATTTGTGAACGTTTTAAACCTTTAACACGTAGAGCTGATTGTTCAAACAGTGTTTGTAAATAATATTTTCATGATTAACATCTGTCAATCAGTCGCCCAAAACGATAGCAGCTTCTTTTGTCTTTCATTTTGTTTATCGTTTCTTTTCAGTTGTTTTTAGCATCTGACAAAAGTTTTATGAGGACAAAGTTCATCCAACCATCCATCCATCCAACCACCTATCCATCCATCCATCCATCCAACCACTCATCCATTCATCCATCCATCATCTGGTAAAACCATCCATCCAACCACCAATCCATCCATCTATCCAACCATCCATCCATCCATCCATTCATCCATCCATCATCTGGTAAAACCATCCATCTATCCATTCATCCATCCAATCATCCATCTGTTAAAACCATCCATCCATCTAACCATCCATCCAACCACCCATCCATCCATCCATCTATCCATTCATCCATCCATCATCTGGTAAAACCATCCATCTATCTATCTATCTATCCATCCATCCAACCACTCATCCATCCATCTGTTAAAACCATCCATCTATCCATCCATCCATCCAACCACCCATCCATCCATCATCTGTTAAAACCATCCATCCAACCATCCATCTGTTAAAACCATCCATCCATCCATCCATCCTTCCATCCATCCGTCCGTCCATCCATCCATCTATACATCCATCCAACCACTTGTTCATCCATCCATATAACCATCCATCCATCCTTCCATCCATCCGCCCGTCCATCTATCCATCCATCCAACCAACCATCCATCTATCCATCCATCCAACCAACTATCCATCCAACCATTCAACCATCCATCCATCATCTTCCACTTGTTCTGGAAGAACAAGTTGAATCCATCATCCTCAATAAGTGTACGTGTGGTTGCACACCACTGGGATTTTTTTTTTTAAAAACCCGTTATCTGAGAGGTGGCTTCAAAAAGCTTCCTCAGAGATAATGATGTGTGTCGACAAGATACACTTCATTTCATATTCTAAGAAATTTAGCTTCAGAAATATAAGTTCAAGACTGAACCAGGTGCTCTTGTCCTACTCTGTAACATCAATAATACTAAGTGTGTGAATTGAGTTTAAGGTTAGGTTTAGTAAAGGTGATCGGGGGTTAGGCTGTAGATACGTCTGCTAAATTAAAGGAAGTCAATGCAAAGTCCCCATAAGGATAGAAGAACAAATGTGTGTGTGTCTTAAACCAGTCCTGCCACATTTACCTGGTAAAGGGAGAGAGCCGATTGGGTAAGACTCTCGTAAGGAAAATCTCCACCCTTGTTTCCAGGTACTCATATTTGTAACATCTTTAAAAGTCTGACACATTTATCTATTGGAGCAGAGGAGTTTTCACACATCGTCACATCTTTGGAGCCCCGACTGCACCGAGGTACCAGCTTTTATTTATTTATCTTTATGAATTTATTTGTCTAAAATGGCACACATTAGTTTTTATTTACAAAATGACATCACGCAGTGGGAGACCAGAGATATGAGTTATTTAAATCAGTGGTTCTCAATCCTGGTCCACAAGGACCCCCTACCCTGTATGTTTTAGTTGTTTCCCTGCTCTGCAGTAAGTCTTTTGAGTTCTGCAGAAGCCTGTCAATCACTCATTGATTTAAATCAGGTGTGCCAAATTTGAGACTTCTATATCATCATTTATATTTAAAAAAAAAAAATTATATAATCAGCAAGAATGTCATTTCATTCTGACAAAAAAGTGGATAATAGTTTGCGTAAAGAGTTAAAAATGTATAAATATTAGAGCTTACCTAGGTATAGCTAAACATTTTCTCTTCACATAACATTTTTTTATTTTTATAATTAAATAAATAGTCAAGTTATCAATTAATATGTTTTAAATATAAAGCAAAACGTTGTATTCAGTCTAAAATTTTTGCTTAGACTGTATAAATCAAGAACTGTATTCTAATTTTTTTTTAATGTTTTGCTTTGTGTTTTTGGTTTTCCAAACCTTTGTAAAGTCTGTAGCTGAAAATTTATCATTTATGATTTTTTTTAATGTTTTCATATTTTGGCTACAAATCATTTTGCTTCAGATTGAAGAAGTTTATGAAACACATTCCTTAAATCACAGAGTTAAATATAATGAAACAAATGAGTGTCTGATTCATTTACTGCAGGTTTTTTTTTAAAGCTTCAAACATAATTTTCCCACATTGTACTAACTTTAAAAAGGAAAATGTGTGCTGTACCTCTGTATTTTAAGATTAAAGTTGTGGCAAAAATACAAACTGCACAGTTCTGAACATATTTTGGATTCATCTGTTTAATATGTGACAGAAAAGGTTATTAAAGTTGAAGAGCAAGAACAGAAATATTTCACTTTATACTCATTTGTGGGAAAATTTGAAGGCTTGAGTTATAAAAACTCAAAAATAAATTTCTTGAATGAGGCCCTGTTCCTAATCTCCACCTCATCCTGGAATATCTCAAGGCATTTCCAGGTGAGGGATATATAGTTCCTCCTCCGAGTGCTTCTTGTCCAGGAGGTATCCTGATCAGAATCCTGAACCCTTATTGTTGATGTGGAGGACCTCCTCATGGAGCTGATGATCGCCCTGCAGAGGGACCTTCTTGTATTTTGTTCTTTTGCTCAAGATAATAAATAAACCTCATGACCAGAGGTGAGGGTTGGAACGTTGATGGACCAGTGAACTGAGCGTTTTATCTTTTGGCTCAACTCATTCTTTACCAGAACAAGCTGGAGGAACGCCCTCACTGCTGCATTCCAGCTTGTTCCGGTTCAGAACTGCTGCCTAAGACTTGTGGCTCGAAGACATCTGCAGAACCACATCACACGTTCCGAAGCAGAGACGAGACGAGACTTGAGTTCCTAAACAAGACCACTTTCTCTCCACGAGTACACAAGATCTGAGACAAGGGACAGCCCCCCCGAAGAGTCAAAAGCCAATCAAAAAAAGCCCAACTAAAAACGAGCTCTTCATTTAGTTACCCCAAATAGTTGAGCCCAACGACTCCCACAGTACTCCAACAAGAACCATTCTCCAGGTTTACAAAACGCACGTAGACAAGACCGGTGATTCACAAAGATGACCTCATAGTGAATCATGAGTCACCAAGTTAGACGTCTTGAACTGATTTCCAGGAAGCAAATAAAAAGCTTAATTGATGTATAAGAAACATTTGTTGACTTTAACTAAAAACAGGTGGCGTCTTAAGTGTTAATCTGTGGATCAGAAGCTTTAAAAGGTTTATAAACTAGTGAACTAGACCATCAAACCCCAATAATCCCCCTTAGTTCTCTGCAAAGATACAAAATGAATATTGTTGGTGTTATTGCAAAATGTTATATGTTGCCAAATACCTTTACTACAAGTACTCCAAATAGTCCAAAAAAGGCATCTTGTTGTTGTTTACATCCTCTGTGTTGTTTACTTTGGTGAACCAAGAGTCCAGGACTCTCTGAGGATCACTGAGAATCTCCACCAGTGTATTGGGTTGTTACAACAGATAAAGAGTCATTTGGATTTTAAAGCTTGTTTGTGTCTGTTTTGTGTTTCAGGATGTCTTTAAACGGCAGTTTTCTGTCTGAGGACCAGTTCATGTGTTCCATATGCCTCGATGTGTTCACCAACCCTTCATCCACGCCGTGTGGTCACAGCTTCTGCATGGCCTGCATCAGCAGATACTGGGACGGATCCCAGGTTTGTCATCGTGGTGGTTTTAACGATTAAGAGTTTCAGGGCCTTTTCTTCCTGGTAATGAGAAGTTGTGTACACTAACCACACTTGGTTTGAGAAGGTATTTTAATTACCAAACAAACTGTTAGCTTATCAAATATATTGAGTCAAAATAAGAACATTTTTAATACCAACTTGTTGTTATTTTGAAAATTTGTTCAAATTTGGCCATTTATCAGCTGACCTGACAACAAGCTAGTTTTATTTATGAGAGCGCCTATTAAAAACTCAATATTTATTGGTCTGGAGCAATGTCAGCCATAGATTTAAAGGGGAATCCCCATGCTTCACAATGCAAAACATTACATGAAGGGATTTCCCGGCGCTACAACAATCTTTAGATAAAAATTGACAATTTTTAAAAACGGTAGCTTTTTGTGTTGGCATATTGTTAATTAGTGAACTACAATTATTTATTAAGCATCTGTATCTGTAGATCTGAAGGTGAACTATTTGGAAACTCTAATATGTTTAGTTTCATTATTTTTATGTCTCGTCACCTTTGTCCTTCAGGTCTACCAGTGTCCTCTGTGTAAGAAGACCTTTCAGAAGCGACCGGACCTTCAGATTAACCGGACGCTCCGAGAGATCACCGATCAGTTCAAATCAATGAACGATGGAGTGGTGCTGGGGAAGAACAAGAAAGGAAGAAAAGTTGGACGGGGAGCCTTCATTCAAGAGTTTAAAAAGAAGTTGCCAAAATCTTCATCGAAAGAAAATAATCAAGATCTGGGTAAGACAGACTTTAGAGAACATAGATATTAATAAAACATTCTTTAGTCGATGTTTTTGATCTGGAAACCTCTCAGATCAATCTATTGCTGAGGAATGATAAACAAACATGTTTGTAGGTTAGAAATGACAACAGAGTTTAACGTGAGGTCATGTCACAATCTGTAGGTAATGTCTGATTTTCATGTCTGAGTCATGAAACAACAGGTGAGTCTGTGGAACAAAACCCAAAGTATAACCCAGCAGGTTCGAGTTTGGACTGAGCCAAACCCTGGGTAGTTTTACCTTGTCTTTTTGTGGGTAAAATAATCAACATGCACTATGAGAGATGTATGGTCAATGTTGGCTTTAAAGCAACATATTTTAAGACATTAATACATCTTTGAAACAAGTTGTTTTTACCACCTTACCTTTACATAGCATATCTTGGGGTAGCTTGGTGGTCGGTGCGTTTGTCTTGTAATCCTGAGGCTGTAAGTTTGAGCCCAGGTTGGGTATTCCATGTAAAAAAAGGGAACAACAATTGTTACTTAGTGCATCCTCAAGCAGAGATCCAGTCAGTTTTCTTTGGTCAACGTTTGGACTGTAAAAATGACAAATCTCATCTTCAACCCAATCACTGAGCGAAGCTTTTTGACCAAACATTTGATCAAACCAACCCAAACTATGATCCAACAATTTTAAACCAACATGAAGGTCAGAGCATTAAAGTTAGTATTTTGTTTTTGTCTTTACATTCATTTAAAAATAGGAACAGATTTGCCCAAAAATCTTACAAACAATTGAAGACGCAGTTGTTGAAATATTGACACTTTCCTTGTGTCTTGTTCTTCGTCAGATGATTCCATCTTGCCTTTGCTATCACCGGTCACAGCCCCGATGGCTTCGTCGGTTCCAGACACCGCAGTGGTTGGAAGTCCAAACTTCTCGCTTTATCCTCCATCTTTAAATCCAAGATCCTTATCCAACGGTCGTAGGAGGTTCACCCTGAGTGGTGCAGCCAGCAGTCAGCATATCCCTTTGTGTGAAACCCACCTGAGAGGACTAATGGTACAACAGCAGCTCTGATAAGAGAATGAACATAAATGTAGAAAAATAACTAATAAATAACATAAAGCTCTTTTGTCTCATTGCTTTTAGCTCTACTGTCGGTCCGACCAGATGTGCATCTGTCCTGAATGTGAGATTGAGGATCACAACGATCACGACACCGTGTCTGTTGAGACCGAATGGATGGAAACTAAGGTAGGAAAAGAAAACGGAGAAACATACGATGATTGTATTGATGTTTGGAGTGAGTTGTTAGGGCGACGTTAGACAGACGGAAGTAATCTGTTTGTATTTTGTATGGTACTGTAGTTTCTCCAGGGCTGGAGATTGGTTAGATCACTCCACGATCTTAACGGGCTTTACCTTTAGCCACGTCGGTGCCTTGGTGTTATGGTTTGAGTCACTCTTTGGAATGGAAGAAATTGATTTTATGGACATTTGCGCTCTATACAAATAATAAAACAAGATCAGGAGAGTCAGAAATCAGTTAATTGATTGAATGATAAACTAATCCGTTGATTGGTTGGCACATAACCTAACTTAATGCTAAAGTCCACATCAAATTTAAGACCAAATCAGGTCTACCAGCAATATAAATATGTGATGTAATTTAGTGGAACCTTCTTTAAAGTGACCTCAATTTGACTGTGGGTGTGTTTGTAGACACAGCTCAGGAATTCAGAGGAAGAGATCCAAGAGATGATCAGAGTGAGAACAAAAAAGATTGATGAGATCAAGACATCAGTGAATGAAGTGGAGGTAAAACAATTCACACATTCTTGTAAATTTTTGCATCTGCGGCCTGTCACACACTCAGTGAACCCTAAAACTTTGCCTTATTGTTTAGATTTGGTTTAAATAAAATGTAGAAAGTTTTTTTCACATTTACACTAAAGGTACTGGGCGATTTATCTCAGTCGTCCCTTTTTCAGTCAAGATTTTTCAAATTTGAACTCAACTTCTGTATTTTTCCCATTGAGGATCCAAAACCAAACAGAAAGACAAAATCCAAGACCTAAAAATAGCCATTCTGATCCCCTCAGATGGCGGTGGAGAGGGAGACGTCGGGTAGTGTTCGTCTCTACTCGGCATTGGTTTCTGCCATCGAACGCTCCCAGGCGGAGTTGATGGAGGTAATGGAGATCAGCCGACGGGCGGCACGTAACCATGCCGACGCCATGATTCGCCAGCTGGAGTGGGAGATCGAAGACCTTAAGCAGAGGGAAAGTGCTCTCGCTGAGCTTGCTCAGTCAGACGACCACATATACTGCGTCAAGGTTGGTTGAAAACGCAAAGCGTCAATGAAGAACGGTGAAAACACTGCTCCAGACATCCTTTTGATCTCTTCTACTGTTTACCCCAGACCTTCCCCGACCTCTCCACACCTCCGGTTACCAAAGACTGGTCTGGAGTGTCTCTGAACACTGATCTGGGAACAGCCACTGTCTACAGATCTTTGTCAGCCATCATGGAAAAGTTCCAGGAAGACCTGAAGAATGTTGTAGAAAATGGTCAGTGAAATGCAAAACATGTGGGTTATTTCCAACAATCATAGAGACCAGACTGGGTTTTTATCTATAAATATTCACTTATTTGTAGAAGTATGAGCACATTTTTCACTATTCAGTTCCAAACAGATTGTGCTAAACACTTAAATTACCACTAGGTGGCGACATTTCAATATTTTTTTCAGTACTGTTAAAAAGTATTTAACCCTTACAGATTTCTTTTGCTTTTGCATTTGTGCCGCATTTAAAAGATATCCCGAGTATCTGCAAAATACAGTTTGCATAATTTTTAGGAAGAAAAAAAATCACTTCAATACAGCAGGCTATCTAAAAAAACACAAGGGACAGTGATAAACCTTCCCACAAGGGCTTGGCCCAATAATATTACTCCAAGAACACATTGACAACTCGCCCATATGGTCCCAACAAAGTGATACTTGAGTAAAATTACAAGTATCTTACCAAAAAATGACTTTAGTAAAAGTTAAAGTCTTCTTTAGGAATATTATTTGAGGAAAAATATTAAAGTATGTGATATTTTTAAGTATTAAAAGTCAAAGTATTGATTTAAAATGAGCAGTTAGATTTTCTGTAATGAC
>JARVGW010000001.1:15511582-15534301 GCA_031762495.1 Anablepsoides rubrolineatus | reverse complement strand
AAACTAAAGGGATTTTAATAAATCCACAAGTTTATAAACAACAAATGTGTTTTTCTAATAATTTTTAATAATTTTTAACAAAATAAATGCATCGCTCATGTTAGTTTTTTTTTATAAATAAGTGGCAGATATAAGGTTTTTTTCTATGATTTACTTTGTGTTTTATAGATTTTGTTTTTATGAAATAAACAAACAAATGAAAACACAGCAAAGAGAGCGTGACTTTTTTTTAAAAAAAAGCTCCTCAGGCCGACTTCAGGTCCAAACCAAACCTAGATAAGTTGTTCCGGTTCTTTCCTCCCAGAACCGTATCAGCTCTGTTATTATTTATGCATGAAGAAACCTGCTGAGAGCTGCACAGATGATTTCAGCTCAACTCAGCCCAAGGAAAAAATAAATAAAAACATCTTCTGTAGATAACAGCAAATACACTTATGCTAATTTATCTGACTTTTTTCTGCCTTTTAAAAAACAAAACTGGTGAGTGTGTGTGAGAAAACCCTTTAAACACCATTCAGAGCCGTTAATGGGACATTTAAAGGGATAGTTCATATCTTTTGATGCAGGGTTTTGTGAGTTATGAACAATAAAAACACCGCCTGGATTAATTAAGCAAACAGATAAGAGCCTCACATAAAAATCCAATATAGGTCACAAGAAAAAGATATTTGGTCACTTTTACTTGAGAGTGACCATAGTCTTTAATGTTTACTGTATTTCTACTGTAATTCTACCAACTAATGGCCACCATGACCCAGAGTCCTCCACCAATCAAAGAGCAAGATTATTAACGCGTACAGCAGGATAGTTAAACTAATGAGCATCATGGTTATTATTAATATTAGCACCACTAACTCTACCTGGTATTTTCTGCATAGAAACAGTGTTTTAACACTTTTAAACGCTAAAACGTACGACTGACTAAATGTAAAATGAATACTACAGAAATGCTATTAAGATAAGATAAATCTTTGTCATTGCTGCACTGAAAAGAACACTGCGGTCCACAGACAATGAACAACAAAATAGTTTTGCAACTCCCGTAGTGCAAATAATCAGATAGAAAGATAGACAAAAAATGTAAACAACAAGTAAAGTAAAAATACCTTAACAGAAAATGACTTTGGTAAAAATAAATGTCACTGATGAGAAAACTACTTAAGTAAAAGTCATAAAACTGTTCACAAAAATTGGGGAAGTAGAAATAAAAGTCACGATTTAAAAAAATACTTCCTCAAAAAAATTACTTAAGTACTGTAACAAAGTAAATGTACTTAGTTACTACAAACCTCTCATAACATGCTGTAATTATTGATGATTGTCTAACTGGTCTAAGTGTAGCTAAGTAATCTGCATAATATACTAAGTAATAAAATAACAAACTGCATAAAAGTAATAACTGTGTAATAAACTAACATTTGCTTTATAAATCCCAGAAGGCGATCATATTTCTGCACTAAGTTACAACAAACAAAAACACACATGTAGTTTATGGTCAATGCTAACTTTAATGCAACTTATTTTAAGACATTAGTACATCTTTGAAGTGTTCGTGGGCCACATAAAATGCAGTGGAAGGCCACATTTGGCCCATGGGCCTTGATTTGACACGTGGTCTAAAGAGAGTAATTCATGGGAAACATTTAATGTTAAGCAGGTGTTGTTTAGTGTTAATTTTAGCATCATTTTAGGGTCAGTTTCACAAAATGTGCTGATTTTTTATTGGGTTCTAGAGTCCTGCAGGAATAATCTGATTTATAACGCAGCGTTTGTGTTAACATTTATTCTCTATTAGTAAAAAGTCTCATTTTATCCTTACAGTTTAACCACAACTTGAACAGGTTTTGGCCATGACACAATAAATAAATATTGTACTTTTCTATCTATTTTCTGAAAATAGGGAGTCCCCTTGTAAGAACTGGAGGCCACATGTGTCCTTTAAGCACATAATGTCGGAGCAGAGGTGTGTGTGTTCCAGCTCGCTGCTGATTGATGTTCCTTCAAAGGCTTTAGGGACTGCAGGTACGACCTCTGCAGAGGTGAGTGGATGAATGACTGGCTGCACCTGGAGGCCACGCTGCAGCGGTCGGACCCTCCTCATCTCTTAATCTGACCAATCACAGCGCAGTATTTAACCCTCGTCAGTTTGAGAAACAAACTTTTCCAGTTTCGTGGACATAGATAGGAAAAGATGCAATAATAAATTTATAAGAAATACTCTGACTTCTACTGTTTTCCCATCAACTTTGAGAAGAAAGTATTTGTTTAAAAATGATGATGATACCTCTATAAAAAAATTAGAACCAAATATCTTTCCTTTCCACTCCCACAAAAAGTAAAAGTACACTTCAAACTATATGATATATATCCTTGTAACGACTTTCTATATAAGAAATTTAATATAAACTCCAACTCCTGTGTGTTCTGTGATTATATATCTGTGAGTATATATAATATACATTATATAGAATATAATACGATCATTTTTTGAGCTTGAAAAGCATTAAAAATCTAATAATCAATAACCTGTGTATAATACTAACCCCCATCTTTATGGAAGATTTTTATTGTTAAATTTCTAGTATTATTCATGAATAAATAAAATAGTTTTATTTAAAGACGTTCTGATACGCTGTAACAACAATTATGCCCAATCTTTGCACCAATACATTGTTGATAAAACCAAATAACTAAAAGTCCTCTTGTGATGATAATCGTTTTGTGTTTTATATAATAAAATATAACTATTAAGCCTGTTTTATGGCATTGTTTGTTTTCTTTTTATTTCTTTAATACATTGTTTTATAACTCAATTTTCTGCTCAGTTTTATGTTAAACTGTATATATGTGAATTATTCCTTGTTATATTGTATTTTTTAATATTTTTTTAATTTATTTTATTTGGCAGCTGTAGTTTTTTTATCACTTCAGTAAAAAAAAGAACTAAATATTAGTTTCTTAATTTCTTCATCACCAGTGTGTGTTCTCTTTGATATATTTCGTTTCAATCTTAATCATGTTTCTTTTTATCTTCTTTCCTTAAAAAAAAATCACTGGTATTTTTGAATTTCTACAAAAAAAAAACAACTTTTTAGTTTCAACAGACCTGAACCTTTAAGAGTTAAACGCTGAGAGGAGAAAAATAAAAAAAAGGAGCAACAAACTCAGCGTGGAGGTTTTTAAAGCCTTCATCAGCACTTTGCTTGGCTGAGAATCACAGCAGAGAAAAACCCACTGGTGATGAAGAGGAGGAGGAGGAGGAGGGTTAGCACTAATGTTCCAGTGGGGATTAGCTTCACAGCAACCAGGACAGCACGAGTGATTAACCTCGGTGTGATTTAACAAGCAGGAGCACAAAGAGAACTCCCTGTTTGATGCAACTCCACTGAAGACTGGACGACGTGGAAATCAACATATTTATTATTCAAACGGATCAACTTTATTGTTGTTTCTAACAAATATTCACTCATTTTGAGTTTGATTCCTGCAACGTGTTCCAAAAAATAATAATCTGGGCAGTGTCTCGCTGAAATCAGCAGGACATTCCTGAAAAAGGAACATCCTGATGGCAAAAATGTTGCTCCAAAACCTGCATGTAGGTTTCAGCATTAATGGTGCCTTCACAGATGTGACAGTTACCCATGCCTGTTTCCCTTTACTCTCTACTATCCTCCAGGTGGAGCTGTGGGCTGGTTAGTTCTGCCGCTACACCTGAGTATCTTTTATTTGAACTTTTATGTATTGTATTCGTGAGTTATTCAGGTAAGAGTTTCATTAGAATGTCTCCAGTCTCCCTTTATTCACCACATCCATGGTTTCCTAAAATAGTTTGAAGTTTGTACATGTCAGACCACAGGACAACTTTCCACTTTGTGTCCAGTTGAGTTTCTAACAACATTTGACATTTGTTCGGTTTTACTGATGGGGGTTAAAGTAGATTAAAGTCAGATCAGTCTGAGGAAATAATGAGGTTATTTCTTTCTTTTACCAAATACCTTCCTTAGAATAAAGTATTTAACGTAACTTCTGTTTAAATTTAGCTTTGATCGCTGTTTATTTATTTATTTTTTTGAAGAATATTTTGGCATTAAAATATATTGTAATGGTTTTACTGTGATTTATTTAACTATCATGATTTCTTTGTATTTACTCGGCACCTTTCACAAATAAATTACCCCCCATTTTTTCTAAAAGTAACAAATATTTTACATTTTTATGATGTATTATACAACATTTCTCCATTTTTAAACCTGGTGCACTACAGTTTAGCTAGAAAAACACATGGTTCTACAGAAACAGTCATAATGTGACAATCAGATTAAAACCCTGTGTTATTTTCAGCAGTTATGTTTAAAGTGACATCAGATTTTTGTAATAAACATGAAGGCATTTTTGGAAAGATAACATTGATAACATTTTGCAAAACAAAATTTTCACGTCGCTGTATTTGAAGGATAGGCGTGTCACAGGCATTTTAAACATACATTTATGACATCATAAATTTAGAAATCAGGTCAAAGTTACCTAAAGACAAGAGAGTATCAGCTGTGTTCTTCACCAGTGTGTTTCTATTGTGTTGGTGGGGTTATATTGTTTAGATCAAATTATTTTGGGGGACATAGCTCCTGGCTGACTCTTTTAAATCTTAACTTATTAATAATCTACAGGTTACAGGTGTTTTGTTGGACAGATGACCCAGTCCTGATGTTAAGGTGCTTATTTTTGCAAAAACTTCAACACTTCAGTGAATCTTAGTTCATAAAATCCTGTTCCAGGACATAAATCCTGGTTGTATTTAAGCAGCTCTGCATTCATCCCCTCAGTTGTGTGCTGCTCCTCTTCATCCCTCGTTCATTGACAGAATGAGTTGTTTTTGGGTTTAACGCCTCCTCCTCCTCCTCTCCCTCCCTTTTCTGCAGGTGTCCCCTCCTTCATTCACAGCGCAGTGTCGAGCTCGATGACTCATCCTACGCTGAGGAAGACGTAAACCGCTCTGAGCTCATCGCAGCTTTCTCCCCCCCTCCCTCCTCCACGCCTTCTCTCCCCCCACGAGGCAGCTGTCCGTGATGGACAAGAGGAGTAAGTGGCTGCGACACACAGGAGCATGTTGTGTATGCAGATGACAACCACCTCATGTCACCTCGCTGACTGTAAACATCACCAGATCCAAACACAAAGTTCTGCTCCTACGTTTTATTATCTGTTAAAGCTGCAACATTCAGGCACAAATCACTTTTATTTCAACTTTTATTTCATTTATCCAGCTAAAGTTTTATTAAGATTTTAGATTTCTTAGTTTAGACAGATCTGTGAAGAGGTTTGCCTTTTAAACCCTGTTTTCCTCCTGTTTCCCTTTATTCTCTACTATTCTGGGCTGGTTAGTTCCTCCAGTACACCTCAGTAACTTTTATTTTAACTTTTATATGTAGTTTTTGTAATTTATCCAGGTGAAAGTTTAGTTAGAATTTTAGATTTTATAATTTAGACAGATCTGTGAAGATGTTTGCCTTTTAAAGCCTGACGACACAGTCTTCCTCCTGTTTCCCTTTATTCTCTCCTTTTTCCAGGTGGAGCTGTAGACACGTTAGTTCTGCTGCTATGCGTCAGTAACGTTTATTTTAACTTTTATATATAGTATTAGTAATTTATCCATGTAAAAATGTAATTAGGATTCAAGATTTTTTAGTAAAGACAGATCTGTGAAGATGTTTGCCTTTTAAAGCCTGACGACAACGTCTCCCTCCTGTTTCCCTTTATTCTCTACTTGTCTGGGCTGGGTGTTCCCTCTGCTACGCCTCTTCATTGTCAAGTCCCACCAGGCCGACAAGCAGCCTTTCGTTTTGTGTCATTTCTTTTGTTTACTTTAGCCACTCCCCCATCGACTGTCTCTATCACAGCTGCATCCACTTCTCTCATCCGCTCCAGTCCTTTTGGTCTCTTAGCTTCACATCACTTACAAGTTAAGATTGTTAGTTTTCTCTCCGTTCCTCCGTGTGTTTACTCAGTTTATGAAAGTTTTGCTGCCATATCAGTTTTTTTTTGTTGTTGGTTTAATGTTGCTTTAAAATAAAAAAAGTGGCAATATATATAGAATTTATTCAGTCGGATGTGAACAAAGACGCACAGAAGTCTTAATGCACGTTCCCTCCAGCACTGAGGCTAATATTAGACCTTCTTATAGGTTTCTCTTTCCTGCACCTTTAATCTGTTGCTATTATCCCTGTTTGTCGGCTTCTTTTCTTCTTCCTTTAACGCAAGCTTTGAAAAAAAAAGCTCAGAAAAATGGATTACCTTTCTGTTTAAATCTTATCTAAAATGCATTTCTTTGAGCGCAGATCTGTGGTCTGCAGGCGAGCTGCACACAGCGACCGTCTGTGTGTGTGTGTGTGTAGAATACTGAATATGCAACCGAGCTTACAAACATACAAAGTACTCATGTGTAAAGATACTTCAGTGAGAGCGCACAGTACATAAACGCACACGTTCAACATTTAGCTCAGCCTCAGAGATCAACACAAACCCTGGAAGTGAGCGAGACGCCGTGCTGCATTACAGTCCGTGTAAAATTTATAAAGTCGGAGACGAACACGTGCAAATTAATCATGCATCTGCACAAGAACATGTGCATTTTGTTCCAAAAAAGATCCAGCATTCCTTACAGGAAGCCTGCTTTCACTGCAGTTTTAAACTTAAATATCCTCGTGTGGAAAAACCTGATCAAGACATGTTGTGGGAGAGTCTCGGCTACTACCACGCTGAAATTTAGCTCCATATCTGTAAAACTGACCGACCTATAGACATTTATGTGTTAGATGTTAACAAACATCCAATAGTTAATATTTGAAAGTTCCATCAAAATACATCAAGTGGTTCAGGAGATATTTTGCTAACAAACACAAATATCTAAAAGTAGCTAAAGGATAATTTATACATAACATAGTAGCTTAAGGCAAAGAAAAAAAGCAAAAGTATAGCTTAAAGCTAAAAGTAGTTAAATGTTTGCTAAAATGTAGCAAAGGATAGCTAGAAGTAGACTGGTAGCCTTAAACCAAGTCAAACATGTTAGCAAAAAGATAAAAATAGCTAAAAAAGTAGTCTGTAGGTTGCAACACATTAACTTAAAATTGATGCAAATGGATAGCAGAAGCTAAAAGTAGCAAAATGCTATCTAGCAACTAAAATATTAGCTATAAGCTAAAAAAGGGTATTATTTTATAGTTAGCGACAGACTAGCTTAAAGCTAAAGTAGCAAAAATATAAACCAAAAGCATAAAAGTAAAAGGCTAGCCATAAGTTAAAAATATAAAAGAGGCTAACTAGAAGCTAAAAACATACCTGTCAGGTGCTTCAGGTAGTTTTTCTTCTCTTCTTGTCTCAGTGAAACGTCTTCATCTTGTCAAATTATTCACTCTGAACATCTTCAGACTGCTTTTCCTGACTCGTCCTGGCTTCTTTTCTTGACAGTAATTCAGTAATTACACACAGATTTAATTAAGGAACAGGAGGTGTGTGTGTGTGTGTTTGAACTGGAGATGGTGAAGAAAAAGAGCAGATTATTTTAGATTGTAGGCGTAATCTCAGGTGGATCAGTTGCTTCTTTCTGGTTTCCTGCAGGCAGTTTAATGGGTTTATTTGGGGTTTTTTTGTGAGACACTCCTAAATCTCTTCTTCTGCTCCTCTTTTTTTCTGTTTTAACAGAAGAAAAAACCTGTCAGACAGCAGACGAGACCTCTGAGTGCTGAATCAGCAGAAACCTCTGTAGAAAAAACAAACCAACAGAGTAATTCAGAGCTAATCGCACCACGAGGAGTTTGAAACCACAGAATTTAACTAAACTCAATCTCTTTTTGTCAGATATCGTTGGAGTTCAGTTTATTTGAAGTGAGGTCCTCTGGAAAAAATACAAACAATAAATATCTTACCTGTTGTAGATAATCTTTTATTTCATTTGTGTAACTTTTATCTGAGATTAGATTAGAATTATTAGCTCAGCGTAGGCGTCAGTAGCTGTTAGCTAATATAGCTGTTATATTGTATAGATGTTAGCTCATGTAATTGTGACCTCAGACTGTTAGCTTGTGTAGCTGGTTGCTTGGACAAGTAGTTAGCTCTTTTTATTGTTATGTTATGCATCTGCTAGCTCAGGTTCCCATTAGCGTATGTAACTTTTAGCTCAGATTAGATATTAGCACAGATTAGCATTTAGCTTATGTAGCTGTTAGCTAACATTGGTTAGCTCCAGTAGCTTTTAGCTCAGATTAGCAGTTAGCTGAAGTTATTAGCTCTCTGTTAGCTCATATATCTGTTAACTTGGAGATGTTAGCTTATGTAGCTGCTAACCAGACTACCTTTTAGCTTGGGTTGCTGCTAGCTTCGGTAAGCAGTTAGCTCTTTTTTGTTGTTAGCTTATGTTACATTTAGCTCAGACAAGCATTAGCTTGTGTAGCTGTTAGCTTGTAAGAATGTAATTTTGTTCTAACCATTATCTTGGACCAGCTTTGGTGTGTGTAGCTTTTAGCTCAGATTAGCTGTCGGCTGATGCTGTCATTAGCTCAGACAAGAAGTCAGCTTCAGTAGCTGTTAGCTTATAGCTGCTAACTTGTGTTTCAGCTAGCTTAGACTACCTGCAAGAGATCTGACTTTGTTAGCTTGGAGTAGCAGTTAGCTCTCTGTTTTTAGCTTATGTTAATTTTAGCTAAGACTAGCATTAGCTTGTGTAGCTGTTAGCTTGTAGGAATGTAATTTTGTTCTAGCCGTTATCTTGGACCAGCTTTGGTGTGTGTAGCTTTTAGCTCAGATTAGCTGCCGGCTGATGTTGCCGTTAGCTCAGACTAAGAGTCAGCTTCAGTAGCTATTAGCTTATAGCTGCTAACTTGTGTTTTAGCTAGTTTAGACTATCTGCAAGAGATCTGACTTTGTTAGCTTGGACTAGCAGTTAGGTCTTTTTGTTTTTAGCTTATGTGGCTGTTAGCTTGTCAATCCAGTTGAAAATCAATCCCACTTTTCTAAACTGAAATCTGAAACACAACTTCTTAAAATCTAAACAATCCTTTGAAAAGATAAATGTTTGTTTCCGGGCATCAAAAAGCATCAAACCCTGAGCTTTAAAAGGTTGGGAAACACCCACGGCAGAGATTTCTCCTCGCAGACTCCTCATAATGAAGATTAATGTGCGGCGAAACTGGAAAAAAATTAAAACGGAGCAGAAATAATGCGGAGGAGGCCGGTGTGAGATATAAAACAATAATGAGAGGAAAAAACACCGAGGCAAAAGTGACGCTTTAACCAGATATTATCACCAAACATCCCCTGAACCATTAGTCTGTGTCTTAAGAGACACATTTATAACACTGGAAGTGGAAAACAGCTTCCATATTTAATCCTAAACTCACACCGGACTCTTTTTAAACCATACGCAGGTCGGTAAACGCCGCTCGCTTCTGTAATCACACGAGCCAGCGACTTCCTCACTTCATTATCTGCCTAATAGACTCGGACAGATTGCTGCTGTAAATACGTGCGGATCCTGGGTTTTTAGGACGAAAGTGATCTGAAGAGCGTTTATCCTGAAAACATCTGCGCCGTCATCACATAACCGATGACTCGGGAGGCAGGAGATTTATAAACGTCAGCTGAAAAACACCGGAGTTTACCGGAGATGAACCGTTTTTATTACAGATTATTAACGTTAAACTTGTCAGGTTTTATACCTAATTTCAACAGTTCAGATTTGTTGTAGAAACATGAACAATAATCATTTTACCTGCATGGGATTACAGATATTCCCCAAAATGTACAGGTGCTACAGCCAACTGCTGCTGCTCGTCCTGATAATAACCAGTGGTGGGCACAGTTCCGCTAATCCACTAATAGTGGAACTAGCTTCTCATTTAGCAGATCAGCTTTGGTTTTGCTAACTTTGGAAACAATTAGCGGACAGATTATCTGTACTTTCTACTTACATTTTTTAAAAGGGTAAGAAATAGAATGTATATAGTATATACGGTGTTGTATAAAGTACCACAAAGTGATACCTAAGTAAAAGTACAAGTATGTTACCAAAAAATTACTTTGGTAAATGTTAGTCTCCTTTAGGAATATTACTTGAGTAAAGGTCTTAAAGTATCTGATATTTTTTTGTACTTACGTATTAAAAGTATTGGACACATGAGATCATGAAGTATAGATTCATCATCTGGAGGTGAATTCAGTTTTATTTCTCCTATTTGAGAAGAAACCTCTCCTTTAAAAACAGTCCTGATGTTTTCCTAAAAGAATCTGAAGGACTTCCAGTTTGAACACTGTCCTCTGGCGCCCTCTGTTGGGTAAAAATGATATAAACAGCAGCTCAAAAGACAAGACGAAGCTTTAAAACTGTAGTGATTTATTTCATGCTAAAAGATCAATCAATAAATATAAACAAACTGTAATAAATATAAATCAGAAAAATATTAAAAAATAAGAACAAACAAGTAGAGGAAGAACTCAAGTATTAATAGAAATGTGAAGTTTAATTCATCAGTGATTCGACCGGTAGAGGAATTATTAGATTAACTCTTTCCTCATTAGAGACATAAATACATTCATTTATAAAATAATCTGATGATAATCCACAACAGAATGATGAAATGTTCAGCAGGAGTTTAATGTTTCAGTTTGATCTCAGCAGGAAAAGACAGGAGGGTTTTTATTCGATGGCGTAACTTTAAGAGCTAAAGGAAAACTTTTCCTTCCAGCGTCGAGTCCAACCATCTGAAAGTTCTTAAATATTTGACAGAAACTAAAATCCAGAGATTAAACTCTTTGATTTGTTTACATCTTAAGATACGTGAGGGGAAATAAAGTGCAGAAAACTTCCCGCACCTGCAACAACACTTTGGTTTACCTTCAGTCGACACACACACACACACACACACACACACACACACACACACCTCTGACATATAAATGGTAAAAAAAAACGTCCTCACTCAGCAGTTCGAGAGATTTGACATCGTGATTATTCCAGAAATCGTACCTTCATAATAAAAAAAAACGTCTTAAAAACATCAGCGATTTGCTCCAAACGCTTCTCAGTTTACAGTTTTTTTTTAAAATCTGTCAGAATAACAAGCTGATCTGAAATAAAACGTGACGATAAATGATTTAAGAAATAAAATAAATAAAAAATGATAACATAAGTCCAGGAATTCAGGCCAAAGTGTGGCAGTTAAATCTGTGTACGGTCGTCCTTTCAAAATAAAACAAGAAAAAACAACCAGGTGGGTTTTTTGCAAAAATTATTTCAATAAACAAAAACTAGAGTTTCTTTTCTTAAAGAGTTCCCCTTTGATGTCGCTTCTTGTTTCACTTTGCTGAACCAAATTCAAGAGAAAATATGTGAGTTATGAGACAAAATGAGTAAAATCATGTTTATTATTCTAATTTTCTTAAATATAAATGTTTTCTTTGACTTTTTGTATTTGAAGGATAAGTGTCACAGGAACTTTAATATTACATGTTTTTTATAGAGCTTTTAATAAAACTTTGATTTATTTCTTTAAAAGATGTCATCACCTCCAGACTCTCAGGTGTTTAGAAGCTTTTATATCCAATAAGAGTTTAAAGATCAAAGAAGCAGCTCCACTTTGATTTATCTGCTTTTTGGGTCTTTTAAACAAGAAAAAAAACTAAACTCAAACGTTGATATTGTGACGATGGATCTGATTTGTTGTTTGGATCCGGTTCTGTTTGCTGCTTTTGTTTCTACGTTCAGGAAATGTGAGCAAGTTTTTAAAGTGGAATCAAAAAAAAAACTGAGAAAGTTAGAAAAAAAAAGAGAAAAAGAAGAGAGAAGAAGGTTACAATCAGTTACATCAGCTTGTTTTTCTGATTCTTTCCACTCTGACGGGGTGGGAGGAGGAGGGGGATCCAGAAACGTTTCTGACGACGTCTTTAGGGGAAAAAAGCAAAAAAAAGGCAAACTTTGATACGTTTGCGCTCGTTAAGGCCGGCTCGTTAGGGTCAGCTCGTTAGCTCGTTAAGACCAGCTCGTTACAGCGCATCATCACAGGGAAAACGTTTTGGTTTTAAGACGAGCAGCGAAGGTTTTTAAAAGATAAAAATCAATAAAACTTGTCGTCGATGCGGAAGTGCGGCCGGCTGACGTCGTCCGGGTTCAGGAAGACTGAGATGGACTTGCCGGGGTTCTCTGTGACCAGCTGCTGCAGCCGCCGAGCCAGCCGGTCCTCCGACGGAGAGACTACGCCGGTGTCGGGCCGGTGGCCTGGCGAGCCGTGGCCGTCGGCCGTCAGCAGCCCCTTCTTTAACTGGCCCGCCTGTCGCGCCTGGCCCGCAGCGGCGCGCAGGTGCTCGGCGGGGTCGGAGCGCACGTGGGCCAGCTTGCGGGCCACCAGCAGGGCCTGGCCGTCGCTCAGGTGCTCCAGCATGTTGCACTGCGGCAAGAAGTAGTTGGGGCAGCTCTTACCCAGAATGCAGTGGGCCAGGTCGTCCAGCAGGCCCAGGAGGAGGCGGCCCGGTGTATCCGGGTCGGGGCAGGACAGGTAGGCCAGGGGCAGCCGGTCGCAGGCCCAGAACAGGAGGGTGCGCAGGTGGTACAGGCTGAGGCCCGTCCGGGGCCGGGCCAGGATCCGAGCCAGGATGGCCCTGGCTGCTTGGAAGGCCTGAGCCATGGGGAAGGGGATGCACTTCTTCAGCTGCACCTGGTCCACACAGGTGGGGGGGCGGGGTTAGAGGGACACGTCCTGAACAGGAAACCAGAGGTGCCAACATGGAGCCATAACAGATCATCATGATCGTCTCAGAGCGTCTGAGTCGTGTGTTCATTATGACTTATTATATGTTTAATAATAATAATAATAATAATAATAATAATAATAATAATAATAATAATAATAATAATAATAATATTATTATTATGTTCATTATGACTGTTCAGTCTCACACATGCAATGAGATCAATAACTAACAAATAATAGCTTCATTCTTCAGTATTTGTATTTATCTATCTAAATCTTGTTGCAGAGCGGGTCTGGATATGATAATGATTACAGTGAGACCGTAATGTTGGCACCTCTGGGAAACAAAAAGAAGAAGAGTGGTCCTCACCTCGCTCCGGGAGAACACCAGCCTCCACTCCCGGTCGGGCCGGCCCCCCAGCGGGGAGCAGCAGGGCAGCAGGTAGAACCCAGAGATGGCCTCTTCCTCCGTGATCTTACCGTCCCAGAAGTGGTTGGCAGTGAGCCAGCCCTGGGCCACGGCGGGCCAGCCCCGGAACGACACCACAGGCAGGAGGTCGTACAGAACCCGACTGGACCCGGCCTGGAACAGAGACTTCCTTTAGAACAGAGCAGCTCTGGCCTGAGGCTTTCAGCTCCGCCCCTCCTACCTGCAGGATGATGGTGGTCAGGGGACCGTTACGCTCCAGGCGCTCGGGGGAGGGGATTCCTCGCTGGGGGCTGCGCCTCAGCTCCTCCACAGCTTCGCTCACGACCCCCCAGAACCAGTCCGTCACCAAAGTGGGGGAGAAGTAGCAACCGTCCAGAGACTGAGGAGAGGCCAGCGAGGGCAGAGAGCCTTTACCTTCAAAAGGAAAGATGGATGAACCCAACAAACCCTGCCTTCTAACATCATTAAACATTTATACAAATACTGTAGGCTTGTTACTTTTTAGAAATTAAAAATATCTTATTTAAGCCACAAAGCATTCTGGGTAAATAAGCAGGAACCTCAGCTTAGCCTGTTAGCTTTAGCGTTAGCCCCCGAGCTAATATATAACTTGGTAGATTACTTGTATCAAAGCTTCTTGGTAATAAATCTTACATGGTTGTAAAGTCTGCTAATTCCTCATTTAAATGGTGTCACATTTGTAAGGAACATGCATTAGCGGGATGAGCAGTAGTCGATTATGTGGGCTGCACACATGGAAAATTTGCCAAATCCTACAGTAAACAACAATGTTGAAAAGAAGTGATGTGTACAAATTAAATCTTCATATGTTCATTCATTTTCTATTACTTTACTAATTTATTGATTAGTTTTCTTTTTTCCGTTTATTTTCTTTTGTATGCCCTAAAGAAAAACACAAATTTCTTGAATTATTGTGCCGAGTAGTTGGCAATAAATCGCATTAGCTCCTGAGCTAATAACATAGCTCAAAAGCTAACGCTACAAATATTTTAGTCATATATGTAACGTTAGCTCCTGAGCTAATAATATACCTCGAAAGCTAACGCTACAAATATTTTAGTCATATACTTAGTGTTAGCTCCTGAGCTAATAATATAGTTGGAGTTAATGCTACATATTTTTCTTCATCATCTTTTTTTTTTTTTTTAAACAGAGGCTTGTTGTTGCTAGCTCATCAAGAGTGAGTAAATTAGTTAATGTCTTTCCTCTCAGTTTTAGTATTCTGTATCTGAGCACTTGGTGTGACTCAGACGAGCGATCTGAATAAATCCCCACATCCTGCCTCGACTAGCAGCGAAACACCCTGAGGACAATGTTCAAAACTGTCCAGAGAAAGCGTTGAAGCTTCTTTAGAAAATTAAAGAGATTCGTATCAATAAATGTCATTACTTCTGCCCGTCTGGGAAGCTTCACGCTCACCAGCGTGTGGTAGATTGATTTTGCGGAGTAATCTGCAAACCGCTGAGTTATCATACGCTTTTTGACAACTTAGTTTGGCTCAGAAATGTTTGGGAGCTGATTTCTCAGGCTGGTTTTTATCTGAGGAGGATTATTAGAAAGAACAGCCTCTCTGCTGTGAGCCGCCGGGTTAAATTACATCATGCATCAAATCACCTGAAGAAAACGAGGAAGTGTCTCTGCTCTGCAGCAGCAGCTTCGTTTTTGTTTCTCCTGTCACTAATCTGTGGTTTTCTGCTCTGCATTCATCAGTTTTTATGTTCTTTTAGTTATCAGGCTGTTCTGCTCACCCATCTCTTCCTCCTCCTCCTCCTCCTCCTCCTCAGCAGGAAGCCCGTTCTCCTCCTGGCAGCAGACGCTCCAGCGGGACAGGACGTTGGAGTCGCAGAGGCGGAGGCTGAGCCACGAGTGGCACGGCGGCGAGTGCCTCATGTCCAGGGTGACCGGCTGGTTCCGGTCGTGGAGCTTCAGGGCCGGCACCAGCAGGGTGAAGTCCAGGTCGAAGTCCGCCCCTTTAGCGTACTCCCCCAGCTCCTCCGGGTTCAGGTCCAGGACCCCCTCTCGGGCGCCGCCTGATAGCAGCAGGTACTCGTTGGCCACCGGGAGGCGCTGGTCCACCTTCTGGACCAAACCTGGCAGAAGTGAAGAGGAACGTGTTAAACGTGTTTCTACTGTGGTTTTATAGCTGAAAGAAGCAGAACATTAGGTAAAAGCTAAAAATAACTGAATGTTAGCTGAGCTAAATGAAGCAAAATGCTAGCTACAGGCAGTGAAACAAAAGCTACTACCTACAAATACAAAAGGACTAGCTAAAAGTGACCAAAAGCTAGCTAAAGGCTAAGTAAGAAAGGCTAAATATTTTTAAAGCCCAAAGCTAAAGGAATCAAAAGGAAAGCTAAAAGATACAAGTAACAAAACACAAGCTAAGAATGGGAGCTAAAAAGCTAAAAGTATCAACACATAAGCTAAAGCCAAAATTAACAAAAGGTAAACAAAGATACTGGAGGCTAGCTAAAAGCAAAATTTAGCAAAAGGCTAGCAGAAAGCTACATAATGAAAATTTTAGCTAAATGTATTAAAAAACCCAAAGCTAAAAGGAATCAAGAGGAAAGCCAAAAGATAAAAGTAACAAAATGCAAGATAAAAACTGGAATGGGAGCTAAAATGCTAAAAAGTTTCAACACACTAGCTAAAAGACAGAATTAGCAGAAGATAAATAAGCATACAACAGGCTATCCAAAAGCAAGGTGTAGCAAAAGGCTAGTAAAAAGCTAAGTAAGAAAAGGACTAGCTAAAAGTGACAAATAGAAAGCTAAAGGCTAAGTAAAAAAATGCTAGCTAAAGAAGAGAAAGACTAAATGTGTTAAAGGCCCAAAACTTAAAAGGATTCAAAAAGGAAAGCTAAAAGATACAATTAACAAAATGAAAGATAAAAACTGGAATGGGAGCTAAAATGCTAAAAAGTTTCAACACACTAGCTAAAAGACAGAATTAGCAGAAGATAAATAAGCATACAACAGGCTATCCAAAAGCAAGGTGTAGCAAAAGGCTAGTAAAAAGCTAAGTAAGAAAAGGACTAGCTAAAAGTGACAAATAGAAAGCTAAAGGCTAAGTAAAAAAATGCTAGCTAAAGAAGAGAAAGACTAAATGTGTTAAAGGCCCAAAACTTAAAAGGATTCAAAAAGGAAAGCTAAAAGATACAATTAACAAAATGAAAGATAAAAACTGGAATGGGAGCTAAAATGCTAAAACGTATCAATACACTAGCTAAAAGACGTAAGCATAAAACAGGCTATCCATGAGCAAAGTGTAGCAAAAGGCTAGTAAAAAGCTAAGTAGGAAATGGCTAGCTAAAAGAAAAGAAACTAATTGTATAAAAAAAAGTTTAAAGAAATCAAAGTAGCTAATATGCCCATCCATCCATTTTCTGTACACCTTTATTCCTTTTAGGGTCACGTGGGTCACTGGTGCCCATATCCAGCAGTCACCGTGCGAGGGGCGGGGTACACCCTGGACAGGTCGCAAGTCCATCACAGGGCCAAAGTAGCTAATGGCTAAAATTAAAACTAAAGCTAAAAACAGAAAAACTAAAAAGGCTAAAGTAGCTAAGGTTTAGCTAAAAGCAAAAGTAGCAAAAAGCCAGCTTTAAAGTGGTACTCTAAGCTAGTGTTTGCTAAGAGCAGCAATACAATAGCTAAAAACAAAATGTAGCAAAATGCTAGCCAAAAGCTAAAGGTAACAAAATGCAAGCTAAAAAGTCAAAACAGGAGCTAAAAGACTAAAAGTGGCAATGCTTGAATATTAATAGCAAAAGGCCAGCTTAAAAGGTGCACTCTTTTAGCTAGCATTTTGCTAAGTGTAGCAAAACACTAGCTAAAACCAAAATGTAGCAAAATTCTAATTAAGAAAATACTAGTTAAAAGCAGTAAGTTATCTGAATGTATCAAAAAGTCAGCTGGAAGTTTTAAAAGGCATAAGCTAAAAGTTAAAAACATGTAGTTAGCCTCACGTGTAGCTAATTAGCCACATAGCTTTAGTTAAAATAATGGTATAAATAGACGATATGTGGCTTGTTTGTTTTGCCACCAGAGAAAACCAGATTGGAAATAACTTCTTACTGTCACTGGATTATAAACTCCAGAGATTATATGAAATATAATCTGTTTGTTTTAACTTGTTCCAGTAAAGTCAGTAGAATGTAAAGCCTGAGATCAGAGAACATGTAGTTATTTAGATACAGATCTGTGAAATCAGGTATTTTCTTCTTACATTTGAAACCATAATTCCTCAGAGAATAAAAAAAATCCTTCCTGAACCTACAGTTCTGAATGGTTTATGCAAGATAAGCTCAAACCTCCAACTCCTACAACTACTTAGCTGTGTTGTAGTGTGTGGGGATCGGCAGCCCCCCGGACTCAAATCAATTATGTTTTTGCCAGTTTTAAGAGAAACAAAAATAGAGAAACCAGATCAAAGTGTTTCAAACACAACTTCTCCCTGCTGGAGGTCAGAGGTGAAGCATGAAACCTGCTTCATAGAGGAGAGAACTTCGGCTGTTATCGGCCGAGGAGGGGGTAAGTGGCTCCAGAGAGGAGAAACGAGGGCATCGGACCAAGCCGGCAGGCCACGGCTGGGGGCGCAAAGCTGCTACTATGATCCCCCTCATCCTGTTACATGGGCACAAAGCCTCGGTGGCAGCGGGCCGTGGGCTGTTTTCACATAGAGGCATGAGTGTGTGACATGAAGTGACGTTACGGGAATATTTCACTTTATCAAAACATCAAACATGTTGAAAATATATGATGGTTACATTCTGGTTCGGCTGTTTTAAGACAGTTCATCTCCTGATGAATAATCTGGCCTGGATGAAATTAAACCCAGGTTTAATCTGGGCAGGGGTTCATTTGGCTTGAACAGATGAGAGAAAAAATAATGTATTAAAGAACAATTAATTTCTCTGAAGTCTTTTTCAGTTTCCACACATTCTGCAAAAAGTTTGAAAAATCCACAACTTATTTTTAATCTAAACTCCTAAGTCGACAGTAGCACACTGAACACACACACACACACAAAGTGAAGGTGCAGCTGCAATGGAGATGGCCCCGGCTGGTTTCACAGCCGTGGATTAAACCTAATCCCATAAGGAATGTCTGAACGTACATTTCCATCAGACGGACGTTTAGCAGTCCAGCCAGGGTGAAACTTCTATTTATCGACTGCTGGTTCCTCCAGCAGAGGAAGCCCACAGAGTAATTTAATAAATTGAAGTTATAATCACATTAAAAACTGAATTAAAACTAAATTACCCAAATCTGAGCAGTTCTGTTGAACTGAACCAAAGTTCTGCAGCAGTTTGACTGTAATAATCCACAGTTAGCTTCAGTAAAACTTTATTTTATGACAGGATGATCGACTGTTTAACACCATATCTGAGAAATAATGAGTCAATGCAGTAATAAAAGAAGCTTCCAGTAGATTTTTATATTTCATCTTCAGCTCATCTTTAGTGTTGGATTCATAAACTGGTTGTTGAAAACACTACAGTGTGACAGGAACTTAAAGCTAACAAACAAAAAACTAAACTTAAAACAAGAAAAAGCTGAAAACTAACAAATCAGGTGCTAAAAGCTAAAATCAGCAGAAAAGTAACCAAAAAAGTAAAACAGCAGCTAAAATCTAAAGTTGAAACCATCAAAACAGAAATTAAAACAAGCCCAACAATAGCTAAAATTAGCAGAACCTTAGCTAAAACAGCATCACACCAGTTAAAATGGTTAAACTAGCAACTGGTAGCTAAAATCAGCCAAACTAGCTTAAACTAAAAACAGCAACACAGTAGTTAAAGCTAAAGCTTACATAACAGTAGCTAAAGGTTTAAACTAGTAAAACATGAACAGAAACTAGCATCACAGTATTTCAAAGCTAACACTTTAACAATAGCTAAAAGCTATAACTAATAAAACAGTTGATAAAATCAAAAGAACAGTAGCTAAAAGCTGAAACTAGTAAAACATCAGCTAAAACAGCAGAATAGTTAAAAGCTAAAACTTAAACCAGCAGAAAAAAAAGTAAAAACTAGCCCAACAATAGCTAAAACTAGCAAACCAGTAGCTAAATCAGCAGAACAGTAGCCAAAAGCTAAAGCTAACAACACAATAGCTAAAACCTAACATTTTAATAACAGTAGCTAAAATTTATACCTAATAAAACGGTTGATAAAATCAACAGAACAGTAACTAAAACAAAGCTGAAACTAACAAAACATTAGTTAACCAGCGAATTAGTAGTTAAAAACTAAAACCGGCAGAATAATAACTAAAAGCTAAAATTGGCAAAAGGCTAGTTAAAAGCTAAAACCAGCAGAACTTCTAAAAGTTAGCAAAACAGTAGCTAAAAGTCAAAGTAGTTTAAAGTAGATAAACCCAAACTAACAAGACAGTAGGTAAAAACTAAAACTAGCAAAACACTAGTTAACTGGTATAAATCAGACAAACATCAGCTAAAAGCTAAAACCAAAGAAGCAAACAGAAGACAATTTCAAAAGAATGAGAAAATAGTTTTCTATTAATTATGAGAATAAAAGCAAATAAAGTTACAAAAAGAAAATTCATGGCGGTAATGTCCAGAAAGAGCTGAATGATTTGGGCTAAAATTGCTGAAGATTTGCTCAATAAATGAGTCAAAAACCTTCAAAATGAACTTATAAACAGTAAAACCTTTGTTCTCTTCACCCTTTAATGACTGAAACAATCCCTGTGTTGAAGATCTGACTAAGCAGCAGTGACAGAATCATCAGTTTTAAAAAAAGACATTAACTAATCAGGAACCTGGAGTTCTCATTTCGCTGTATCTCCCCGGTTCTGATGGCGGTGAAATGAAAATGAGATTGACGGCGGCGGCTCCCCTTCGCCCCGTCTCTATCTGTCCTCTGTGATTTTTAAACAATAAAGCTGGAATAAAGCAGTCAAACACCTCATTTAAATCATCCCAAACGCAGTCCCTTCCACAAAAGACCAATTTACTTTCTGGACTATTACGGTTTCAACCAGATCTTATCGGCGCTTCTTGAAACCTCGGCTCACGGGGAATTAATCCCAGAGGTGAGTCGATCCTTGTGAATTCACACGGTGACAGGAGATTAGCTTGAAAAAGAAAACCAGGCGTTTCAGATATACCTGACGCCGACCTCCGCTAAACGACAGGCAATCACCAACAAACAACAAGAAAACACTGCCACGGTTTAAAAGGTTAAAGCAGTCGAGGCTGATGAGCTCCAGCATGACTCGGTTTTTTATCAAAGCTGATATTTATCGTCCTCTGATGACAGAAGGTATCTCCAGATAAACTGCAGCACTTTCCAAGATGGCCGCCACCGTGAAGAAACCTTAAAGTGCCTGTGACGTGCAAATCCAAAACACAAAAAGTCAAACAAAACATTTTTTCGTAATACACGAAAATCTCATTTTAACATATCGCGAGATTATCGCAAATGTGATTAATCGTTTAGCCCTAATACAGAGGTAAAGTATAATAAAAAACTCAATAAGCAAAGTTTGTACATTTTATTATCAGCTGAGTGAAACTGATGTAAATGTTGAAAATATAAATTTTGGGTCACATAATATCATTAAATATCAGAGCAATGAGCTGATGTGATGCTGGACCAAAGCAGACGTTATTGGATCAGTCAGAGGCTGTGAGCTCATTAGCAGCATCTCTTTAGTAATGTTTACTGACACTGGTCTCTCTGAGCGTAAAGACGTGTTTCTGACTCACACTTGGACAGAGATGGTAGTTCACGGGCGACGAGGCGACGTGCCGCTCGTTTGTGCAGACTGAGCTGGTGTCTGAGGCGACGAGCAGAAAACAAAGATATCGTGAGCTGTGCCCGTGGTGTTTGTAGATCTCACCCAGCTGCCCACCAGACCAGACCCTTCTCTCCGGTCAGAAACAGCACCAACGGAGCTGGGAGAGCAATTAAAAAAACAACAACGACGGTTTAACTCGAGGCGTTGGCGAGCAGAGTCCAGCTCTGACTGAGTCCCACTGAGACCCGTCAGTTTAAATGAAGTCTTCAATTTCATCTGTCAACAACACGTGTGACCCATCCTATCGAAAGGAGAATTAAATCAAATTTGGTCAAAATGATCTAAATACATTTTCAGATTCTTGCTTTTAAAGCTACATTTTGATACCTGGATCATTCTGATATCATCAGTAAATCCATATATATGATTTGTCTTGTTGGTTACGATAACACATAAATATTTGGTCTGAATTCTAATTTTATGTAATTTAAATTAGGAATTTTTGACGTCCTTATAAAGAGGAAACCTCAAATTATACTTGACTATTAAGATTTCCCAGTTGAAAAGAAACAAAACTTTACTAGCTCACAGGGAAAATCTCAAAATTTTAATGCATTTTTCCTCAAAATCAGGTTTTTTGTTGCTACTGCTCAAAAAATGCTTCAGAATTTTGTTTTATTGTATTTGAGAGAGTTTATTCAAATGATACATCGATGAGGCATTTATTCATTATATTTTGACAAAATGCAATTTTTGCAAATGTTTTAATTAAAACACTATTTGCTTATTTCTCCATATCCCACTTTTAGACTGGTTTTGTTGTGATTGGTCACATTTATTTACTGATAAAATGTAAATAACTGCTTCAGATATGAAGACGCTCTGGTCATTTGGACATTTTCAGCGAGTTCAGACGAAGGACAAACTGAACTTTACTCCATCCGATCCACTGACAGCCAAACTCAACCAGGATCTATTTCTTCTTTCTTCTGACTTTTAACTTCTTAAATATTCATTCGCCACTGCGAGCGCCTGAAGGTAGAGCTCAGAGTTTACTCAAACACCCGGGTAAATAAGAGTTTCTTCTTAAATCTTTCAGGCTGTGAAGGAAAAACAAAAACACCAGGATGGGTGTGAGTGGAGGTAAAAAAGCTAACCCTCCTCAGGGTCAAAATCTCTAAAAGTAGACGCAGACACGTATTTCACTTTATATTTCTAGAATCTAACCCTAACTTTCACGCTCCGTTCAAAGTGTTAAACTATTTATTTATTTCTACACAGCTGAAGCTGCAGCAGCAGGAGGTGAGAAACGGTGTGAAAACACCAGCAATCATTGATTACACAGAAGACCGCCCTTAAAAAGACTAAAAAGATACCATCGGGAGAGCTAACTGTAGGAGCAAAGAAGACTTTTAAAAACATGACATCTGAACAAAAACAAGTCAGAAACACAGAATCTGTCTGCAGCAGGTGACAATAAAAATAAAAAAGGTTTTCATTTGTGGGATTTTTCCTGGAGAAAAAAAGAGCAGACAAAGAAAGACTTAACAGAGCTGTCTGTCATATGATTAATTACCAGAATAAAGTCTAAATAATATAAGAATAAAATCATATAACCAGAATAAAGTCTAAATAATACAAGAATAAAGTCATATAACCAGAATAAAGTCTAAATAATACAAGAATAAAAGGCCTACACCTACCAGAATAAAAGGCCTACACCTACCAGAATAAAAGGCCTACACCTACCAGAATAAAAGGCCTA
>JARVGW010000001.1:15465334-15475653 GCA_031762495.1 Anablepsoides rubrolineatus | reverse complement strand
AAATAATCTGACACTTTCTGAAAACAAGATTATTATTCAGATACAATCAGTTCTTGTTTAGTAAATCAGTCTCAAAATAAGATCAAAAAGACTTTTTTTGGCTGAATATAAGCTTTTAAAACTTGGTTAGATGGACAGTTTTTGCAGTGCATCATTTGAGTTTAGTGACTCAAAATAATCTAAAAAAACATCAGATTTATCTCTACAGTCTGTTTTATCAGCTGATGTAACGCTCTATTTACTTGCAGACATTCCTCTTTGACATCACTTCTTGTTTTTTCACGTGCAAATATCTCAACTGTTCATCTCAGGGACGTGAAATTTGTTTTGCAACATGTTATCAATGTTATGTTTTCAAAAATGCATTCATGTTTATTACAGACATTTAATGTCACAGACATTTTAAATGCTCAGACAATCGGGTGTAGAACTGTATTTTTGTGTTAAATCATGCCCGTTTCTCCTGTGTGGAAGGATGTTCTGGGCAGGTATGAAGTTGGTCTCATCGTAGCACCGAGCTGGGTGGTGCTCCATCAACACGTTTATTAGAGGTCAATTGGGAGAGAAACTGGTCAGGTAGTTTATCACACCTCTACTTCACGTGTGGAGCTGTTGTCCAATGGACCGAGCCCAGTGGGATGGGACCTTGTGTCTGGTTTGAGACCCCCCGCACGCTCATTTTGGTGAAGTTCTTGAATTGCTGGTGAAAAGGGTCAGACTATTAGAGAAGATGAGTAATGAGTGGGGAAAAGAAAGCTGTCTTTTAAAACTACTCAAACAACAACAGAAAACCTTTGAGTTTGACTTGACAACATCGTTTTAGCTGTTTGTTTTTTGCTTCTGAACAGTAACAAATAAGGTACAAGAGGTACATTAACTCTGTGGCTGTACTCCAGTAGGCACAGATGACACTTACTGTTAGCGACTTACTGTTTGCTTGAAATAAATTATAGTTGCAGCTTGCATTTTTTAAAGATTTGTACATTTTCTTATTCAGGCTTCTCGCTCTTTATCGCTCTGGTTGTACTTGTTGCATTTGTTGGTTGTGTTACTGACATGTCTTGGTCAGCCCAGAAAAACTAAAATCTAACCCTAACCCTAACCCTACCCACTCAAACTGATTGACGGGACTGTTGAGTGGACTTCAGATAACAATATCAGGAATTTTATTCTAAGGTTTAATACGATTACGTCGTTCAGTTCCTGTTCAAAAATCCAACAAAAAAATGTTTGTGTTAATCTGTAAGAAAATACTGTTAAACATGTTCGTTGCTCAAATTGTGTGTTTTAACCATACGGAGAATGTACCAATGCATGGAAAGGAATAATTAAGAGAGTCATACGAAACCCAGAGCGCTCTGCTGACCGGCTGTTTATTGTCTGGCAGATCAGGCCGGAGAACCCAGAAACACTTCAATGTGAACAGATACGGTCCAGAAGTGGCCTTGGTTCACATTTCATGGCTTTCCTTGTATTCCAGTTTATGGGTGATTAAACAAGTTCGTATTGCTGCTGTTAGCATTAGCTACCTGAGCCGTCCTCTGCCATTGGGCTCACATCGCGCGGCATTAATTGCAGTTATGGCAAAATGGTTGATGATAACCTTTTTGATGATTATGATTTTGCCGAACCATAATGTACATTTTATTTTATATTTTCATTGTCGGCGTTCAAAACAATAAAAATTTTGACTTTGCTGGCCCTCTTGAAGTAACCCTAACCCCTAACTGAAGTAGTCTACTTAGATCAAATGTAAAAAAAAAAGAAGTTTTAAATGTTAAAATCTAATTCTAAGCAACTCCATTGGTCAGGCTGAAGACCTTCTACTTTCTTGCCATTACAAAATCATTTTAACACGTTTTTGTTCCTTTCACACGGTACTCCTCGCAGCCGTGACTCGTTGAAGCCAGTTCTCTCTGAAAGGATATCTCTAACAATGCTAATAAAAAAATACAGGAGTTAGCACCGTCCCTCGTGCCCCCCCCCCCCCCCCCCTGCGTAATATAAAAGAGTCAAAGACAGTGAAGATTCAAAGGTACAGGATGCCTGCAGGGCTAAAAAGAGCCGAGCATGCCCAGGGGTGTGATGAATGGATTTCTTTCTACTCGTGTGGTGGCCCACTGTTGCTAAGGCTTCGGGGAAAAGATTCAGCACATTTTTTCTTTTCCCCATTTGTGCTTCGGGTGTTCACGCTCATGGGGTTATTTCTCTATCCATTTATCCGTCGTCTCCTGTTTGTAATGGAAGCAGCATTTATTTTTTTTAGACGTGGGAGAAAATGTGTCAGCGTGTGTAGATATCAGGAGAATGATTTTTTATTATTTTTTTTTACATCACCTGCTGTTTTGATCCAGAGCCTGACGTTTTCCAGAAGAGTTTCTCTCTGTTGTTTGACATTCTGTGTTGTATATGAAAGACTCAAGCTGATTTATTTATTTATTTTTTTACTTGCCTCGAGCTTGTTCCCCTATAGCTTTTTTCCCATCGTGTAGGAGTAGATATGTTTCAGGAAACGATCTGAAGCCCCCCCACCCAACAACCTCTCTCTCCGGCTCGTGAGATTTCTCTGCACGACTGTTGAAACGCAATTACATTTCCTCTGGTCAGAGCCAGGCTTCAAGGTCGGTCACGACAGCCAGGGATTCAGAGTCGATGGCGAGCAGAGAACAAGTTAAACATTGTGGTTTTACACAGATAAATATGCTTCCCAGGGGTTCAACAAACCAAGGTCACCGTATCTCATGTGGTGCTTGTTGAGGAGGGAAACACCTTAAAAAATGAGTTTAAACTACGGTCATCTTTTACTGAGAAATAACACAATTATAGCAGTATTAATCAAATCATGTACATAATGTGGGAGCTCATGAAATATTGTGAGATTTGTTAGTTCTTAGGATGAGTCAAAAGTCTCAGGACACCCATTTATTTCAGAAATGTAAGGAAAAATGAAATATCTGAATACTCCAGCAAGTAATGGGCAAAGGAAGCTATCTTTTAGCTATGTTCAAAACATGGCCGCCATCTTGAAGGGTAGGACAGTGGTTACCAACCTTTTTAGACTTGTGAACCCCTGAGCCATTTTGTCATACCACTAGTACCCCGTCTGTCAAACGTAATTATGATTCTCCAAAACTATAATGTACAACGACTGATTATTAAAAGAAAATTATTTATTTAACCCCCTAGAACTATTAATTTTCAGGCATTTTATTCTTTTCAACTCAAATTAAACACAAATATGTTGCCTTGAAAGTGAATAAGTAATTAAATAAATAAACCAGGTAATGGCAGCAGCGTCCAAAATACATCAAATACCACAAATGAGCAAATTTTGTGAGATTCCGCGTTTTATACATTTTGTGTCAATTCCATGATTTTGTCTGCATTTTCCAAATTGCAGAAATCATAGGGCCCTATATAGCTCAGTCCTATGTTTCTTTATTTTTTTACACATCTATGAAATCCATATCAAAGAAGAATTAGCAGAAATGGATCGATGCAACCAGATGTGCAAAACCTCATGTGTTTCAAACTTGATGAACAACTTGGAACGTTTCCTGTGGCTCGTGGTGCTGAACCCAGACACACCTGTGATGAACAACAAACGTTTTGAACATTTTGTGTGGATGATGTTGCACAGCAGATTGCAGCAATCCATTTCTGAGACAGTTCTGGTCTTTTTTGATACACTATGACCTCCTTCGCCAGAGGTTAGCACGGTTATGCTAACAGCTAATAGCGGGACACGTTTTTTGCTTAAAGTATAGTATTTTTCTCGTAATTATATGACTTTAATCTCGTAATTTTACAACTTAATTCTCATAATATAACACACTTCTCGTAATTTTACGACTTTAATCTCGTAAAATGACCTAATGTAATATTATGACTTATTCTTGTAATATTGCGTTTTTAATCTTGTAATATTACAACTTTTTTCTCGCAATATTACGACTTTAATCTCATAACTTTTCAACTTTATTATCATAATATAACATTTTTCTCGTAATTTTACAACTTTAAGCTTGTAATAACACTTAGCACTTTGTGATGTTTGTGTCTGTGAAAGGTGCTATATAAATAAAGTTTACTTGTTTACTTATTTTTGTCTTTGCTGAGGTTATGGCGGCCATCTTGATTGATAATAATGAAAACAACACTTTAAAAAAATGTAGCCAAAATATGTTTAAGGGTTTAGTTCAGGTAAATGGACACTAAATGGGGATTTAATGACCATATAATAATAATAATAATAATAATAATAATAATAATAATAATAATTGGTCATTAGATTATAGACATTTAGGCTTAAATAATCTTTCTTTCAGGTCCTACTTACAGATTAAGTATAATTTTTAGTGAAAACTACAGGATTTCAGCAGAAACTTATTCTGAGTTTTGTGGCTGATGTGACACTTTTTAGGGGATGAGTTTAAAACTTTGACACACAAGGTGAAAAGTATTGTGCATTTTTAGAAAAATGATGACTTCAGTTTTTAAAATGCACAGTTTAGATTTTCGTTGAGTTTCCTACATTGGATGCATTATTATTATTTTTTTATTGTATTTTTCCGGCATTATGTTCCCAGATTAACCACAAATAACGATGAATATAAAGACTGCTACAAGGTTGGATGATGTTTAAACATCACTAGAAAAGTTTACAGAAAGCTAACCGCAGACTTTAATAAACTAGCCTTCGTGGAAAGATTCAGCGATGCCTGATTCTTTAAAAACCCCGAACCTTCCATGTATGATTCTTTAATCCCCATCATTATCCTGAACCTGGGAGCGGTGAAATGACGGTAAATTATGACTTGCTGTCAGCCGTCATCATAAAGCTCTTTTGAGCCGATGCCAGGCTGACAACTCGGGCTGTAAGTACCGAGCGTCAGACCTGGGTGAAAGCTTTTTTCACTGCACTCTCGTATATATCTGTCATTTCCTCTTTCCTCACACCCTCAAAGCTCTGAGCCACCTGATCTCCACCTCCCATTCTTTTTCTTCTGTCTATATTCAGACTTTACATCTGTTTTACTTTAAAAAAACACTATTCTGATGCTTTAAATTCAATGCATACAAATTAGGTTTGCTTTTATTTAGGGTTAAGTTGAAATGTTGGTTTGTGTAACAATTAGAAACATTCAATCTTGATGAGTAAAATGAAATTAGGTCTTTGCATAATTAATCTGACTGATGGTTGAACAACACAGGACCAGATCTTTACCCTCGTCTTCATCAGCAGAGGACACGGTCCCTTTTTAAATTCAATTCATTTCAATTCAAAAATACTTTACAGATCCGCTATAATAATACTTTAATCATACTTTAATCCGCTAGTAGAGGAGCTAGCTTTTTAATTAGCCGTTGTTAAACCAATTAGCTTTGGCTAAATTAAGTTCTGCTACATAGAAAAATGTAAAACTTCTATTTTAATGACATTTATCCCAAATAAAATAAAACTATTTGATCTTCAAAGCCGTGTTGGATGTTTGGATGTGTTACGACATATTTCTTGTAAAATAAAACTTAATCTTGGAAATTACTAATTAATTATTCTTGTAATATTAGGACCAAATCTCGTAATTTTACGACTTTATTCTCATAATTTTACAACTTTAATCTTGTAATATTGCAACTTTAATCTCAAAACTTTACAACATAATTCTCGTAATATCACTTTTGTCGTAATTTTATGACTTTAATCTCATAAAATAATGACTTAATCTTGTAATATTATGACTTGTAATAAAACAACTTTAATCTCGTAACTTTACAACTTAATTCTTGTAATATAACACACTTTTCTTGTAATTTTACGACTTTAATCTCACAAAAAAATGACTTAATGTTGTAATATTATGACTTATTCTTGTAAAATTACAACTTTTTTTTCGTAATTATATGACTTTATCTCGTAACTTTTCAACTTTATTTTCATAATATAACATTTTTCTTGTAATTTTATGACTTTAATCGTAATATAATTACTTTATTATTTATTATTTATATATTATTATATATTTATTATACTTTATTATTCATGCATGAAAGGGTTAATCTCGTAACTTCACAACTTTTTTCTTGTAATTTTACATCTTTAATCTTGTAATATTACAACTTTTTTCTCATAATATTACGACTTTAATCTCCTAACTTAATGACTTAATTCTTTTCTCATAATTTTCTTATTTTAATTTCGTAATATTATGACTTTAATCTCCTAACGTTTCAACTTTATTCTCATAATATAACATTTTTCTCGTAATTTTATGACTTTAATCTCGTAATAGTGCAACTTATTCTTGTAATATTACAACTTTAATCTCTTAACTTTACGACTTTATTCTCATAATAAAACAACTTATTTCTTCTTATTTTACAAGTTTAATCTCATAATATTACGACTCTAATCTTGTAATTTAAAAAAGAAACGCCATTATGTGGCCCTAATACTTCGTAGTAGATTTTACGTTTGTTTTTTTCTTGTAAAACACTGAACTTTTTGTTATTTAACAATCCATTTTAGATTCTGTTGCTCAGATTAGTCTTTACCTCATTGATCCTGTTTGAACTGTTAGAATTAATCTTCATTTCTCCAATCAGATAATGTTCACAGAGCTGTAAAACCTGAATGTCAAGCATCTTATTTTCCTCCATTCAGCCTCTCCTCAACTTCTGCATCCATTTCTCCTCTTTCTCCTCCATCCCGGCTCCTGTGGGGTCTCCAGTTGCAGTTATGTAAGCCCCACAGCAGGTGTTTGCAGAGAGATAGCTGCTTTCTCTTTTGAATAAAAATATATATTTCTGCGCGCAGGTAGAGGCGGACACTGAAAGGCCAAACATCAACGCTCTCCTGACAATCTCGTCACTCAGGCGCCCAGATGTTTTCAGCTCCGGTGGGACTCGGGGCGAATAATACGGCTCTCGGTGACACGTTTATGTGGTTTAATAGGCTCGACGTATGACTTCCACTGCAGTGTGTTCAGCCACGCTTCTTACTGCGTCAATGCACCGACTGCGTTTGTTTAAATGCAGTGCAGGAATGTTCTCTGCGATCCAGTCAATACGAGAGAAAACAGGCTCTGCAGCTTATTTTTATTCTGATAAATGTGATTTTACACATTAGAGTCCGTTAAGGGTTAAGGTTTAGGATACGGGACGTGCAGCCCGAGTGATGTAAAGAACGTTAACGCTCAGGAACACCCCTCAGGGATATCCAGACGGACAGAAAAAGGAGGAAAACATGAGAGAAGAGGCGTAATGAAAGAAAAAAGGAGGCAATAATTTTGTTCTTTCGGCTCAAAAGACGAGGAAGAAAACGAGAGTTAAAGCGAAAGTGATGGGAATGAGAGGGAGATAGGAGGCAGGGAGAATAAAGGAAAGGGTTGAAAGAGCGAGGGACGGAGCTCCGCTGCATGGAGGGAAATGGAAAAGAAGGGGAGGGGGGCTGGAAACGCAGATAAAAGCCAATGATGAAGATTTGATAGTGTGGCCGTGTAAGAGAGAGAGTGCATTAGGGAACAAAAACCATGAATGATGCATCAAAGAAAAGGAGTCCTCGAGCTGTCGGGCGCTGGAGGTGGAGTGGAAAGGGTCACTTGAGAAGAGGAGTTTTATTTTAGAAAAAAAGAAAAGAGCTGCGACTCGCAACAAGAGATTAATGCAGACGGCAGGAAGGTGAAGAAAAGACGAGAGAAAATATGTGAGATTTCAGGATGGATTTCTGGGCCGATGTAAAAGAAAGATAAAAGAAAGATATAAAAGGCAACCCTCCAAACGAACTTCAAAACAACAATAATACAGATTCAGATTTTCCATTGTGATGTCATTAATGTTGAGGAGTTTGGTACTTCATTCTTTTTATTATAAAACAATAAAAAAAACATATTTTTTTTTAAATGGCACTTTTATGGCGTTTTTGACAGAACGTCCAACTTTCTCAAATTTTCGGAAAGGCTCTAAAAATGTTTCTGATAAAATTAAATTCGTCCAAATTCAAAAGTTTTTCTCTCAATCTATGAGGTCTTTATCAAGCTGAAAACTTCTCACAGCATTTTATTGGTTTTCTTCATTGGTTTATAAGTAGTGGCGAGGCCTACTCTCTGATTTTATTGTAATTATTTATGTTTTTGGGTTTATTTTTTACTTTTACTGTTGCTTCTTTTATTTTGATCTTACAGTATTTTTTCTGACACACTTTTGGGATGGAAATATTGAACGATCATATGATGTTTATTTCTTACTGTTGCATTGTGGTTTTTCATGTATTGTGCAGCACTTTGTGTATTTCATTTCTAAGAAAAGTGCTAATTAAATACAATTTTACTTACTTACTTACTTAAGTACATTTACTTTGTTACACTACTTAAGTAAATGTTTTGAAGATTTGTAATTTTTTTAATTGTTAGTTTTACTTTTATTTTGTTACATGTAAAACCTAAAAATGATACTTTTACGTCTTTACTTAAATATTAAAATTAAATATTTTAATTTTTGGTTTAGTGGAACCAGTTTGGTTCAGTAAATTCAACAGAGTGTGTAAAAGTACTTTTATTTTCTCGATTTTTTTTTTAATTTTGCATCAGTGAAATTTATTTTTTACCAAAGTCATTTTCTGTTAAGGTATTTTTACTTTTTACTTTAGTACTTTATAGACCTCCGGTTGTCTTGTATTGTTTAAACCTGTTGACCAAGTTTTTAAAAACTAAAATATTTAAAGTGGACATTGGGGTTTTAATAAAGTAGAACTGCAAAAATAAGTAATTAATAATAAAATTGTTTAATTTTTCCCATTTTTTCAGTTTTAACTCAGGAACAAGACGTAGTTTTCTCGTGTTTATGTTTTTTTTCTCTCTGAGGGTAAAATTCATTCATTATATACTGTAACCAGCAAGATGTCAACTTTAATGTTTGTTTGAATCATTAAACTCATTTGAACTTAATTTTCATTTAATAGTAATAAGCTAAATTTCACTAACAAGCTTTTCTTTGCGTAAAGATCTGATGAGTTGTTTCTACGAGCTGCAAACAGTTTATAAATGTTAAAACCAGATCTGCAGCAGGTAAACTGCAGCTTCTGGTTGATTAAAAGGATTTTTTAATATCTGTATGCAAATGTGGTGTAAAAAATGCACCAACAAGGTCAGAAGGGACGACGTTACAGCTGTTCCTCTGATGATATTCTTGGAGATCAAAGTAGCCGAAGCTGCTGCCGAGCCGAACGTTTGAAGAACACAAACAGTTCAAATGAAACTAAATGTCAGTTATGATGATGATGATGATGATGTGAAAACTGGGGTTGTAAAAATAAAATGACGTCTGACAGTCAATATATTTAGCATCATACTTAAAAAAATGATCAGGTTTCACTCATTTCTTTGTTTTTTAAAAGACGTTTTGGAGCACGATCCAGTCATTTGAGTCATCAAACATTAAAAAAGAATATTACATTTACAAAATGTGAATTTGAGAAACGTCGAGGAAAAGTAATTCTAACTTTTAGAATCACAGATGGAATAAAAAAAAAACTCCTCTGCAGTAAAAGTGATGAAAGAGATTCATTAAAAGCTCAGAGCCAATGAATTCAAAGGAAATAAGATGTTATTCGGATTAAAAAACAAGAAAACAAACACTGGGTTCAGTACAGATAAATAGATAAATATAGGCTGAGAAACTTTGGCTGTTTGGATGCAGCCTCGTATGTTTGGCTGCTTTGCTCTTGGCATCGTTTAGTGACGCCATCAGCCAGGAAACCTTTAAATATTCCAATTTCAGTTTCCTCAATCCCTCTGATACCAGAGGAGTCATAACTATAACAGTGTGGCAGTTATTTATAAGACGGAAGAAGAAGAAGTGAATTAAAAAAACTGTTAATTAAAATAAGACAGTTATCAGTGTTTTAATAATTAAACAGTAATTTTAAGTTTGTCTTTATTCTGTGTCCGTTTCACTGTAAGACTTCATTTATCTGCAGGGATAAATGTTTAACCTTCCTGCTGTAATTTAGTTAAAAAGACCCACAAGGTTTGACGACAGTAAATGTTGACAAACAATTCAACAAAATAAATTAAAAAAACACTTTTAGAAACATATTTTCTAGCTTTCATTTGAGCTTGACTTTCTCTTTAATTAGTTTTGTTTTGGCAGCAGGAATAAGAAATTACAACTACTCTCAGTGCCACAACTGGCCCAGTCGTAATTTAGTTTTTGTGGCTCATATCCGTCAGGGCCACAGCTGGTCCAGTTGTAGTTTGATTTATAATGTTTAAATATGTCTGTGCCACAACTGGCCCCAGTTGTGGTTTGATTTATAATGC
>JARVGW010000001.1:15447770-15459138 GCA_031762495.1 Anablepsoides rubrolineatus | reverse complement strand
AAAACACAGACGTCGGGGGTAATTTATTTATTACATGGGGTCCCTAGGTAAAACTAATCCCGTCAGAATAGGGCTTATGATTGGACATGATTCCCATTGAATGCTCCATGGTGGTGAACATGGTCCTGTTGTTGCTTTTGTAGTCAAAACATGCCAATGATTGCGTTTAGTTTTCCCATTTTATCCACCGTCACGTTCAGAATTCAACATGTGGATTTATTTAAGTCAGCGCTGCTGGCTCCACGGTGCTCTTTTATCTCCTTGGTTTGTCTTTTACCTCCCATCTCTCGTGATTCACTGGTTGTACGTTCAGAACCCGAAGCCTAAATATTCCACAAACACTAACTGACTCATCACCACACGAGGCAAAGATAAAAACTGACTCATGTAGACGCATCAAAAAAACAGGGCAGATGTACAAACGCACAACAGGATCAGACATGCACGATTATATAAAAATAAATACGATGCTTAAAGTCCAAAAAAAACATTTAATCTAAATCACCGCTGCACCCACGTCCATCCCAGCTCTGCACTTTAATAAACCTCTGCCTCTTTATGGCTCTCTGCATCTTAAACCCATCAATCCTCTGCTCTCTCTTCCCTCTGTGTTTCATATCGGATCGGACGAGTGGCGCAACATCCAACCTCTGTGTTTGCCCACTTTTATCTGGCTTCCTTTAAAGACCCGACTCCATCGTCGCTTTACTTTTTTCTTTTTAGGGGTTTTTATCACCAGAGGTTTGGTTTATTTCTTCCTTTCGATTTCCCCACATTTCACTCTGCGGCTGAGAGGGCTGGAGCCGATGCAGCATCAGGGCTGCTTGTGGAGAGGGATTAAAGAAAGGAGAGAGGAGAGAGCTGAGCAGAAAGTGAGTCAGAGAAAGAAAACCAAGGACGGCAAAACAAAACGAGGCAGATCGACTCGGGAGGCTGTAAACGAGCTTTAAGGATGGACAGAACCAACGAGTTGCTGCGTGAATCATCCAGCAACTAAAACATTGACGTGTTGCCGATCAAACATCTGCATTGATCTGTTCCAATAAACAATGCACAACCTTTTAGCTAACGGTGATTGGGTTTCTGTTTAGCTATAGTCTATTGCCTCTTGTGTTTCCTCCCAATTTTAGCGTTTTTCCCTCAGTTCGCCATTTTTTTACATTCAACCTTCACTTCCTGGTCATGCCCCGCCCACTCACACCTGTTTTCTGTTATCAAAGCTAAATCCCACCTCCTCGTTAGCAGCAGTTCATTTAGTTTTTAGCTTCCTCTCATCTGCAGTTGAGCATCGTGGAGCTTTACGCCACTTCTGGTCTCTTCATGTCTCCTTTTTGTTCTCTCTTTTTGTTTTCATTATTTGAGATTATTCAAGTCTCTCTGGTTTTCCTTAAAACTTCAAATTACACAACTTTTTTTCTCATTTTTAGGGTTGAGATCCAATAAAAATGAGCTGTAATTTTGTCCACTTTACCTAAAAGAAAAAGCAGGAAGAAACTGTTGAGTTCTTCAGCGCTGCACTTTGCAGATGGTCTCTGTGAACGTCTCTCACTGCTGGACGCTTAAGTACCCTAATGTTATTTGTCTGGCTCAGAGAGAGGCTCATTTCCATTGGAATTAGCTTGTAGCTCCTTGTCCACCTGCAGTTAGAAAGAGACATTTTGTTTATGAGTTATTGATCCGGGAGGCTGGATTCGGGCTCAGTGAGCTTCATGCTTCAGAGGCAAAAGGCTTGGCGTATCACTCCAGCCTTCTTGATGTGCACTAAATGTGCTCACAAACTGTGTGTTTTCCTGACATCGAGGTGAATGTTTGCAGGAGACCTGGTACAAGCTGTTAAACTTATAAGTCAGGTGACGGTTAATAGAGAATCTTATAATCCATCAAAGATAAAGGCTTTTGGTGAAACCGTTTGCAGCAATTGCATTTTTGTCTAAATATAATGAATAAATACTTTACCTACAGGAGTTTAAATGAAATGTCCCTAATTAATATTTTTTGAAGGATCTTTTTAAGCAGCAAGTAAAAAAAACATGATTTTGAGCAGAAACGCCTTAAATTTTTGTCATTTTTCCTCCGAGCTAGCAACATGTTTTTCTTTCCAACTGGTAAATCTTAATATCCAACGATTATTTAAGGTTTCCTCTTTTAAAAATAAATTTTAAATTTCTCATTAGAATAACCTAAAAATAGGATTCAGACCCCCCCAAAAATCAATGTTTTATTCTGAATAGTAAAAGTAGGGTTCTCTGTACATATTGTTCTGCCCAAACTGTGATTGGTGGAGTTTGGAGTTTTGTGATAATAATAAAAATATTGTGAACACGTAGCCTCAATATAATTTATTGACTGTCTATTTATAGTTTACAACAACAAAATGCTATTGTATATATATATATACAAAAAAAATGGTGATCTTTTTCCATGCGGGCTACAGCTGTTTTGACCAAATCAGATTGTTTCACATAAAGCAGCTAAAAAACCTTCAGAATTTGTGGAAGTCGATTGATCTCATTTATTCAAATCAAACATGTCAAAGTACATAAATATCTAAAATTTTAGAGGTTTCTCCTCCCTGCTTTAACTGTTCTTCATAGACAGAAACATGTTCTGCAGACGTTTTTTTAATCTCTTTCATAAAAATCAAACATCAAAGCAGAGAATTGTCTTACATTTGGACATTTCTACCAACTTAACCGAGTTCTGCTCAGTCAAACTAAAGGAAAAAGCTAAGATTTGAGATGTTTCTGTGATTTGACACTTGATATTAAATAAAGACCTGCTGAAGAGGAGCAGGATGATGCAGAATGCACTGCAAAAAATATCCATCTAACCAAGTTTTAAAATCTCATATTCAGCCAAAAAGTCTTTTTCATCTTGTTTTGAGACTGATTTACTAAACAAGAACTGATTGTATCTGAATAATAATCTTGTTTTCAGAAAGTGTCAGATTATTTGTCTTGTTAGTCTGAAAATTTGACTCAAATTAAGTCAATAATTTCTGCCAATGGAGTAAGAAAATTTACTTGGTAAGATTCTTTGATGTTTTCAGCCTATAGACGTCTCAGTGTGTGAGTTCAGCTTTAAATCCTCTGTTCCAGCAGCGTTCAGTCTTTTTCTGATATTAATTACGCAGTCTGAAGATAAGCAACAAACACCGGCGCTACACACACCAACCGGTGCAACAGAGCTGTGCACTATCTCCACTCACACTCACACTTAGTAAATAAAACGGGCTAAACGAGCGGGAAAGCAGCGCCGCTGCTGGAGCTGGAGCTGTTTGGCTCAGGTGGCGTCAGGTATCAGGTCCTGACCGACACACCTGCTCCCTCAAAAACCACTGCCAAACCTGTAACAACAAACCAATTCCTAAATAACAGTAACTCTTCTCTTGTTTTCCCCTCTCAGAACCAGTCAGACCCACATAAACCCTGTGGTTTGTTTTTTACATCAAATAAACTGCGTTTGACCTTCAGACATATATACGCACATTCAGCTCCTCGCTTTATGAATTTCACTTTTCCAAACTGGCAAACAAACCAGAATCATGAATATTTAACTTGAAAGAGTCCAAAGCCCAGAATGCACGCTCCCGACGGGTCTGAGTGAAGTTTGATATGTTTGATGTTTTAATCATTAATCCACAAAATCTAACAAACATTTTCTACGCAAAGGAGATTTTTAACTGTTGTCCTCCATCTACTGCAGGAAAAATCATAAAATGGACCATAAATATTAAATATTGCTTTTGTGTTGGTGTATTTTTGTGGACTGAACTTAAATATAAAATGATTTCAGACGTTTTTACTTAAAAAAAAGTTGTTATAACTCTTATTTTGTTTTATTTATTCAATGTTTTTTATTCATAAAACAATCTTTACACAGTTAAACTAAATAAAAAAATGAAGCAAAAACTCCTTCAACAAACTTAAAAACTTACAACAATAATCTCCATATTTCAAAAACTAAAAAGCATAACTTTATCAGATATATTTCTTATTTTCACTAAACACAACAGAAGCTCTATTTTCCAAATTACTTAATCACTTTGTTTTCAGCGATTTTGGCAAAACAGATTTTTTAAACCACTTGTAAATAACAGTAATTTAAACTTAGGTTTTAGAAAAAAATCATTTTCCAAACCATTTGATGCTTCACTGATAAACACAGCTGTTTTAGTTTAATAAAAGTTTAATTTTAATTTGAAAACTTGTTCAATTTTAAATTTCTCTGCGTTATTTAGCACATTATTGGGGGAAAACTAACGTTGCGATCATTTTAAATAAATTGTGACGTGAAAAATACACAACAGATGACTTGAATAACACTAAGTTCTGTTTTTATTTTTTATTTTTTATTGCTTGCTTTTATTGTGAAAGGACTTCTACGAATGTTTTTGCCCCCTTTGACTCAGGGTATAAATCACCAAATTTATCACGATATGATGATATATCGTTTTGTTTGGATGACAATACGATATTTCTCAATATTACAAAATTTTTCACGATACGATTTCTGTTCAATTCACAAGTTTGTAATCAATATGATGCACTATCATTAGTGTTGATCCATATCAGGCATATGATGATAATATAATATTCCCCTGATATCTTTAATCATTTAATTGATATATTGACGTGGATCGAAAACCACCCCCTTCCACCGGCGCAAGCAACCTGTCAAAATAAAAGCCTTAATGTAATCATTTAGTGCAGTGACTTATAGTTTACTGGTTTAGTCCCTCAATAACTCGTACATTGTGATGATGATCAAATGATAAATCCTGCAGCTCTGCTATGTAGGATTCATCTTATAAGCAGAAAAACAAACATTGTTTCTGAACAATTAAGAGTTAAAAATAGGGATGCACGATATATCGGCATTAATATCGGTATCAATCGACGTTGGTCATTTTCTATATCGTATCAGTTTGATAAGTAAAACTGGACCGATACTTTTTAGCTTTGTGTTGGTAAATGGTTGGTCGGGTTGTATCTGTTTGTTGTGTGTTTGTGTAATATCGATAAATATCGTTTATCAGCCAGAAAACCAATAAATATCGGATATCGATATTGGCTGCAAAAAAACATATTGGTACATCCCTTGTTAAAAATCTAAATATTTTTATATTTTTATTGGTTTTGGTGTTCCACCAAAGGATTTTCAATTATATCCTCACATCAAAACAGTATTTATTTCTGTTTGGATGTTACTGGTTACAGCATTGTTTAATTATTAACTACATCATTTAGATCTCGGTCATTGACTTTATATAAAAGTGGCATTTATAATTAAAAATGTTCAAATGGTTTAAAAAAGATAACTGACTCAAATGTTATTTTTTTAACTATAAAGTAAAATAAATGAGTGAAAATCAGATTAAATGCGAGTGAAACTACTTATGAATCCATTAAATTCTATTATAAATCCTTGGGAATCGTGCTGTTAGCATCACTGATGTTATTTAAAGTCATAAAACAGCACATCTAGGTTTTCTATTTCTATTTCTAGATGAGTGTTTCAGACTCTGCAGCGACTCGTTTCAGGTCATGACAGTGACTAAGAACAGCCTCAGAGAGCCACAATGATCAATCGCAGGAGGTTCTGCCAGCAAAAAAAAAAAAGGTCTTCATTGTGTCGGAGGAGTGCTTAGCTCGCAGATATTTTGGCGAAAGCCAGTTTTACAGCTGACCATCTCTAAGTCATTAATCGAGGCTTTTAGAGCCAAACCGGTTGTGAGTAACTGGCTCGGACAGACCGGTCGGAGAAAAGATGTAATTTGAAGCACCGTATTACAAAACCTGTCTGTCAGGTTAAATCACTCCATCTGCTCGCTCTCCAGGACTCTGCGACACACACACACACACACACACTCAGTCGGTTTCAGGGGTTTTAAGGTGAGCTGTGAAGCCTCGGTAATATCCGTGCTCACCGGGGGTGGTTGAACGGTAAGAGTGGCCCTCCTCACTTTATTAAAGGGATGGGCAGAGGTGAAGAGGATGGCAAGTAGAAGGAGGGGGAGGCGGCGAGGCGAAAACACCTAAAATAACCCAGAATCGACAGTCTTTTTAAAAAAAAACGGGCTTTAGCGAAGCCACATTTGCCCAAAGCCAAACATCTGAAGTCTCCTGGAATAATAGATTCACCATTCACTCTTTTTCTTTCCCAGCATGCATCTTTTTTTATTCTCCATCGAAATAAGCCGCAGTAAAGAGTCTTTATTGTGTCCACTTCTGTACGGAAAACACTGAAAATCACAAAACCTCTCAGTCGGGTCGACGGCGTCGTTTTTGTGGAGAAAGAAAACAAGTTTCAGGAAGATTATTACGAGAAATGGTTTATGGGAGTTCAAATAAAAACAAAAAAACAAACCAGAAGTGAACAAAACAGACTCACAAACTAAATGGCTTCCATGATGGAATCTATTCAAGAATATTTTCACTTTGGTGTAAAAAAGTATGTTTAATTATGAGCATTTATACACCATATTCAGACAAAAAAATACTTTTCATTTCCTAAGATGTTTTTTCAAGATACAATGTTTCCATTTAACAGAGACAAAATAAATTTACCTTCATCTGTGTTTACCTGTTCTGACTCCTTAATGATTGCACCTTATTTTATATTCTTTTAGCAGTGTTTAGTTGGATCTTTCTGTTAGTTTGACGAAAACCTGCTTTTGAAAATGAACGAAGTTAATAAACGACCTTGTGTTGTCCTGCACGGTCACGTGTTGAAAATCAAACTTGGTCAGGCTTGAAACTACATCTGCTTCATTACCTCTTTATCACGACAGACTTCATTGATCTCCTCTTCGTACATTATCCTGTGTTTAGATATTGAACTGAGCGGTATCCTCAGATGACCGGTGCAGCTGATTAATGAGCGTAACCTCTTTTTGAGATGAGCTGGAGCTGAAAGAAATGGCTCGTCGGTGAGGTGTGGTTTCTTCATCTCAACTCGAAGGATCTGCCCCAAATTTCCCCTTTTATTCTGGTTTTTTAAACGGGGAAAATATTTGTGACAATGTTTGACCCTGATTGTGGTGATGGCTAGAAGATAATCTTATAAGGGTGTCAGGACCGCTCCAACCTCAAATAAGGGGTATCCAACATGTTGGACAGTCTTGACCCGATATCCCAACATGTATGGTGTCCCCCCGAGGACAAACAAGCTCACAGTCTGTTGGATGTGACATCCAACCAATCAGAAAAAGAAGTAACAGAAACACGGAGGGGAATTCGAAATATAGATGGCAAAACAGCAGCCGTGGAGCACCAGAAAGCCGCCATTGCTTCTTCCTTGTCGGCCATCTTTGTTTACTCTGAACTTGTGTTTGATCTCAAGATGTCTCACAAGATTTCTAGTCTGACGTCTGAATGTTAAGCTTGTTATATCTATGATTTTTTTATGGTTATGTGTGGGGTCTCAGGTTTTAAAAAATCAAACTGTAATTTTAAAACCTTGCCATGTGAAATGGGCATTAGGCTGCATCAAACCAGATTTGGACCCTTTTTCTGATGCAAAGAAATCTATGGGCCTGAAAGATGAAGGCTCTCAATCCCAGATTTAGTCCTGGTGATACAACAGAAGCTCTTCCCAAGAAATGTGGAATCCACAATAATTTATAGATAGACATGAAAGCATCGAGGAAAATGTGTTGTAGGAGGATCTTCTTATGTTGGTAGTGATGTTTTTTTTATTAGGGAAAAATCCTGTTTTACTTTCAAGAGATTTAAGCTGCATAAAAGGTCACTTACTCGTGCACAAATGTGTCAAACATGCTAGAAAATGATTATAGCTGGTAAGGGTTGGGGAGTATCTATTTTCTTCAAATAAAACTGCAGCATGAGGTTTTTACAGTCAGATTTATATTAAAGCATGTAATATGGGAGATTTAAATGCTTCTAATGAGCTTACCTTTTTAAAATAAAGATGCTACAATAGTTTAGTATTGCTAGCATCTTACAGAACCGTGATTTAAACAACAAATAAGTAAATAAGAACTCAAAGAAGAGGTTCAGCGGCTCATTTGATAAAGATATTTCCACCAACATTTTGTAGATCACAGGAGGCTCTTAAAATGTTTCCATTGCAATCATTGCAACTAAGTAAGTAAAGTTTATTTATAAAGCACATTTAGCACCTGGTAGCTCCATTAATCTATTTACCAGCTACCCTTCCACCAACACAGTAAAAGAAGACCCTGAAAAGATACACAACACAACAACATGGTAGCATTGTTATTGTTCTTAGAGTAGCTCTTGTGAGGCAACCTTTGACTCCACCCCCTAACCAATCATTGACAGACAGTCTTCTGACATCACGGCCAGCAGATAGCCGCGGACCCACAGCGAAGTATGTTCTGACAAAGGGTCTGGTTTCATGAATCCTTCCTCGTGGAAAAGCCTTGTGTCGAACCGTGCTGTAGAGGCATTAGTGGAAAAGGGGTGCAAGTTTCTGAGGCTATACTGTTTTACTTATTGTTATACTAACGTTTTGTGACAAACCTTTACAACAGCCCGGTTACACCCACACTCTGATCCTGTCTCGTAGTTCTGAATCTGGTGTTACATCAGGGCCTAAAACACCAATAAACTGTTTATTTGAGGATTCTTATTTTAACAGTGCAATAATTGGAGATTCAGTCTTATCTGAATTTAGTTACAAGTAGTTCACCATTGTGTATTGCTCGCTTAACAATATGTTGAGGACTATAATTTATGGAACTCACTTTCTTCGAATGAACAGTAGAGCTGAATATCATCAGCATAGAGTGTATGTTCACACTCGTCACATGTGCCGTAAACTCATTTTTTGGACTCTGACAGCTGCTGTGGTACCAGCTTTGAGTGAAAATCAAAACTCTTTTAAAGTATTTTCCAACTTTTTGACATTAAAGACACTTGTAACTCATTTTATCAACAGACACGTCACACGCTATTAGTGGAGTGAACTCATTTGTTTTGTCGTCTGGTCAAACGGTTGGTATCATTCTAGCGAAATGACACAGATATACTTTAGAAAGTGGTACCAAAACAATGTTCACTGGAAGAACACTGTAGCTGCATTTCCATTGACTATGGAAATGCGCAAATTAGAATTTCGAAAATAAATTTGCTCAATGGAAACACGTCAATTTCGAAAAACTTTTTTGACAAAATGTTTTTGCACTAGGATGAGGTGGTTTTTCGGCCGTATTGAAATTGGTGTGTTTCGCTAGTGTCATGGTAGCAATATGTGTTTACATCCATTGTCGCCATGTTTGTAATGCCTTATCGCGAGAACAAACATATTCACGCGTGACTTTAATAGCATTTCTTGCTTAATGGAAACACAATTGTGAAACTGTGTTTTTTGACATTATTAGAATATGAACAAAGTTTTGTGCACATTTTCAATGAAAACACAGCTTCTGTATGCATTAACATAACCTAAGTTTAAACCAGTGTTGGTCCTCGGGGACCACTTTCTTGCATGTTTTAGATAGTCCTCTGCTTTGACACACCTGATTTAAATGAACAATTGATTAAATTAATATAATTAAGGTTTGAGGTTAAAGCATATCTAGTTATCAAAAACACCAATGTCTACAGAGAGAGAAAGCACATCGTGTTTTTAGTGTGTTTAACATAATCCCTGGGATAACTCTAAACTAACGTCCTGTTTATCACCAGTGGAATTGACGTCAGAGAAACAGGTGATTCAGAAATGAGCCACTCATGAAATAATACCATTATGACAGAAAAACACAAACCGCTGCAGACAAACATTGGCTTAATTAGCTGCCTAATGTGTGGTCAGTAAACAAAAACATCTATTTCTGTCCTTTTGACTCCAATCATCTGCTCCAGCATCCCTCCGGTGAAGCTGGCCCCTTCGTGCCCGGGGGAACAAAAGCAAAATCCCAAAGTAGCGTGTGAAATATGGTGAGGACTTGTTATTAGGTGAAGCCTTTGTTTCCTCCTGCCACGCAGGCAGGCTGGAGGATTCAAGCCTCGCTATCAGAAAGCATACAGATTAGCCAAATGAAGCAGCCGCCGTCACCTCACGCTGCTTTTCAAGTTTCGTGGCTCAGCCGACTCCCGATCCCGATCAGCTCTTCATCTTCTCAAGTGCAGCTGGAAACAAACTGTCCATAAAATCTGTAGGAGATTCATGAAGAAGACGTTTGTTCTAAGTAAGGAAATATCTTGAATTTCCCTTGACGTCATGTGGATTTTAATTTAATGGGAATAGTTTTGGGGAAAAAGTTACATTTTTGACCAAATCCTCTTTTTTTCTTATTTAATCAGCTGAAGAAGTTATTTACGTTTACTAAATTAGATAAATGTTGCTTATGTTTTGAAATTTTTGTTTTAATAGTGATCGCCACCAACAAAGTGAAGGCAGTGATGTAATTAATTTATAAACTTGATTCAAGATGGCAGCCACAGCCACCTGGGTTAGAACACTTAGACATACATTTCAGTCAGTTTTACAGATATTGAGCCAGAATTTGGTGGTTTGTAGCTGAGAGTCATCCACAACGTGTACTACAAAGTTTTGCTTCAATCGTAAGTTTATTAACTGTTGGAGCTTCACTGCAAAAACTGTCCATCTAACCAAGTTTTAAAACCTTATATTCAGCCAAAAAAGTCTTTTTCATCTTGTTTTTAGACTGATTTACTAAATAAGAACTGATTGTGTCAGAATAATAATCTTGTTTTCAGAATGTGTCAGATTATTTGTCTCGTTTGTCCTGAAAATTTGACTCAAATTAAGTCAAAATTTTCTGCCAATGGAGTAAGAAAATTTTACTTGGTAAGATTCTTGAAATATAAAAAATTGAGTCAAATCAAGTATTTCAAGATTTCTGTACAGCACTTTGGTCTACTATGGTGCAAAAAGTGCTTTACAAATAAAATTGGATTGGATTAATTTATGACTTGTAAGTAGAAAATTCCCACTTTCCAGTAAAACTGCAGCAAAAGTAGCTGGTGAAAATATAGCTTAATAAAATCTTATTACATCTGCCCCTTTTTCCTCAAATACAACTGGTCAATGCTAGCTTGAAAACAACTTATTTTAAGACAATGCATTTTTAAAACTTTTGTGGGCCACACAAAAAGCCATGTCGAGCCACATTTGGCCCGCGGACCTTGAGTTTGACATGTGCATGAGATCTCACATAATGTCATTTTACAAGATTTGATCAAAATGGCTCCAAATTAGTTTCTTTTCAGTAAAAAACCTTCCAACATCAGAGGCTTTTATTTGTTTATTTTTCCATATGCATGAAAGAAAAGACACGCTGGGATGAAATGAGCATGCACTAAGACATGCTAAGTGCTAAAACAAACCTAGCAACAGTCCACACACACACACACAC
>JARVGW010000001.1:15104731-15117264 GCA_031762495.1 Anablepsoides rubrolineatus | reverse complement strand
GTGGGGTTAAATTAAGACAGTTCAATTAGATTAACAAGCCTGATTTTATTATATATTCCACTGAATCTTAAGGTGTTTGAATCATATTTTTATATTGTTTATATTCATGTTATTGGTGTTATTTAATGACCAGAACAGTGGCAATGATTCAGGCCATGTTTAAAGTGCCTGTGACATCCATTTTTTGTAATAAATATAAATGCATTTTTTGGAAAGATAACATTTATAACATATTACAAAAAAGGTTTCACGCTTCTGAGATGAACCGTTGTTGAAATATTTTCATTGGAAGTAACAGGAAGTGATGTCAAAGGGGAATGTTTGAACATCACGAGTGTTGCTACAGTTAACAGAGTGTAGAGGAATCTGATGGTTCTTTAGATTTTGAGTCACTATCAGAGAGATGAAGAGAGTTCAAATAATCGTGTTTCAATAATCAAAGAGCAGTTTCCCCTTTGATGTCACTTCAATTCTAAACAAAATATGCAAATTCTGTGACAAAACGGGTAAAATCAAATGTATTATGCCAAGTTTCTCAAATATAAAAACTTTTTTTTTTACTTTTTGCATTTGAATGATGAACCTTTTCATCTTGGTCACTTAGCTTTACGTTCATGTTGTTTTATCCTGAAATATAAAATTTGTGTAATACTTGAGTCTGGAGTTGTTTCAAAGGTGCTCAAAGTAATGAAGGCTGGACATAAAACACTTCATAAAGTAGAATATATTTCTAAGATCGATTATTAAAAGTCCGTAATTTAAAACTCTGTAAACAAAAGTTTGGACCAGGTGTCGACTGTGTGTTTACTTGCAGAAACAGCCAAAGTGAAAAACGCCCGGTGCAGATCAGATATAGGACTCCACCTGGCTTCTGGATTTGATCCAGTGTTTTGTTTTCATTGAATGTGGACCTACATAACACGACAGCATATTGTTGTGTTTGGAAAACTTCCAGACACCGTTGGATGGGCATTTAATGAGAATCACGTGTTGCTAGCTGGGTTAGCTTTCAGATTATCATGAGGATTGCTCGTGGCTATCACCAAACCAAATTTCAGCTCAATATTTCCTAAAATGGCTAAGGTGTAGCTGTTAGAAATTAACTTTGGCAGCCATCTTGGAATTTGTATTTGAAATCAGATTTTGTAAACGATTGTTTCTCGGTTTCTACTATGCTAATGTTCAGCTATGTGTGTGTTTGAAAATGGCTAAATTATAGCCCTTTTCGAAATTAGCATTAGCATTTATCATGTTTTTTTAATTATTTTTAGCTACAATCACACAAAATTTCAGCTCCATATTTGTCTGATAGTCTACTCTTTCTAAAACAAAACATATCTTTTTTAATCTTGCACAATTCTTTATATTATATTTTTATTAGTAGTAGTCATAATGCTAGTCAGTGTTAATTTTGTTTTTTGTGTACTGTCTATAGTTTGAAAAGTAACTAGCGTGTGAAACTCTCTGGACAATAAAGACTATTTCTATTCTATTCTATTCTATTCTATTCTATTCTATTATATTCTACTAACATCTGATATAACAATTAGAAGTAAGCTGTGGAGGCCAGAATAGTTTTATTTATATATATATGTGCCCCCCTAAAAAACACCTTGGCCACCCTATGCAAAAATGTCTAGCTCCGCCCCTGCCGGAAGTGTATTTTTCATGTGCCCCCTTAAAGGGTTCATGTTTTTTTTGCCCAGAATCCCACTCTAAAAGGTCTGTAAGGTCACATCAGATTTGTGAGCATTAATAGAAATAATAAAAAGTCCAGATTTTAAACCAGTTTGGAGAGTTTTCTTGCCCTTTTCGTGGCCTATATGCGCCCCTCGCCACATAGCCGTGCCAACATGTCGTCTGGCTAAATGTCACCTTCCCTCTAAATGTGATGAACAGCTCGCAGTCCTGTCTTATCACTCTGTCTTTAACCGAGCTGTTAAAGACCCCCCCCCCCCCACCCAGCCGACTCCTGCAGGTGGTGACAGAAGCCTCTCCTCCCGCAGTCACCCTCTATTAATTCCAGCTTCTATCTCTCCATCTATCTGTCTGTTAAATGTCTGTTTTAGTTTCAGCCCCCCTGTTGGACGAGCGCTCCGTCGTCACCTGCTTGAACCGGTCGGCCCACCTTTCAGTCCCACTTTATCAGCCCTGCTTTTGTTTGGAAAATCAGCTCTCCCGTGCAGCAGGTTTCTGTTGGTTGCCGGACTTTAACCTCCGTCCCACCGATGATCCCACCAGCTTTAATCCGAACCAGGGCCGAAGAAGCGATAATTTCTGTTTTAGCTGCTTAAAAAAGGGGCAAAAGAGTGTTTAATTAAAGCTCCTTTTCATTACATTTATATCAAATTTTGTCCACTTGATTTTTCTCTTAAACGACTTATTTAATTTAAACTTCCTTTACATTTAAATGACCTTATTTTAGAAGCTTTTCAAAGTAGAAAGGCGAAATAACTGCGGTGTTCGTAATCATGGCACGAGCTCCATTCTGAGGTTTTTCTGTTCTGATTTATTATACCATAATCTTAAATCTCATTCCAATTTGTCCAATTGAATTGTCCAGATTCAGACTTCTTGTTAACAGTAATAACCCTGAAGGAGACCATGATGCAAGGCGACTTCAACTCGACTAAAAAAAATAAAATAAAATAGAGTTTGATGAGGAGATGGAGAAATTTAACAGCCATTCATTCTGCCATTAGCACAGCGGCGAGGAGTAAAAACACGTGTGTGTGTGTGTGTGGGGGGGGCTTAAATACGGGTGACAGGGTTGTTATCAAGCAGGCAGCTGACAGTTTTAACAGCTGTGTTATCGGCTGCATCTTGTGTTGGCTTTAACTGCGTTCTCTTACATGTGTTGTTCTCTGATTGACGCTCTGATTAAAGACATCCAGAGGAGCAGAAACAAAGCGGGGGAGGAAGAGGAAGCAGAAAAAAAAAGAGGGAGGGGGGGTATGAAGGAGGAAAGAGGCTGATGAGCAGCGCGGGGCCCTGGCGCTGACAGGAATAATCTCTTAATAGGCAATTGTACGCAGGCCCTAATGGATGTGGTGGAAACATAAAAAGATGCTGGTCGCTCCGTCCTGAAGATGAAGGTGCAGTGATGATGATGATGATGATGATGACCTGGAAATATCTCATGAATCAGACGATGGAGTTTAGCTCAACTAATTATGTTTTGGAATCAACTTGATTCAAGATGGCTGCCTCAGCTGGGTGACCCATAAAACACAAACGTGACTAAAAGTTGGTCAGCTTAGTCTGTTAGCAAAATATCTCATAAACCACTGGATGAATTTTAATGAAACTTTCAGGAAATAATCACTAAATGATCGTCTGCAACTGATCAACTTTTGGTGTCACTCCGATTAAATATGGCCGACAGAGAGAACTGAACTTAGAAAACAATAAGATGGTTATAAATAAGTCAAATATACAGATATTAAGCTGAAATTTAGTGTGGTAGTAGCTGAGAGTCATTCACAACATACAAATAAAAATTCAATTATACTAACAAAGGAAAATAATTGACAAGATTTGCCATTGAATGTTAGTTGACATTGCTTCCCTGTTAGCAAATTATTTTATGAACCACTAGATGAACTTTAATGAAAATTTCTGGAAATGATCATTAAATGAACGTCTGCAATTAATCAACTTTTGGCATCACTCTGATTAAAGATGGCCGACACAGGGAACTGAACTTAGAAAACAATATATTAGGTATAAATCAGTTAAATATACAGATATTAAGCTAAAATTTAGTGTGGTAGTAGCTGAGAGTCATACACACAAATGACAAAAATAATAAACAAATACAATTAACAACGGATAATAGTAAGGATTTGCCATTATCTGTCAAAGTTGGCATGGCTTGTTTGTTAGCAAAATATCTTATGAGCCACTGGATTGATTTTAATGAAACAGTCAGTAAATAATCACTAAATGAACGTCTGCAACTGATCAAGTTTTGGCTTCACTTCGATTAAAGATGGCCGACACAGGGAACTGAACTTAGAAAACAATAAGTTGGTTATAAATCAGTCAAATATACGGATATTGAGCTAAAATTTAGTGTTGTAGTAGCTGAGAGTCATTCACAACACACAAATAAAAATGAAAGTAAATTAACAAAGGAAAATAGTTGACAAGGTTTGCCGTTGGTATCACTCTCATTAAAGATGGCAGACAGAACTGACCCTAAAAAACAATAAAATGGATTTAAATAATTCAGTTTTACAGCCATTGAGTTAAATTTGGCGTGGTAGTAGCTGAGAGTCATTCAGTGGGACATCTCCTAGTATTAGTTGCTATTTTGCTCAAGTTAAGCAAATATATTGTCGTCAGTTTATGATGTTTAATATTTCTGCTGTCTCTCCTTTGTTGATTTCAGTTGGTCTTGCTCGTTTGCTTCCAGCCTTTTGTTTGCTCCTCGCCCCACGTGTCCGTGTCAGATCCTTGTTGTTGTTGTCACGTTGCCAGTTCGGTTGTTGCCGCTCCCCCTGCGTACACATGTCTGTCTCCTAACGCTCGTTTAGATCTTCGGTTTTCTGTTTTGTATCAACGACATCAGGTCTGCTTGCTGTTTGTTCCTAAAAGGTTGTAGTTGGAAATGCTTGTGTGTTAGCAAAATATCATACCATTAAAGATCTACCTTACCTCATAGCTGTTTTTTTGTTTTTTTCTCCACGACGTTGTAACTTTTATGTCTCGACGTTCATCAAAGCAGCTTTCAGCCCCAACATTTACCCACTGTTATCTTCAACAATCAGCGCTGCGCTGCCGGCGTCGACAGTAAAAACCTCCCGCTGCTTCGCTGTAGGTGAAACTTAAACACGGAGCAGCAGTCGGTCTGTTTGCATCAGCAGCAACACAAAAAGTTTCTCTGGAACGGCTGCGAGCGCTCAGGCTGAAATGAAAAAGCCGATGAAAGTGAAGATCAGAGGTGGGATTTGTGTCGAAATTGTGGATTAACTGACAAACGAGCTCAAAGACTCGAGAGGGGAAGTCGTCAAACCCCAATAAATTACCACAAAATTAATGTTTTTTTTGTTTTAAAAACACAATAAAAGCATTTTAAATGGGAGTTTGCATCTCTGCACAGTCACTGTCTTACCTGCTGTAGATAGATTTTTGGGCAGCCTCTGTTTGGACAAACAGACACTTTTTGCAGAAATATGTTCTTACAATTTCTACAAATGTTTATTATTTATAACAATAAAAATATTCAACCTTTTTAAAATCATTTCATGACCCCCGCAAAAGTTAAAAAAGTTGTTTTTGCATGAACTTATAGAACATTTTGTATAGATTTAAGTTGTTTTAACTCATTTTGGTGGACTAGCGATTAGCTTGTTTAATGAACCATCTACAGCAGGTAAGATATTAACTGTTTATAACATTCAAACAAAACTCCTAATTTATTCCTTTAAAAGGTAAAAAGAAGAGATTAGAAGGAGATAAAAACAGAGTTAGCTAAAATCCCTGAATGTTTTGCTCAGATGTCAGGATATAATTCGAGCACACGTTGCAGATTTATTATTTTAAATTATTAATAAACAATTTTCAATTCATTTAGCAGTTCTGTGCTCGATTAGCTGCTCCTGAGAGGGTTTGGACTGGATGCTGGGCAGGGCGGCGGATCCTTTTGTGGCATTTTGTTTGTTTTGTTCGTGACAAACCAAAACGCAGAACGGAGAGAAAATAAAAGAAAGAGAAGAAGGAGGGATGACGGATGAGAAGGTGTCGCGCTTCTTATTAACAATCTGCGACTCGGATCTGTTCGGTCTCATCTCACACCTCCGTCTCCCGCTTCTCACTCTGTTCCTCCTTCGTTTCAGAAGAAGGTTTGGTTTTGAATCGACTCAAACAGACGGATGGAGAAATACTTTGAGTTAAAGCAGAGGTGGAGGGGGGGCAAACAGAGGGATAAAGCAGCCTGAGGAGGGATGGAGAGCTTCATATTATTAATTTAGCAGGAGAAAAGAGAGGGAATTTCCTTCAATCCACCCCCCTCCATGCTGGGCTCTATAGGGGCTCACAATGAAGAGATTGAGATTGGAGGGGAGGACGGAGGGGACAAAGGTAGAGATAATCCATCCTGTTGTACCAAATGTGGATTTAACTCTTTCACTGCTCTGGCTTGGCCCGCTTTCCCCTCCATCGCCGAGCGTCTGCATCGAATTTTACTTTTTTTTTTTTTTTTTTACGTTTTCCTCCAACTCTTTGTTGGTCCTAATCCTGCTGACGGTTTCTTCCAGACCTGCAGAGAAGAACCCAACACACACGCTCTTTGTCCTATATGCACGTGTGACATAGCAGTGTGTGTGTGTGTGTGTGTGTGTGTGTGTGTGTGCAGTTGGCAGCCCACTCTGCCCGCTGAAGTTGGCAGAATATCTCCAACATCTGGCACAGGAAGAGAGGAGAGCGTTCCTGCAGCGAAGGGATTACTCTGATTTACACACAGACACACGCGTGGAAGACACAGTCTTTTTTTTGGGGCGCATGTTTGCACATTAGGAAAAGCACCCCCCACCCCCCACCCCCCATGCTTTCAGCCACACACCAGACTCATTCAAAGTGGCAACCAATTTATTTGAAGGTATCAAGATACAGACAAACAACAAACTGGTTGTAATAAAGTTTACCAGGATCCAAAGCTAACCTAAATAAATCAGATTGCAGCAAATTAGGATTTATTAAAGAAAAATGAAGCCAAAACTCCATCCCTGCTGTTTCCTCAGGGTTTATTATGTAAAAGAAGCTTCCTTGTTAACACAACGCCAGGGCGGGAAGGCATCAGCAATGACAGAAAACCTCATGATCTCCATCTCTACAGGCCTCAGATTACAGGTTTATGATAACATGATTAATTGCAGCTTCTAGGAGATAACGGTTAATGTGACGACTAATCAACAGCACTTTTCAATAGTTTTTATCTAAATCAGTTATGTGTTCTAATAAAAATATCCTTACAAATCCTCAAACTAGTTTCTTTATTTTAATAGTTATAGCTCTGACTTAATTATTAAAAGGACAAATTGACGTCTGAATAAGTTTGTTTGTTAGCATTAGCTGCTTAGCATCACTTTCTGCTGTTGGGCTCAGACGTTCACTTGATAGTGAAAGTGAACAAAAATATGTCAACAGGTGGAATTAACTGCAAATGATCAAATATTAAAGTGCCTGTGCCTATCGTTCAAGTACAAAAAGTCAAAGAAAACATCTTTATACTTATAGAAAATTGGCCCAGTACAGATTATTTTACCCATTTTGTCACATAACTTTCATAACATAACATTATTTTCTTTTGAACTTGGCAAAATGAAAATACTCGAGGGCCATTTAATACATGAAATCTGTACAAACACTGCTTTTATTATTGATTAAGCTAGCAGCCATGCAGTGCGGCGACCTTTGTTTTTTTGTTTATTTTCAGCACATGGAAGAAAGTTTGATGTACACTCAGGCATCAAAGGCTCATGGGACATCTCATAAATCTAAGTGTGCTTAAATCTAATCTAAATGTCTCTTGTTGTTACTTTTATTGTTTAATATTCAGTGTTGTATAAAGTACCACAAAGTGATACTTGAGTATCTTACCCAAAAATTACTATGGTAAAAGTTAAAGTCTCCTTTAGGAATATTACTTGAGTTAAACTTTTAAAGTATCAAATATTTTTTGTACTTAAGTAAGTCAAAGTATTGATTTAAAATGAGCAGTTAGATTTTCTGTAATGACATTTATTAGGAGGTGACCTCCTCAAAACAATGCAGAAATGATTAAATTGTATTAAAATAATGAATGGATGTTAAATTTAGGATGCACTAGTCTAGCTGTTTCATTTATTTAACATTAAAATTCTACTTTGGCTTCAGTTTTGTTTAATAAATAACAACATTGAGTCATTTTTTTATTCTTTTATATCTCTTATGTGAAACCCAAGAATTAAAAGAGGATTTTGTTTCTTTTTCCACACGACTGCCCCCCAAAAATGCATCACGGCCACTTTTTTTCTTCTTCTTTCCTTTGATGGAATCTAGTAAAGAAAGAGCTGATCTCTTTTATCCCCACAGAGAGAGAAAAAACCCAAACTTGTCGCCTCTCTGTGTTGCCATAAAGCGAGCTGTCTCTGCAGGACGTGACGCCGCTTTCAAGCCTCTCTGCTCAACAAGCAGAGAAATGCCAATGGAAAGCATTTCTGTAATGGGCCTGCTGACGGTGCGCAGGGGAAGGAAATATTCTCCAGAAGATTCTGTAAAAAAAAAAAAGTGCTCCTTTTGTCTCGGCAGAAAGGATGGTGAACGAGGTGCAGAGGGCAGAGCGGGGGTCTTTGTACCAACCTGATTGATAGATGTGTCTGACCTTTAGCACCACTTGAGAAATCCAGAAAGTCATTTTCTCACCTTATATTTAGCCCCCCCTCCCTCCACACACACACACACACTTCCTGACAGACCCTGGATGGAAACCTAATTCTCATCTTTTCTTTTTCTCCCTTTTCAAAAACCTCCCAATTACAGCCACTCCATTTCCACCTCCTCTCCTCTCCCCTCTCTCCTCTCTCTTAACGAGCAATCTCGTTAATGTCAGCGCAGCCTCTTTTCTCTGCCTCATTCCCCCCCCCTCGCTCCGGCTGCTGGCCTGTCGAAAGGGGGGGGGGGGGGGGGGGGGGGGGGGTCAGAGATACGAGGAGGAGAAGATGGAGAAATCAGGTTGAGGGGAAGAAAAGAAAAAGGAATGTAACGATGACCAGACATGTTGCTGCCCTGGTTTCAGAGGGGGACATAATTACATGCTGCACCGCCTGTCAGGAAGAGTGAAATGAGGGGACCGTGTTTAGTGATGCACCGGTGAGGCGTGGGCATGTGTGTGTGTGTGTGTGTGTGTGTGTGTGTGTACACAGGATGAGTAATGCAAAGCCATTCAAAGCTGTGAATTATTCAGAGGCTTCATGCATGGAAACACTATAATTCTACGTCTCGCTGTGAATTACCCTCCATTTTAACCCCAGGCACACATTCCGCTCCAGCCCCAAGGCCTCATGGGAGATTAAAGAGGAGTAAATACAGCGGGGAGGGGAGGGGAGGGGGGCTGGACCACCATACAAACCAGCAGCCCCTCCGAATGCAGCGGGTTGGAATCAATCTCTCTGCTTGTTATCTAATTCAGCTCCCTAATGCTCCGATCGATGAGGGGAAAAAAAAGTCCTGAAATGCAAATGAAAAAATCGGAGAACTGGGGGCAACCTTCACTTGTGACGTCAGACGTATCGTTTGCATAAATCATCCGCCAGCGCTCGCAAACGATCCGACAATCTACGGATTCTACGGAGAGTCAGTGTTAACACCGTAACAGAAAAAAAAAGAAGTTTGGACACATCTGACCTCAGGAGTCACGGCTAAGTTCAGTTTAAAGGTGGGCTGGAGGGGAAGAGCGGGTTTCTTATAGCTTAGCTTGCTGCATCTATCGTGTGTGTGCAGTTTTACCATTTGACACACCGCTTCTGCATCGTTTAAAGAAACTTAATGAGGATGTTTAGAGACGCAGCCAGTGACTCCACCCCCTAGCCAATCAGTGAGGAACAGTGTTCTGACGTCGCATTTTGGTGTCGACTGGGACCACTTGGAACCACAACGAAGTAGGTACTAAAAAAGGGTCTGGTTTCAAGAATCTGGCCTAATGGAAATGGCTTGGTACTGTACCAAACTCTACCGACACCACACTACGTGGCACTAGTGGAAAAGAGGCTCACGTTATTTGTTGAAAGCCACGTCAGTTTACAGTAATCCTGAGTTATCCACCGCAACAAATGTAAGTTTTTTGTTTTATTTTTATTATTATTTATTTTAATGAAACCAGATGATGAAGAAAGATAACAGAGAACTTCAATCCCCCTAATACCATTCAAGGACTTTCGAGGACAAGTGTAAGGCGTTCACACTGATTATATAATAAAGCTCAAATAAATCTTGTTTTCCCTTTTAAACTGAAAACATTTTGTATTTTTTCAGCCCAGATCTGGAGAGCTCACACTCTGAGTTTGCATCAGAGGGAAACTCTGGTCAGGATTTTCTTGTTCAGGGGCCAAAACCGGCTTGTTTTGTTTGTATCGACCTCCAGACCTCGCCCGCATCGCCACTTCCCCCCCATCCCCCGACGTCACAGAGCAGCCTTGTTTGTTTGCTCCGGACCAGTTAATGGAAATGTGCCTCGTTTGCATTTTCTTAAAAAAACAAAACAAACAAAAAGGCAGCTATTGGCGGCGATGTAAATGAGTCTTGTAATGCTAAATATCCGTGCATCGGAACGTTGCTCGACAGCGGGGGTCATTTAAAAAAAATAAATATTAATAATAATAAAGAAAACATGTTTCTGTTGGCTGAAACTACAGCTGTGTTCTGAAGAACCGTTCTCATTTCTTCATTAGTGAGGCTGTCGAAGTAAATCTAAGGAAATGGGTCGAGGCAGAGATATTAAACGGCGGCGCTGGATCGGACCTGATCTGTGTTGTCGGACCAAATGTTTTTCTCATGAGTCAGATTGTTCCTCGCAGCTGATGGTTGCTAAAGTTTGATGGAGCCGGTGGGTGTGGGGGGGGGGAGGGGTTGGATAACACTGGGTGTGAGTGGGAGGCGAACTAGCATGCAGCATTAGTTCTGCTTGAGCTGATGTGTTAATTAGCCAGCCGGGTGCATAGATAATTAATGAGAATCATGATTAATGCCTGTACAGTATGCATGGTTAAGGCGGAACGCGGCTCACTGATAAGGCGGAAGGAGGAGGAAGATCACTGGCTATTCACCCTTCACTGATTGCCCGGTGGGCGTGTGTGTGTGTGTGTGTGTGTTTGAGTCTTTCTGGCCCATTTGCGACTGTTGCCAGGCGTGGGCACCGATGCCAGTGTGAGTTAGCGGGCCTGGCAGTCTAGAGGGTCTAATAACAGACTGCAGCGGGTCAGGGGGGCATTTAGCACTTCTAAACACACTGACAGAGCTGCCCACTGGTGCCAGATCAGAAGGAGGACCACACACACGCCAAAATGAAGGACATGGAAATTGATCGGCTGTTGTTTTGCATTATTATCTGGACTGAATGTTTATTTTCTGCTCAACGCTCTGCAAAATCTCCCCGTTGAGTCCGTTTGTGTCGGGCGGCGGGTTTGCTGAAATCGCTACTTTTGTGGAGAAAATCCACCGGCCGTGATGTTTCAAGCTGCTTCTAATCATCATTAACTCCTTTCAATTACTTCCCAGAATCTCGATGTGACGGAGCAGTGGTCAATCGAACACCTCGTGGAAAATGACACAGCGTACAACATTCAAAATGTGTTAACAATGAGAATTAACTCAATATTGATTGATTTAAAAAATAATAATTTTCAAACCCTGTGGAAAAATACATGGCTTGAATAACACTAGATTCTGCTGCCACTGCACTGATCTTACCTGTGTGTGTTACAAGCAGGGGCGGAGCCTGAGGGATGGCCCACCCCCAAAAAGTGGGTGGGGACCTTAGATTTTGTATTTGCATTTAGATTTTATTAAAGCATGTTCTCCGACACTACTCTACTATATACATTCAGCTGTGTATGTTTAAAAATGACTGAAAAATGACCCTTTATAATATTAGCATTAGCATTAAGGGTTAGCTTAATTTGGGATTAGCATAGGCAATCATAATGGGATCATTCTTAGTTACTCTGCAACAAATTACATCTCAACAAATATGGTTGACCTATAGCCTTTTAAAGTTAACTGTGGTGGCCATCTTGAAGTTTTGATTAGCATTTAGAATTTGGTAAAGATTGTTTTGGCTACTTCTACACTAATCTTCAGCTTTGTATGTCCAAAAAAAAATACATTATGCAACTTATTATTTGGCCATTTTTAATCAGCTATGGTCACACAAAATTTCAGCTTAATATTTCTTAAAACAGCTGAATTGAAGCTGTTTGTAGTAGCTGTGGCGGCCATCTTGAATTGTCAAACCCATGAAACTCCTGCTGAAACCCTGATCAATGCACATCTAATGAAGAGACTTTGTCCTTCCCCCTCATTATTCATCTTAATAATCAAAAGCACATTTAAAGTCTAGGGGTTGTGTTAAATCTATGGAAATTAGATTTGGTCAAAAGTTATTATACATAGAAATGAAAAATCTAATGACAAAAAGGTTCTACTGACAGACTGATGGTATTTTCTCCAAACAGCATCTCCTCGTGGCTACAACCATCTCGTTATAGTCGATGGTTTCTCAGGTATTTTAAGGGTTTGTCTAACATTAAAGCAAAGGGGACTACTTGAAGACTGGTTATTACATTTTGCACCACTTGTTAGAAAAACTACGGCAGATAAATGAATCTGTTCTTCATTATTGGCTGAAGTTTCAAATAAATACACTTCAAAAACTGTCCTTCTAACCAAGTTTTAAAACTTTATGTCCAGTCAAAATGTCTGATTTACTAAACAAGAACTAAATGTGTCAGAATAATAATCTTGTTTTCAGAATGTGTCAGATTATTTGTCTTGTT
>JARVGW010000001.1:15064764-15088955 GCA_031762495.1 Anablepsoides rubrolineatus | reverse complement strand
TTCTTGTTTAGTAAATCAGTCTCAAAACAAGATGAAAAAGACTTTTTGGCTGAATATAAGCTTTTAAAACTTGGTTAAAAGGACAGTTTTTGCAGTATACTGGTCTCTGTCACGATGTCTTTCATGATACAATCCTTCCTCCAGGTGGTTATTATTTGCTGTGCTCTTCTTCACACTGCTCACTTTATTTAGTTGTGGACAAATTGCCTTTTTTTCTTCCTTGGGGTTTGTTTTTGACCAAGTAAATAACCCAGAGGAATCAAAGTCCTTTAAAGAAACTGGAGTATTTCCTCTTTTTTTTAATCTCCTTTGGCTGGGCCGTCCTCGTCAGCTCACTCTTTCCTGCAACATTTAAAGCGGCACTTCATTCATTAAGCTGCTTAAAAAACAAAATATGAGGAAAACAAGGTGAGTTATTTCACTTTTGTGACTTTTTTACCTTGTTTAAAATGATCAGCCTTGATTATAAACGTAACTAGAGAACTTTATGCAGTGTGAATGCTCAAAGCTGAGAGATTTTTGAAGGGAAATAAAGAAAAGATGTACAAAAAATTGTGCAATTTGTTGTAAAATGGACAGAAAAATAGCAGATAAGTAGCTGAAAAAGCTCAATCTTACACAAAGAAGCAGAAAGAGCACACACTTGCTGAATTAAGCAGCTAAAATTAGCAGCTAAGATCATCATAAAAAAATTAATTTAGCTGAAAAAGGCTAACTTTAGCTGAAACTAGAGAAATTGCATTTCCTGCAGATGCTAGTGTGAACAGTTCCTGCTGAAAACCTTAACTGAAAACTAAAGTTTAATCAAGTTACTTTGAAATACAAAAGATTAAAAAAAAGCTCAAATAGCAGAAAGATTAAGACTGAAGCACAAAAAGAGAAATTAGCAGAATAGCTAAAATATCAAAGAAAGCTAAAATCATTAGAATAAGAAACTAAAGGTAGCAGACAAGTTAAAATTAGCTTACAGGTGGTGAAAGTGGTTTAAAAAAGTAAAATTAGCTGGAAAAGTTGCAATGTGCTGTAAAATAGCTAAAAAATGTGCATCAACACAGCTAAGATGTAGCTGAAGATGCTGAATTTAGTAAAAAGAAGCAGAAGGAGCATGTTTGCAGAACTTTGCAAAAAGCTGAAATGGCCCCAAAAATGTGAATTTAGCTTAAAAACTAATTTTTATCTAATAACTACAGCAAACAGCTGAAATAAGCAGAAAGCAACTGAAGCATGAAAAGCACAAATTAGCAAAGAGGAATAGTTCAAAATAGCAGAAAGGAGTAGAATTATAGCAAGAAATAGCTGAAAAAAACTAAAATTAGCAAAGAAAAAAGCTAAATATAGCAGAAGAAAGTTACAAAGAGCTGAACCAGAACAAAATGTGTAAGGTACAGTAAAGATTTAGAAACATTTTGAAGGGCTTTAAGGAGGTTAAAAATGGCACCTTTCATTTTTAATGTGAAAAATGTGTCAGAAAAAGTGAAATAGCTGAAATACCAAAGTCAAAGCCAAAATGTCCTGAAAAGAGCTGAAAATTTACAAGATACATGCAAAAAAACATACAGAATTAAAAATTTTATATTTTTTTTTCTCTCGTTTTTCTTGCTATAAAGAAGCTGAAATTGCAGAAATCAGCTAAAAAAAGCTAAAATGAGCACAAAGAAGTTATAAACAAAAAAGCAGAACCAGAACAAAAGGTTTAACTATTTTGAGGGATTTTGAGGATATTGAAATAATTTTCAGTGAAAACAAAAATGACCAAAAAAAGCTAAATATCTCAAAATGTATGAATTGCTGAAATACCAAAAGTCATGACCGAAATGTCCTGAAGCAGCCAAACATTTTGTTATATGAATTATTAATGTAAATGTATGGAAGAAGAATAGATCTTCTCAGGATAATTAAAACTTTTTATATCACATCTTATTTTAAAGCTTATTGTATTTTTAAAATGTCATATTGGGCTGTTCATCCAGAGCCTTCCAGCTCATTGAGGACGATGTAGAAAGATGCTTTCAGGCTCTGAGACGTCCTCGTTAGGTGGAAGTGCACATCTGTTCACAGTTCATCGTCGGGTCGCGCTGCCCCTCGCAGTGATGCAGCCTTCCATTTAGAACCGGACCGGTGGCGTTTTCATGTCCGACTGATAAACTCTCCGACGCTCGGCGGTGAAGTTTGGGTCTGTAAATATGAGAAAACCCAAACTTTCTGTTTGGATCCACCTCCTGACTAAAAACAAACATCGTCAGACAAAAGTTCCTCTGATTGTCCCTCCTCCTCCTCCATCCCAGCGTTTCATCCATAATAGAAGCGTTCAGAGATATCTGGGCCACGGCTTCTAGAGAGAATCAAACTCTCATCAATTTACATTATAGCCCCCCTCCACCCCGAGTCTCTTCCTAACCCTCCTCTGTCTCATACAAATGTGTCTCCATCTCTCTGCAGCTGCACACACACGGTCAAAGACCACTTTCTGCAGCTCCACTCCAGGGTATATGGTTCTTTAATGAAGACAGGAATAATGATTATGGATATTTTAAAACCGTCCGACGGGCCTGTGCACTTATGGAGGCAGAAGCCCCATTGTCTGCGTTCACAAGATCCTGTCAGGTTATATATGTTGGAGATAAAGAAAATCTGCATTTCTGCCTTATTTCTATAATTTGTAGGAAGTGATGATTAAATTTAATAGTTGTTTAATATTATTATCAGTAGCTACTAATGTTAGGCTTTAATTTGAAACGTGAATAAAAAAATTAGAGCTTTTCTGAAGTAAATCTTAAAGTTCGAACACAGTGACTGCCTGAAACAAACTTTTTAAATTTTAATAATAGATCAAAAGAAAGGTTAAAGCAGGTGGATTATTATGGTCACAATGGTAATCACACACCTCTCTCTTGCTCCCTGACAAAATTCCCAATAAATGACAGTCAGATAGAAATGCAGCATACTAGAAAATAAGCCTCAAACAGATGGAGTGCCTATAAATAAAATGTTAAAAAATGTCACATTTTTTATTATTTAGCTCCTTTTCTGAGTGTGAAATCCTAGTTAAAATAATTACACTAACACTTTACTTTTATTTGCTACTTTTTTAAACAAAAGTTTTGCGTTAAATAGCAAATCCTTAATTTAAATGTAAAAGTAAAAGGCTGTAAATGTTCAATATTTAAGATTTTTGGAATGGAACACAGCTCTTTTCTATTGTTCTATTGTTGTGACATCGTCATCCTGCGAAAAAAGGAAAACGCTAATGCTGCTAATGCTAACTGCTAACTCTGCTGAAGGTGGCATTTTAAAAATTTTAATTCAACACGTTAGTTAAAATGAGTAGTGGTCCGGCTGTTTAAAGGGCAGATTGGACACTGGGTTCATCTGCAACTTTGATGTCTTGTAGCGTTAGCAGAGTTAGCTGCATTGGGGGTTGCTTTTAGTCTCAGGATGATGACATCATAACAAAAGCCAAGCACCAACAATTTAAACTACAATATTTGACCACAATATTTACATATTTAGATTTATGATTTAACATTTCAATTTTAGTAAAACCAGGATTTTACACTCAGAAACAGAGTGAAAATGTGTTGGTGACATTTTTGTACATTTTAATTTAAGCCCCTTACAAGCAGTCATGTGCAAAAACTATTGCAAAAGATCCTAAACTTTAAGTAACAGAAGGGTCAGGTCATGTTTTATGTTTCTACAGTGTTTTCTCTAAGATATAATCAATTAAAAATAACCTTTTTCCCAGTTTTGATGATAAATTTTAGATATAATCGTTGAGGTTTAAAAGAAAACTAAGTTAGGTAAATGTGAGAGAAACAAGATAAATAACACAACAGTGCCGCCATTTTGGTTTATGAACTGTACAAGAAGAAAAGTTTGTTTGCAAAAACCACAGAAGACATCAAAATGTCAGTTCAGACGTGTAAAATCCATGTTTCTGTGACCCGTTTCTTCTTTGTGCTGCGCAGCTCCAAACAGCTGGGTTTGGTTACTCGTTTTGCCAAAATGTCATAGTTAATATGGAAATATTTACCAGTTTTTTTAATCTGAATTCCTTTATGTCATATGATGTAATGCTACCAAAAGTCACACCACACTATTCCTGATCGAGCCACATGTTTTAGTGTTTTTCTCATGGATTTTCCAGCAGTAATAATAAGGCTGATCCAGTGCTTATTCATCGACACCCTTATTAATTCTTTAAAACATGACAGTATGACCTCACACACTGACACATTTCCAGATTATATTATCATTTTTGATGCAAAGCCTTCAGTTCAACCTACAGAAACACTCCTTGCACTCCCAGAACTGATCAAAGATGAGGTCAAGATAAGAAGAAGAAAAAAAAAAGCACAACATGAGTAAAATTTAAAAGCTCCTGAATCTTTTATCGTAAACTCGCTCAGACACGGGAGAGATGTAGGTTGAGACGTGCCGAACATGAACAGGTCAGAGCGAGACAAATTGAGCGATTCGTGTTTTATATACACTGCAGCATGTGTTTTACATTAAATATTGTTGGTGGTTTCAGAGCCGTTGAGACACGCACAGGAGGCTTCTGATTGCTCCAGCAGAAGAGTGGAAATGGATAGTACCCCCTTTTTTCTGTGTGGGTGCCCCGGCAAAACATAAATGTGATTTAATCCAGCACTCAGGCTTGAAACAATATTTTTTCTTTTAAAAAAATACGTTGAAACGGCGCGTAAGCAGGAGGGAGATAATTTTACATTTCCAGATCTTTTCAATCACAGCGTTCATACCTGAGCTAACGTTTCTCACGCTGCAGGCTTCTGATTAATGAAAGCTGAGTTGTGGTGCGGAGCCGCCGGAGCTCGGATGATCAAAATGGACGTTTTTCCACTGAGTGTGTGTGTTTGCTCCTCGTCATTTGGAAACACACACACACACCAGAAAACCAAACTTTTTGTAGAGGGTTCCTCGACAGCCTGCAGGTGCTGAGGCCCAGCGGGAGCGAGCGTCTTATAGAACATGTATTCTTTCTGTGACCAATCGGTTTGCTGCTCTTTAGAGTGGGTTCCCCTTCCCCCGATGTGTGTACATTAAAACGAAGGGTGGGGGGGGGGAGGCCCCCAGTGTGTGTGTGTGTGATTATGCTGTGTATACCATGAGATTAGAGCAGACAGGTTTACGCGCCGGGGCCCGCCGTAAATCTGCACCCCGCCACAGATCGAATACCGCCGTCGTATTTTACCCTCTAATAGATCGGCTCTTTGGTTCGCACACAAACCAAGTTACCTCCACTTTAGACTCCCTCAGAGGGGAGAGGAAACCAAAACTTGGTCTTTTCTTGTCCTAAAAGCGTCACCACTTAGAGTTTTGTGGATTGATTTGGAGTTTTGTGTATTTTTTTAACCTGCTAATGTCAAATTTATGCATATCTTGTTTCATTCTTTGATATCCGTGAATCAACAGAAACTTGAGTTCTTTATTTGATTCCTGCAGTTCTGACGAGCTTTTGTTACCAAGTTTACAAACTTACTCAAAACCAGAAACCAGCAGCCAGTTGATTGGTGCACTCATATTTTTCTGTTTTATTTGATGCCCAAAGGTTATAAGTGACATTTTGAAACTGATGACTCAGAGTTGACTCATTGTTAGAAAACATGATCATTTTCCTTTGCAGACTCAAAGAATTCTCAGTGATCCTATTTTTGATGCTAAACTCTATTCTTGGTCATGCACATTATTATTATTGTTATCATCTAATTACTGACCACCATCCACATCGCGCCTGCCTCAGTCTGCTTTGTACCCACCTTGGCACCGCCCCTTGATTTGACAACCCCTTCAAACGTTTACCTGGATAATGACCAAAAGGTTGGAAAATCCATGTAATTTATGGACAATTGGTACAACTTTCCTTACCCATCACTGTCCACATAAGACCTGCCTTGGTCTGCTTTGTACCCACCTTCGCATCAACCCCCTGATTTGACATATATGTCAACCTCTTCAAATGTTTACCTGTATAGAGACCTTTGAAAATCTGTAAATTTCAGAAACTCTGTAGGATTGTCACACAATGCATCGTCTTTAGTCTGGTCTTTAAACATGGACAGTTGCCCACAATAAAAACAAGAATTTGCAACACAGTAGTGATGTTTATTTTTTTTAACTGAATCAAAAAAAATTTTTGAAATTTGCCACCATCAAACGCCGATCCTACCTCCATCGCCTCTCTCATCCCGAGTCGTGTTTTTTTTACTGACTCGTAGTTCGCACTCGTCTGCCCTCCCAACACCCCGCCTCCCCGTCAAATCCTCATGTTCACACAGATGTTGCATTCACACACACCACCGTGTTACCCCTCCTCCTCACCTGGCTGCACCTGTGCGCCTGGCTTCGGTCGGGGGAACGCGGCTCGGGTTGCCGCTGTGGAATCTGTGAAATGTAGCCGTACCGATACGCCACCCGGAGCACGGAGGACAGGTCGCAGATGCACGGGCGGCGGTGAAAAATGGCCTCATTGTTCGAGTTGTTTTTGCAGGACTGTTGACTTTTATTGCGAGTGACACGAGTTGTGCAAAACTTAGGGGAGATTTGGAGCTGAAAGAGTGGAGGAGGGCGGGGAGGATGGAAAGCGGGAGGTGTTAAGGGTCAGGGAGGGGGAGAGAATTGGGGTCAGGGAGACTGACACTCGAGTCTTCTCAGCTCAGCTCCGGGGTCGCGGCGGGGCGATGCTCGGGGTTGAGAAAATGATGTTTCTGCCCTCATGAAAGAGCTCCGAGAAGAAAAGACTTGAAAGCCCCGCCCCCCCCTCCCCTCCCATCGGTGTCACCTCTGGCCCCCTCCAACCTCCCACGCCATGTTTCAAAGTGTGGCCACATGAATGGCTCTATTGTTAACGGCTGAGAAAAAGGGAAAGGGAGACAGAGCGAGGCAGAGTGGACAGCGAGGAGACACTCCGAGGGGAGACAATGAGGCCTAAAAGAAGACAGTAAAAGGAAAATGTAATGTTGCTCTGGGCTGCTTCTGAACCGGATGATTTATTCAGATCTGGTTATGGAGGAACTCTATAAAACAGTTTATGGGCTCACCTCACTTCACTGTTTTCTCCCTGCTTTCTGATTCATTTGTCTTCTTTTTTTTTCTGCTAGGAGTGAGTTTTACAACCTTAAAGCTTCTTAGAAGTTCACGAGACTCACAAACTAACCTCCGCTTTCCGACCCGACTGAGTTTAATGGAGCATCTTTTGGAGGGAACATAAAAAGAGCTTGGACCTTTGACCTCCAAACTCCTTAGAGAAGAAATAAGCCTTAAACCCTAAAATATGTGTATGATTGATAACTCTTAAAACAGATGGTCCTCACTGACGTCATCATCCGAGTTTATGTTTACCAGCCAGCGCCATGTTTGTGGGCTAGCATTTAGCGTGTAGCTAGGAAACCAACATGGAGGAACCACAAACGCTTTGGACACAAACAGAAAAACAAAATTGTCATAAATCATGACACTAAAAAGCATATAAAAAGAAAAAATCAAGCCACCACGGAGCTTTAGCGTTCATAAACTGATGGTCCAAGTCACAGATCCTACATATGTGTTTACTTTAGGAGCAAGAGATCTGGATTCAGTTCACTTTTATTGTTCATTTCATCCACATTTTTAAAAAAAATATAATGTACTATTGCAGTCATTCATTTTCTTCGAAGTGGTCTGAGCACACTCTGGAATGATTCTCGTTAGCCAAAAACAGGGGGGGCTTCAGCTGCTTCTCCTTGATGTTTTACAGCTGTCAGGATTGAGAAGTTGATAAAGAAGATACTAAAACGTACTCCGAGTTTCCCCCCAAAAAAGTTACTAAGGCTGGTGGAAGTGTTTATAACCGTGGTATGCTAACTTTTTAAATTTCAGACACAAACATGGTGCTGGCTGGTAAAAAGAAAGTACCCAGATGATGACATCAATGAGAACCATCTATTTAAAAGTTATTAATCATACACAATAGCAGAATACTACATTGCTAATGCTAGGTTTTAGACACTTATCCTGTTGTCTCGATGTTCGTTGGCACAAAAAATGTGTAAGTAACGACTGGTGGACCACCAGGGCTATAATACACTGGAGGAAACCCTGACACTGCTACCTAAACTGTTCTACTCTTTTCCATTAGCACCTACAAATATGGCAATGCGATCCTGTGATCAACAAGTCGTTATATCACTTTAGAACCATCTATTAACGAGTTACGTTGCTAATGCTAGGTCCTGACAATGCAACCTCTTTTCTCAATGTCTGGTGGTGCAAATAAAACTCAAGGTGAAAGGAAGGACTGGCGGTGGGCCAGGGCTATAATACACCAGAGGAAACTCTGGCACTGCTGTGTAAACAATGCTACCCTCTTTCGTTAGCACCTGCAAAATTTGACTCGCAAGTCGTTACGTGACTTCAGAACCATCGATTAGCGAGTGAAGTTAGGCTTCAGCTCTGGCTTACTTGGCTACAATCTGGGTTTGCTGCTTCTTCTAAAGGAGGGGGAAAATGTGAATTCTGAGATAAATTCGTCATGTTTTCCTTCCTCCACCACTTGATAAGATTGGGACGAGGTCTCTGAACCTCATCCTGTTTACAGAGCACACAGGCGGTATCATCCACGCACACGCTACAGGTGGGTTAACCTGGGTTAACTCAGCAAATCTTTTACTCTGAACACTGAGACTATTGTAAAATTGAGTTCTGCCACAGAAATATACTCACATTCACTCCATCTTTCTCTCATTTTATCCCTATTGTCCTTATTTGTCTTTCAGATCTTGTTTTATTTTGCCTTGTCCTGTACATATAGCTTTTTTTATTATTTTAACCACACTCTTCCCTCTCTCTCTCTCTCTCTCTCTCTCTCTCTCTCTCTCTCTCTCTCTCTCTCTCTCTCTCTCTCTCCACCTTTCATTTTCAAACGTTGCCCAGTGGCGTGTTACCTCTCAGCACATGCCCCATGAGTTTGGTTGTGTTTGTTTTTGCCATTCTGCAGTGCAGCTCGGCTGTGACTCAGGATACCATCAGATAAAACGCGCACAATGTGTCATGCAGGAAGCGAAAGGTGCTTGTTTTTTACAAAAGTGTGTGTCGGTTGATTTTTGCTGTGCTTAGAGACAACTGAACCCGTGTGTTTGGATGTGGGTGGAAACCTTTTGTGTTCTGCACAAGGGCATTTGTTCGGGCCTGCGTGTGTTTGTAGGCAACTTGTTAGGCAGATATGTCTTTCTGTGTAGGCTTTGCTGAGGAAATAAGCCTCGGGATCTACCAGCGTGTTTACATTTCTTACTCTATAAATGGTTGCGAATACCAGTCTGAAGCCAACAGGAAAGAGAGATGTGTCTGTGTTTATAAGTGTCGAGTGAATCTGAGCGCCTGCCTCTCCAGTCCAAGTATGGCCCGATAACCCCGGGTGACCCCGCGTAATGAGAAGTGGAACAGTGGTTTTCCCAGCAAGCCTCGGGGCCCGTCTGAGCCGAAGCTCCTCCAACGTTTAGTCTGCCTCCTCGAGTTCTCTGTCAGAGTGTGCCGCAAGCCAAACAACCGATAAAAACCAACATCTTGTTGTCTGCCATGAGCCTGGTTAGCTTCGGTTAGCGTGTTTACCACTGCATCCTTATCTCTGTTGGTGACCAAAGAGAATAAAAACATGCAGGCAAAACAAAAAGACTGTAAACTGTTGTCTCCAAGTAGTTTTGGGTAACAACAAAGTCCTGTTTGTTGCTTCAGTCTGGCAGATATTTGTCATCAAACCTTTGCAACGCTTAAAAAAATGGACACACCCACCAATGAAAGTGGGACTTTTAGGTCAATAATACACAAAACAGCATCTCTGGGTTCTTAACTAAAACACTCAAACACTGACCCAGTGATATGCTTTAAAAGCATTTTTGACATATTTTACTAGACAGTACCAATCAGCTGTAGTAAACAATGAAAGAAAAGGTCAACAAGGTTATCTGGTGAACGTAGCTTGAATGCTAAAAGCACTGGAAGCTAATATATCTCATTTCTGAGGCTTTACTTGTAGCTGATATTCTTCAAAGGTGCAAAACACAAATATTTCTTGGTACAAAATTGAATTACTTGACTATGCCCTCCGGTCTGTTGGTCTGTACTGCATGTGAAAAAGTTCCTGCTTTTCTAGCTAATTCTATTACCAAAAATCAAATTATCTTATTTTCAGTGCTTCCTCAGGTTGTTAATCAACTTAAGATGTTTTTGTTGGCTTTCAAAGATGTTTTAAATAAAAAATTATGTTCAAGGTTTCACCACTTTTCTGTTAACATTACAGTTAATATTTAAAGTTACTGGTTTGTTTTGTTTTCATTGGCTTAAAAGTGAAACGAGGCAACAACATTGCTTCAGTGTTTAACATGGCAACAAAATAAATTAATATACATATAGGTCTCAATAGAACTGGGAAATAGTGATAGGAATATGTTGTGAATGAAGGATTGTGCTGGTAAATTATCACAATACAGTGGAATAAAATAATCAGTGACAGTTCTGACTAAAAGGTGGGTTTCATTTTTTGATATAACAACATAAAACTGTCACTTCTTGCCTGTGTGACTCCAACACAGTTTGTCTTTTTTTGACAGGGCAGGTATGAAACATCCCTCATTGTCTTTGTGCGCGTTGTGATCTCGTATTGTTTATTTTTAATACTCAGATGGTTGTCTGACAGCAGAACAGAGAGAATAATTAAGCATGTTTTTAGAGCTGCGTCTCCCAAGTGCTCATGTGGATTTGTTGAAAACAAAAACGGCGTCTCAGGCAAGAGGTAAAACAGAAAAAGGGGCTTCTTAACGTAGCATGAAATCGCTTCCTCCCACACATCAAAGTCAGTTAGAATTCTCAGAGAATCCAAAAAGTAGCAAAAACTGGAGAAATGCTGAATGACGGCTGAAATAAATACTGACTAAAGTCAAAAGGAGCAAGACGTTAGCTGATGGATTAAAGAACAAATCAATAACTAAAAATAAAAGGAGCAAAATGCTAGCTCAAAACATAAATGAAGTAAAAGGACTAACAACGAATTAAATTAAGCAAAAACAAAAAATAAATATGGCAAAGTCTAGCTAAAGATAGAGAATCACAAAACATTCAAAACATTAACTAATGCTGAACAATTAACAACAAAAGATGAGCTAAAAGTAGAAAAATGCAACTAAAACCAGAAAAAATGTTAACTAAATATTAATCAATTATCTAATTTCCCTTTGGGATCAATAAAGTATTTTTGAATTTGAATTTGAATATATATATGAAATAAAAAAGATCTAAAAGCTAAAAATGGAAAAATGTTAATAAAAACTAAAATATTGCTAGCTAAAATCTAATGGCAGCAAAAGAATAACTAAAAGCCAAAAAGACCAATAATGGCTAATAACTAGAAGGACAAATCAATAACTAAAACTTAAAATTAGCAATAGAGCTAGGAAAAAACTAAATGATGCCAAAAATAGTGAAATGATACCTAGAAGCTAAAAGTATCTAAAGTCTAGCTAAAAGTAGAAAAAAAAGGTTAACAATAAATATCAACAAAAGACTAAAAGTGAGAAAAAGCTACTAAAATCAGAAAAAATGTCAGCTAAAAACTATTAGCAGTAAAAAACTTGCCAAAAGTCAAAAGGAGCATAGCAATACAAGCTAAATGAAGCAAAAAGCTAAGCAAAAATTGTGAAATGGCATCTAAAAATATAAAAATTCTACTAAATCCAGAAAAGTTAGCTAAAAACTAATAGTAGCAAAATATTAGCTAAAAGCTACATCAAATCAAACAAAAATAATTAATCCATGTATGGGGAAAATATATGTAAATAAAGTGAAATATTTCAAAAAAAGAAAAGGTTACAAAGGTCAAAACACATTGCCAGTATGAGCCAAATGTTTTTGATATATAAATATATAAAATAACATAAAATATGCAGAAGTAGCTAGATTGAAAAAGAGTATTTAATAAAAAAAAAAAAAATGCATTGGCAAAATAACTCAGAACAAATTCCCTGTTCTTGTCCATATAAATAATTCCTTTGAATTTAGATAACGTCACAAGTCTGAACCTCCTGGTGCGTTAACATCATCCCGAACCTCAGGAGCTTTTGTTCATCATAACTCATATTAAGCCTTTATCAGCAAAAAAAGGCAAAAAAAAGCACAACCTTGTGCTGTGAGGGAGATGACACAATCTGAGTCATTTGTTGAGTTTTGCCCTTTTGACGGTCACGCCTCACGTTTTCTCAGCTCTGAAAACAACTCAATAAGCAGAACAGTCACGGCGAGCCACGAGTGTAACGCGTCATCAGTTTTAAATTTCATTTCTACGCAAACATTCACCCAAACGGGAAGGTTGTTATTGATTAACAAACCTTATTTAAACTTGGATTTATTGAATTACAGCTTTGAAAAAAGGGGGTGACAGGTGTCTTATTCCCAAACAAACAAACTTCTCATACTTCATACAGAGTTGGATGACTTACTGACATCTCGACAGTTAATTTCCAAACTAATTAACTGTACATACCTGAGATTTGGCATTGACAGTGTTGTTCTTTGTTCTGCAGATCTGCTCAGATAGTTATGTGCCAGTTTTTTTTTTCTTTTTATATTTTCCCCCTCCATGGACATGCCTCAGTTTTCACTTCTAAATATAAACACTGCAGCAAAAAAAAAAAGAAAGAAAATGAGCTCTGAGATGGTTTTTTTTTTGTAAAGAAAAAAGGTTGAAAAATGTAAATGCTTTGAACTGTCTTTTGATCTCTGCAGTTATTTCAAGCAACACAAGTTTTTATTCTAATTTCATAAGAAGTGAAGTTTGTTTTTAAAATCTTTTGGGCAAAACTGAAAATTACCATATGAGCTAGCTTTAAGATAAGGGTGTTGCTACCAAGAATTGTTTAGATTTATAACTCTGCAAAATGTCTCTAAATCTGTTCAATGTGGTTAAAGATAAATTATTCTGCAAACAATTCAACCTGTTTCACTACATTTTTTATATTAGTGCTTGGCAATATTAGCTAACGTGCTAATTAGGGTTGGGCAAAATCGTATGCAATTAATTGTCAGTAAAACTGTCAACAATTATTATTTGCCACTTTGTAATCACTGCAATTTAGTGCCATGTGAGGCCATATTTTTGTGCATAGTCACTGTCACTATGTGAGCCCAATGAAGCATGCTAATGCTAATGCTAACCCTACAAACCTGTTTAATCACCTGAAACATGAACATAAACCAGAGTGCAATGAATGCCAGAAAATGTAATTCTCATCAACTAATCGTTATATTAATTATTGGCTAAATGCCACAAAGTTTTGAGTCAATAGTCAAATTTGCCCAACCCTAGTGCCAACACAACAGATAGAGCTAACAATGCAGCCGAATTTAAAAACAAAGTTCTAGATGAAGTTATTATTTGGTCAACTTAAACTGCGGCTGTTTCTGTTTGCAAGTTTTCAAAAATAAGCATTTGTTTAGTCTCGAAATTATATAGCAAATCTGCATTATGTTGCTAATTCTAAGGAGAAAATAGCTGAATGTCTTGTTCTCCTGCATGGTAATTATCTTTTCTATGTGGATCATCGTATTTATGCCGTTGATTGCATGGTGTCTGTGGTTTGGACATGAAAAAAATACTAAAGTAGTTTCAATAAGAGCTAAAGGATTCATTTGTTGCTAATTCTGAACCGAGGACAGGTGGTTTCATAAAGACTATAATTAACAATTTACCGCCTTTCCGCCCCCCCCCTCTTGATTGAACTTATTTTTCCATTTTCTCTTCTCTTCCCGCAGGTTTCGGGACGATAAGGGCTACATTCTCTACCCTCAGATCGGGGACCGGCTGGACCTCATCTGCCCCCCGCTGGACACCGTCCGGTCCACGCCCGACTACGAGTACTACAAGCTGTACCTGGTGTCGTCGCGGGAGCAGGCGGACCGCTGCGAGGTGATGGGCGCCCCCAACATCGTGCTGACGTGCGACGAGCCCACGCGCGAACGCCGCTTCACCATCAAGTTCCAGGAGTTCTCCCCGAACCTCTGGGGCCACGAGTTCAAGAGCATGCACGACTATTACATCATCGGTGAGTCCGGGGGGGGCTGCCGGGGTGTTTGTGGGCGTGGCTTTCAGCCTTGCTGCAGTGTGTGTTTGTGTGTGTGTGTGCAGGGGGGGTGGGTTGTTATGATTGCATGGTTGATTTCTGATTGTGCTTAAGTGTGTTTGTTTATTCCAGTGATGAAGATGCTGATTGGGCGGGTGTGTTTATGGTAATCAGGTTTCAGATCTGTGTTTAACCCAGATGGTGGTGCAGCTACAGGACGCACCGAAAAACACAAACACCAGATGACCGTTTAGATTTCAGGAGATTTGAGCATCTTTTTAAAAATGTTTTGCAGTGGATTTACCAGTTTGGGATTAAAACCCGTGTTTGTTGCGGCTACATGTTTGTCTTGCCTCGGCCTCAGGTCTGTTTATCGCCACCGCCATCGTTGCAGCGACCACAAACCGTTGTTTTTGCTTTCCTCGAAAAGGTTAGTTTGGAGTTGGGCTGCGTGAAAACCCGATGAGGTCATCAGGACGAGCCGGAGCGATCTGCAACTTGAGGTCGCGCCAGCTAAAAAAAACCTGAAGGGGAGTTTAGTTTCTTTAAACACGGGCTGAGAGCCAAGAGCATTTAGCGCTCGCAAATGAACTGTACTCAACACACACACACAAACACACACACACACACTCCCACCGCCCACAAGTTTCCAATCCAAACACCGGCTCTGTTAAAACAAAACAAAACAAAAAAAAAACACCTCAGGTTTGGGAGACTGAGCAGGAGAAACAAAAAGAGAGACCCCCACGTTTGATTCCCACAGCTCTCTGCCCACGCACCTGTGAGCTCTGTTCACTCAGGTGTGTGAAGGGGGGGGAATAAAACCCCTAATAAAAAAGCAAACAAAAAACGATGGCTGGAAAAGAGCTGTGAGGAGGAGCAAGCTGGGACAGAAGTGGAAATAAACAAAGAGAATATCAGATCTCTCAAGTCCCTGTTGCCTCTCTGTGTTCTATATTTGTTTGTGGGTTTCTGGTGCACTCGGTCCTCACCATCACTCCTCGTGCAGCGGCCGTGTTTGAGGCACGTAGAAAAGGTTTAATCCAGATCAAGTTTAGCTGGGTTCAGGTGCGATCCTAAACGGCACAAATCAAAACCTGAAAAGAGGAAACGACACTTACAGGGAACGTAAAGCGTCGACCCGGACGGCTAAATTTAACTGTCGATTTAAAATTCCTCGGCGCTCCGTTTCTTTTAAAATCCCCCGTATAGATTCACGATGTCGTCTCTGCTCGTTGCATCAGCAACAGATACTTTGAGTTAGTTGTTCTGGATCACATCCTCAGATCAGCATTTTGTTCAGCAAACACAGAGCCTGAAAACAGAGGCTAATGCCAGAGGTTGTTTCAAAATAAAAGTATGTTATGCAACATTTTTGTCTTAGTCATTGTGGACATTCAGGACAGTTGACCTGTGAGACCTTTGATAGGCTAATAGTGACCCGGTGCCTTGTGAAGACAATATGTTATAAACCCAATACAACACATCTGGTTGTTTAATTGTAAATGTAGAAATAGGTTTTAATCTGAAAAATGAGCACTTTAAATAAGATAAACCCAATATTTTTCATTAGCTCATACAAAAACAAACTCAATCATAGTTAAAATAGAAAAAATATAAGCAGCTAATAAAAACAAGGAATAAAAAAAACAATAAAATGCCTAAAACTCAATTTAAAATCTAGAATAAAACAAAAGATTACTACAAGAAATAAAATCTAGTAAAAAATGAACAACACAAACCCTTACACAGTGTCAACAATATATATATCTGTATTGAACAGTTCAATACACATTATGTATGGAACAATACAGATTCTTTTAAATAATTTTGATCAGCTTGTCTTCTGAAGATGCTCAGTGGATCTGTGTTCCACTACTCCACCTAGGCTGCATTGTCGAGCACAGATTCACTGAGAAACCTGCTGTTTCAGCAACATTTAATTAAAACAACTGTACTTTTGAGGTTAAACAATTGTTCAAAATTAATTTTAATAAATTACAAGTTAAAAGGGCATGGAAATTTCACATTTTGTATCAAAAAAAGTATCAAACCATGGCACTAAAGTATCGATCCGAACCGAATTGTGAATTTTCTGTATCGTTGCACCCGTGTAAAATACAAGTTTTGTTTGAGGTCTAAGACGTGGCTATTCAACTTAATTGCTCCGGGGGCCACAGCTCAGTGGCAGAACATCCAGCAATTAAAGTTATTATGTAAATAAACCAAGTATAAAAGATCTGTTACATTGAAAATAGTTTATTTTGCTGCATTTAATCATAAACACAATATATAGAACCCTATGTAATAAAAGTAGTGCAACAAACAAAAATCATGCCTCTTATTTAACCCAAATATTATTTTGACCACTCTGACTTGCCACATTTTTTAACTGATTTCATTTTTACTTACCTCAATTTTATCTTTACATTCTTGGATGTTTATAGAAATGGTTTTCACCAGTTTTTAGCCAAGATTCTGACATTTCTGTAGATACCACACATGCCTATGTCTAAATGAAAAAAACTTACAGGAATTAAAGTGGAAGAGTTTGGGTTTGAAAGATGAATGAACCAATTGGCGGTCCGGATTTTGGTCACCAGCAGGCCCGATGTGGCCCGGGGGCCACCAGTTGACAAGGTTGTTCTTGCTTTTTAGTCACAATAAATAGATTAGAATGCATCCTGATTTTACAACAAAAAAATAATAACAATGGCTTGTTCAGTTGTAAACATGAAGACGCCTCAGCATCAATAAGCTAAACATGCTGTTCGTTGTAGGGATGGAAAGTTTAATGGATTTGTATCAGTTTATAGACGTGCATGATGTGATTAGATCAGAACAGCCATGTACTGATGGAGTTTTAAGACTAAATTGAGGCGCATCTGTTCTGTCTGTGTTCTGATAAAAGTCTGCAAGCAGAGCTGTTACCTACTTCAGAAAAAAAACAGCAATTTAGACGTCTTTTAGGCTAAAATCTTCTCAGTGATCAGCAGCCAAACCAGGATCCAGCAAGATGTTTAAACCATCATCTGTTGACAACTTATTAACATAAACCCTGTTCAAATAAACAGATTTGTTTGACCTTTAGGGAGAAAAAAACAAAACCAAATAAAAAAGAAAGAAAAGTAACGATAATGTTTTCACCGCTCTGTGTTTTTGTTCGTGGATTCTCGGCTGACAATCAGGAGTTTGGAGACAGGAACGCCTTTATCTCCACACCTGCAGACCAGACCGATCGATGGGCCGCTTCGCGCCGATCGATTCACGGCTGAAGGTTGCATGCGCCTCAGCCTCTTTTTGTATGAATTCGAGGAGCGACACGTGATGACATATTCAGATTAAAGATCTGGCATTCCTCGAAGGAATGCATATCGCCCACGGCCTTTGATGCTAGATTTTAAGATTGTGATAATCTTGTTGATAAAGAACAAAGTTAGCATTCAGAGTATGTGATGTGAATAACTCTCAGCTACTACCACACCAAACTTGAGCTCAGTATCTGTAACATTCACTGACATATACATATTTTTATGTAGGCTAGTGTCAGTTAGCTGTTGCCACCATTTTGAACTCAAAAAGTTAATCAGTCGTAGTCGAACATCCAATAATGAACTCCTGCAAATTTCATTAGAATCCATCCAGTGCTTCATCAGATATTTTGCTAACAGACAGAAATTTGCTTTCCTGTGGTGGCCATTTTTAATTGGATTAACTCCAAAAGTTAATCAGTTGTAGGCATGAATCCAGTGATTGGATTGGAAAAGTTTTATTTAAATTCCTTAAGCAATCCCTGAAATATTTTGCTAACAGACAGAAAAGGTCGACTTCAATGGTTAATGGCAATGTTTAAGCACAGATTTAATGCAATCAGGTAACCCTCTGAATATCAGTTGAAAATCAGTCTCAGCTATTCCCACGCCAAATTTTAGCTCAACATCTGTAATTCTGACTGAGTTCGAGCTGTTTGTGTGTTTCACAAGTTTGCTTCGCCGTGGCGGCTATCTTAAATTAGATTAACTCCAAATGTTAATGAGCTTTAGGTGTGAATCCAGTGATTAGATTCGGAAAGTTTTATTCAAATTCGTTTAGCAATTTGAGAAATATTTTGCTAACAGACAGGGAGCATTAATGAAGAATAGCATAAAGATAAGATAATTAGTTTATCTCACTGTAAATTTATTCGGTGTCGTGCTAAGCGTCCGTGTCAGCAGGAATTTCACAGAACGTGCCGCGGACTCGCGGTCGCTCCACAGATTCGGTCCAAGCCAAAGTGTGTCTGCACGTAAAGGCAGCGGCCTGTGGGTTATCTGGTTTTAATTACCAAGCATTACGTGCTGTAATTTCATTTGCACGGCGCGGGTGAAAAATGTCCCACTGTCTGTCGAGGGGGGCGGGAGCAGCGGGAGGAAACGGGTCGCCGGAAAGTTAATTTCAAAGTCAAAGCCATTACAGAGAACCTGTAACTTGCTTAAAGCCCACCGGGTGAACGGCTTCCTGTGCGATTTGTCATCATAATAAACATCGAATCCTGATGAAACTCGAAACGTTCTGATTCCCACTTTTCAATCACCGACAAGTGCTTCAATCGATCCGCGACTGAGAAACTCTCAGTCGTTTGAGGGGAGAAAAAAAGTGTAAACTTCTCGTTTTTCTCAGCCTCTAATGCATCACAGATGCCACTGTTCTGTAATCAGATTACTTGAATCTCATTAAATGTAATTCTTTTCTTCCGTATCCCGGGGAGAGGAGAGAAGCAGTGAGGAAATTGATTTGTCATAGTTGTGATCGATGTTTTCACTCCTAACCTCGGGTCAGAGTTTATGTAAACCCGTCGGCCCGGCCTTTTTCACTCTCTTGTTTTGTCTCCGACTCTCTGCGTCTCCTCCCTCGTGTCTTAACACACACACACACACACGCACACACACACACACAACTCACACCACAAATCATACCGTTCAGTTGGTTTTAAAGCATCCTTTCAGAACAGCCGGCCTGGTGTGACGCACACACACACACTCATCGCTCCTGGTTTGTAAACTTTACATTTTCCAAAAATAAAGTGTGTAACTTTAATTAAAGATCATTTCAACTTAAAATATATATTATTTTTGAACATTTATGAAGAAAGAAAAACCTAAACGTGCTTTTAAACAGTTTTTCTGTTGATCCTGTAACAAAATTTACATTTGTTTTACTAAAGTTTCTTTAAAGTGCCTGTGACATCATTTTTTGTAGTAAATATGAATGTATTTCAATATAAGTATATTTTCTTTGACTTTTTGTATGTCATTTATATGCGTGTAACAGGCACTTTAAAGCTTTTTATTGCAAAATATAAAAACATGAAAAGTTTTGCTTGAGTGCGTTTACGCTGCGAGTTTTTAAGAAAAATGTCCATCTAATTAAGTTTTAAAATCTTATCCAGCCAAAAAAAAAAAACAAATTAGATCTTGTTTGCAGACTGATTTACTAAACTAGAGCAGAATGTGTAAAAATATTTATCTTGTTAGCCTGGAAATTTGACTCAAACTATCATTTTCCATTGGGATCAATAATAATAATAATAATAATAATAATAGATTGTATTTATAATGCACTTTATATCTGAAAGCAGATCTCAAAGTGCAACAATAATAAAAAAACTAAGAAAAATAAAAAGTAAATAAATAAAACAATAAAAGAGATAAAAGAGAAGTTAACTATAAGATTTTTTGAATAAAAATGTCAATAAATTATCAATCGATCAATCAAATTAAGTGAGAAAATTTGCCAATGAAGTAAGACAACTTAAATTTTATTTTAAACAAGATCAAAAAGACTTTTGGGGCTGGATAAGAGTTTAAAACTTGGTTAGATGTGCATCTTTTGCAGTGTAGTCCTGAAGTGCGGGCATGTGCTCAATGTAAACAAAGCACTCACCAGCTACGACCCATGAAGCTTTTATTCAACTTAGAAATAAATCAAAATTTAGACTTGTTTTCCTGATGTCTCACTGTTCTGAAATGTAAAATAAAAGAATAAAAAAAACATGTCTAACATAAACTTTGAGATAAACTGAGATTTATCTTGTTTTTGATCTTCTCCACACCAACTTCACATCTTACTACAGACCTCCTGCGATGCAGCAGATGTTTGATAACTCACAAACGAATGCTTGGGAAGATTTAAAAGGCGTAAAAAACCGATGAGTCTGAAGTGACGAACCAGGCTGCAGATACAGATCTGACCGTATCTGATGATTGACAGGAGGCGCCGCGCGTTAACTGACGAGAGTTTCACCGCTAACGTCAGGCAGGTGGTCATAATGTTATGGATGTGTGAGGCTGAAACACGTCGAGATGTAAAAAAAACAAAAAAAAAAAAAAACGAGTGAGGCTGAACACCTGTTGAAAGACGGGGAAGGAGGGGAAATATGACAGGGTTTAAAATGGAAGAAAAAAACAAACAAAAAGTGGAGCAACGGAACACAACAGAACCACGGACCATGACCAGAACCGGATCTGCCATCACAAGCAGTCAGACCTGTATCATCTGCTGTCAGGACCCGGAGCGCCTCGCTTCAGAGGAGGAGGCAGAACAAACTGCTACAAAGTGACGAGGGGGGGGCGGAGCCATGGCAGGAGGGGGCGGGGCCTAGCAGACAGAGTGGCTGTTGATGCAGCTCATCTGCAGGGTGACACTGAAACACACACACACACACACACCAACCGTCAGTGAATGATTGCAGCCTCACAGTCAACTTACATATGACCTCAAACGTGACGGATGCCTGTCTCTTTCACACACACACACACACACACACAGATGTCAGCAATCTCCTCTGCTGCTAACATATGCACGCTCACATCTCTGCACACGGGGGCTTTCTCGTAAATATGTGCTCTCACACACACGCCAATGGCATACAGGCAGGGACACAGTGACAAACACACAAACAAACACACACACACACACACACACAACACATCAAACACACCCAACAGAAAAACACACACGCTCACATGAAGTTTGGTCCTGATCTGCAGGAGCGAGGGGGGGGGGGGTCAGTCATGGTGGGACTGCAGTGTTGTTGTTGTTATACACAATGACAGATGGCTGTGTGTGTGTGTGTGTGTGTTTGTGTGTGTGTTTGTGTGGTTTTGTTACCTTTTCAGGACCGTTTCTGGTAAAAACACCTACCTTGTTCGGACCAGTAGTCATTTTGGTCTTAATTTAGTAAAACACCATTTTTGTGTTAGGGGCAACTTGCACAGGTGGGGTTGTGTGTGTATAGGTGTGTGTGTGTGTGTGTGTTGTCTAATTGCTGAGGGCAAGCAGCGTGCGTTCAGACTGCAATGTCACCGTGCTCAATAATGCAGAGCTACTCCCTGGTTTATTTATCAGGGTTAAGCTGAAATAAACGACGCAGAGGAAGTGTGTGTGTGTGTGTGTGTGTGTGGGGGGGGGGGGGGGGATGGAGAGGAGGAAAGATGGGTAACAACAGCAAAATGGAGTAAACTAGAGGGGGGAAAGAAAGGAGAAAACAATGAGGAAGCGAGGAGAAGCGCCGCACTGCAGACTAAATGAGCTGCACCTCTTTTGCCGTCACTTTCTGATTCCCCACGTGGATACGAGCGTGGCCGCGCACACACACACACACACACACACACACACACACACACACAACTTTGTTTGTGACTGCAGTGAGACGAGCGAAAACATTCAGAGGCAGAAAGAAAAGACAGACGGGGATGAGAGGCAGCTGAGTGGAAAGAGGCGGAGGATCGAGGGACTCGTGGAAATCTATATCAGCTGAATATTTGAAGAAGTTTAAGTTCTGTGATTCAGGCCTCCTGCCAGGAGGAGGAGGAGGAGGAGGAGGAGAGGTTCTTCCTCACCTGTCGGGTGGTAAACTTTAAGAGCCTGTGGACTCCTGGTGTTTTAAGAAACTGTTTTTTTGTTGTAGTTTGGGACAGGGTTATAACTAAAACTAACTAAATAATACAAAAAGAAATACAAACTGTAATAAAATGAAAAAACGATAACTAACTAAAACTGTATCATCTTTTTACAAAACTAACCAAAACTAACTGAAATCATAGATAGAATATCCTTAGTTTTAGTGTTAAATAAGTATTTTCACATTAGCTGTGTTTTGTCACAACACTTATTTACAGTCTGCTGATAAATGATGACAACAAAAGTTGGGAGAAAACAACAACGTCTACTTTGGGATTTGAAGTTCTAGCAAGATTCAATGTTGTGTTTTGTTAACTGAATATCATTCTTGAATCTATAATTGAGAAAAAAGGGGCAAATATTATAAGATTTTTTCTTTCTGCTGCCTTTCATTTCATTTTATTTGTAATTTTGATATATTTTTTTCTTTTTTTATATATTTTTCTTATTGTATATTGTATATAAAATTATTTGTTTGGTTTGTAATGAAATGAATAAAGAAATTGAATTGAATTGAAAAAATCCTGAAAATATGGATGGAGGACATTAGAGCTGCTTCATGGAAGAAGAACCGCAGCTTAGCCTGTTAGCGTTAGCGCCTACACTATATTGCCTTATATGTATTAGCTCAGCAAGCTAAACTGAGGTCCTCCATCCACATTTTCAGTCGACATCATCATTTACCCAGAATGCTTTGCGTGTAAATAAAACGGCTCCGTCCTTTTTTAAAATTTAGTCTAAAAATGATAAAAACTAAACAGCCTTTATTTTATTTTACAGTTAAAATATATGTTTATCAAAAAATGTCTAATTGTGGATCCCTTTAAAATAGTTAAAGTGTTTAAATTGGACTTTAAGGAACCCCCTCAGACCACCCCCAACATAATGGTGCTAAACTGCGATCCATTTTTCAACATGAAGCATGTTTATGTTTGCGTCCCCCCACGCTCCCCCACCCCAGGACACGCCTGGGGTTTGTGCTTCTGGCTGGTCCCTAACAAGTATTTCTGAGGTGGGCCCGACCCGCTTCTCTGGTCTGCAACACATTGTTCACACTCCACCAGACACGTCGAAAAGTCTGGAGGCGAGCCGCCTCGGTCGAACTCTCATGTGTGAAAATAGCCTCAAATAAAGTGCATAAGTGGAAAATGGAATGGAGGGAGGCCAGCGAGAGAGATCCTGGCTAATTCCTCCCTCCTCTGGAGATAAACTTTATCTGGATCTCTCAGTGGAGAAAAACGACTTATTTTGTAACAATAGTTGTCGACTGGAGTGTTAAACGGTTGTTCTGTGTGTCTGTGTTGACGCTCGCTGCTAAAAAGATGTTTGTGTGTGTCTGTTAGCAAAATATCTCATTAACCACTTGGCACATTTTGATTAAACTTTCAGGAATTAAAGATTGAATATTCATCTACAAATGATCAACTTTTAGAGTCAGCTCATTTCAAGATGGCTGCCTCAGCTAACTAAACAAAAAAAACCACAAATGGCTAAAATGGAGTCAATTTTACAAATATGGAGCTAGATTTTGGTGTGGTGGTAGCTGAGACTGATTCTAAACACACCGTCTGAGTGCCAACAGGTAGCTGTTTGAATATGAGGCTGAAATTGTACCGATAACTGTTTGATGTCAGCTTTGTGTGTCTGTTAGCAAAATATCTCAGGAACCACTTGACGTAGATTGATGAAACTTTCAGAAAATAAACAATAAATATGCATTAATAAATTATTAATTTTTGAAGCTACCCCAATTCAAGATAGCCAACACATCTTACTCATCTTTGAGAATACTAAAATAGGTATAACTCACTCAGTTTTGCAGATTTTAAGCTAAAATTTGACGTTGTTGCATCTGAGAGTCGACCACAATACATACTCTAAGAAAATTACTTAAGAGCTCATTATTACCTGTTTTTGTTGACATTTTCATGTCTGTTAGCAAAATACCTCAGGAGGAATTTTATTGAAACTCTTAGCCAATAATCATTAGATGTGATTCTGCAACTGATTAACTTTTGAAGTTTGTCCCATTCAATATGATTGCTACAGCTCATCCACATTAATCAATACAAAAATAGGTACAACTCAGTTCATTCTGCAGATACTGAGCTAAAACTTGGTGTGGTAGTAGCTGAGAGTCATCCA
>JARVGW010000001.1:15015865-15038661 GCA_031762495.1 Anablepsoides rubrolineatus | reverse complement strand
CATCGTTTCACACAACTGGGCTAACAAAACCCTCTTAACAAGACCCTCACGACTGGGCAAGAGGCTCCCAATGCCCCTCCATCTTGTTAACTCGGCGCCCCATCCGAGCGCCACCAAACCCCCCACCTTTAAACGAACGCCAGTGCCCCCCCACCACACACATACTCTTTTTGTAGACCTGGCGCAGCGGGACGTGTGATGTTTTCAAAAAGAAAGTAAAAAAAAAAAAAGGGGGGGGGGTATGAAAAGACAAAAACAAACTGGACCCACCTCTGATTCGCAGAGGCCACACCTGCCTTGTTCCACCACCACGAAACCCCGCCCCCCACCCCCATCAGCCAATCGCTGCTAAGTCGACGATGGGCTCCTCGTTCGTTTGTGTTTTTGTTCCTGTTGAGAAAACAAGGGAGGGTAAGAGGGGGGGGAGTGGGCGGGGCCTTGAACTCAGTCGAGCGGCGGGGGTCCGACCAATCGACGACGCTCAAAATCTTGTATATTTTAATAATGTGTGTGAGAGTGTGTGTGTGTGTGTCGGACAGTAATTGCGGCGCTGCTGCTGCTCCACGTTAGACGTGTGTGTGTGCAGTTAGTGAGCTTCAGCGAGTGTGTGTGTGTCTGTGTGTGTGAGTGAGTTCTTTAGACTTGTCTTAAATACCAAAACACAAAATAGTGAGCGAATATCAAAAAAAAAAAAAAGTGAGATTTTTTTATGGCTACCAACACTTATAGATTATATATATGAATATCCAGTAAATAATTTCTAGAAGTTTTTTTCTTTTATTATTATTATTATTTTCTGTTAAACAACGTTAGTTATCTTTACCTATTTTATTTTAAAACAACCTTCATTTGTACATTAATTTAATCCCTCGTTTCATTTTTGTTTGAACAGAAGTTGTTTTCTGTCAATCACCCCTCAGCCGCGCCTCCTCTGTGTATATTTTTATAGCTCATCGTACTACGCTGTAGTTCTGAGGCGTAGTTTGTTGACATGTTGAGGTAGAAAGTTTTTTCTTTCTTTTCTTTTTTTTAGGGGAGGGGCGGGGGGCGGGCAAGAGAGGACGAAACGGAAGGAAATCAAAGATAAAGGAACGAAAACGCCGTCTGAATGCGGAACTTTAACAATAATAATAAAGATAATAATAAAACGAGAGGGAGGAAGAGGAGGGGAGGAAGACGAGGAGCAGAGAGACCAGGGAGGATGGAGATGAAGAGGAGCCGGACCGACCGTCGGGAAGGATAGAACCTTGTCACACACACACACACACATACACACATCCACTGTGACTTCTTCAACATGAGACGCTTCGTCCCTTCTTTTTCTCGTTATTTTTCCTTGTTTTTGGCCAAATTTGTGTTCCGTCGAATCATTTATCCACGAGACAAACCTTCACTCCTCACTCCTCAGCACATGACTCTGTGTTTCTGTGATGAAGGACATGGAAGGGATTAAAAAAAAAAAAGAAACAAGTGATAGTGTTGTGTTTTTGCCTCTCCTTATACACACACACACACACACAAACACACACCAGTGCCCTGCACCTTAACCTTGAACACCCGCCGTGTCCGGAGGTGCGTTCTGTTCACCTGTGCATACTAATAAAGCTGTTTTTTGTGTTGCTCAGACATGTTTTTTTTGTTTTTTGCAAAAGGGGGCGGGGCTTATGTGGAAAACTTTGAGTTTTTCTTTACGACTCGGATGCAGCCTCCGGTGTTCTGTTCCTGTGTGACGCCAAGTGTTAAAAAAACACATTTTTTTCAGCTGTGTTTTTCGTATCATGTTTGGTTCTTCTCCGTGTCGCATTCGTCCAAAATGACTTTGTTCAACACTCGATGTTTTGTTTTGTTTTTAAATATATAAACCACGGATGAGTCTGGATTGTATTTTGACTGTATCGAGTTCAGATCGGGGGATAAAAACACCTCAAATTCTACTTTAATTGTTTTTTTTTTTCGTTTTGTTTTACGTATCCTGTTTTGTCTATTTAAACATGCTCCTCCAAGCCAAATGAAGTGTTTCTTATTCTGTGTTCAGCGACTTTTGCAACGCTTTGGGGCTCTTAAGTCCAGAAAAATGACAGTATTCAGGAAAGGTCACTGCTGCGAGGAAGGAACGACGAATTCTCCTGGACTTTACAAGTCAAGCAAAAAAAAAAAAAAGAAACAAACACAAAAAAACGTCACTGCCCCCTTTTTCGGCTCATCGTTTTCCTCACGTTTTTTACCCCTCAGCAGAATGTCAAATATCCTCCTGGACTTCATTTTCTTTAAATGTTATTTTTCATGTGGTTGTTATTTCAAAAAAAATTGTGTCTCTAGATTCTTCTCACTGTTTGTGTTTTTGACCGGTTTGACTCAAAATGTTCTAAAGAGAAATAAGAAAAAAGGAAAAAAAAAAACTTTGGACCCAGCCATGTTTGTCATGTTTTTTGGAAAAAAAAACAAAAAAAAAAAGAAGTGTTTCTACGGTACAGAGGAGAGAGAGAGATTTTAAAAAGAAAATAATAATAATAGCTGCCTCACCTCCACGTTGGTTAAACTGTGTGTGTGCATAAACGTGCGTGAGCTTCTTTGTGCCAATAGCCGGCGAGCGGAGGCCGCGGACCGACGCCTCTCTGTATGAGAAAGTTTTTATTTCCTGTGTCCTCTTCCTCCTCTTCCTCCTCTTCCTCTCTCCTCGTTGCCTTCTCATCACCTCCCATCCCCTCCTTACCCCCACCCCTTTCTTTACCCCGCCCCCCTTCCAACACTCCTCTACAGAGAGGAAAAATTAGTACATTCCTGCTTTGAAAAAATGAATAAATAAAAAAAAAGATTGAATAATAAAAAAACAACAAAACAAACAAAAAAATGTTGAAGCGCCACTCTTTTGGTTCTGTGTGATTCATTAAGAAGTGAGGTCTTGATGTGGTTCCTGGACTCCCCCCTTTAATTTGGCGTTATCAAACTGTTTCATTCATTGGTGTCAAGTGTTGCCCCTACTAAAAAGAAGTATACCTCAAAAACATGTCGATAAGTAGACTTAAACATATAAAGACTTGCACACTTTTAAATACATAAGATAAACTTTAAGTATATCCACAGTGGTGGGCACAGTTCCCCTAAAGCACTAATAGGGGAACTAATTTCCTGATTAGTGCTTTAGGGCTTTTGCTAATTTTAAAATGTATTAGTGGATTAGCACTTGCCAGATATATAGGCTAAATTTAGAAGCACTAACTGAGGTCTATTAATGTTATTGATCAACATTAATGTTAACAGCTGTCACTCATTTTGTTCATGTGAGTCATTGATCCACCAGGTGACAATATATGAACCCAAATCCAGCTGTGGAATATCAATGATTAATCGTAAGAGAGCAACATGTGACTCATGTTGTCTGTTGAAGAATCTTCATGGGTTGACTGGGTTATTTTAGTGCTTTAGAGCAGTGTTTCTCAACTCCAGTCCTCAAGGACCACTCTCCTGTATGTTTTAGATGTTTGTGGCACACCTGATTTGAATAACTGACTGATTGACATGGTTCTGCAGAGCTTAAAGACCTGCTAAAGAACAGGGAAACAACTAAAACATGCAGAATCGTGGTCCTTGAAGACTGGAGTTGAGAATCACTGCTTTAGAATTAGCTTTTGCAAACATTTTCAGTGCATTAGTGCTTTGGAATTAGGGGACCTCAATATTTGAGTTAGTGTTTTAGGGCTAGTGGAACTAATTTTTAGGTCGTATTCACACCTGACACATTTGGTCCGCTTTAAACGGACCAGAGTTTTCCAGCGTTGGTCCGGACCTTTTGGTGCAGGTGTGAATACACTCATGCAGATCAAACAACCGGGCCGAGACCCGCTTTTTGAGGTGGTCTCGGTCCACTTCCAAACAAACTCTGGTGCGGTTCACATCAGTTTGCTTCTGATTTGAATACAGACCGGACTTAAACCAAACCAAACCGTCGTCTCACGCAGAGACGCAGAGCATCTCGTCTCCTTCAGGTTGCGGGACACATTTACTGACGACGCTCCAAAATTAGAATTTCATTGTGAAGACACCATTAAATTAGCTGCTTTTGATCATTTTAAATGCTTTTGCAGTTGTACTAACAGCATAAGAACTGCAGCATGCAGGACTTCCATGTTTTTTTCTGGGTCTGTGCGCTTAGTCACGCCCCCGTTCTTTCTGTCCAATGGGACCAATGATCGTCAGCCTCGTAGCTTTGTTTACAAGTTATAGTTCATAGTTCAAAAAAGCACAATGTGAATGCAAACCACACCAAACGAAAAAAATAAAGTCCACTTTTGGTCCGAACCAAACAAGCGGACCAAAGGATTTTTCTGGTGTGAATACCCCCTTTGATTAGTGCTGCCCACCACTGTATATTCCTGATAAGTACATACTATAATACATGTATACTCTCTTATTTTTGGTTTAAAATTGGTTTACTTAAAAGACACTTCCGTATACTCTTGTATTAGTAAGCTTTGTGCCATATTTCTATGGTAACTCTGCGCTTCATCCGGTTGTGCTTGTTTCCTAGAATACAGCGTACCACCATGGTGGCCGAAGGGGGTGCAGGGGGGGACGACCAGCTTGCCTTTGCCCTTTGATCTGCCAAGCATGAGAGTAGATTACCAGAACCCAATTGGTGGTCCCGGCTACGCAAACACAACCACTCTGTCCCCAAAAAATAAAAAAATGCAATCGTCTGCAATGCCACACACGGTCTTTGATCCTGGAGGTCGGGGCCCCCCGCCATGACGACGTGTTGCTCTGAGGCCATGACCATCACTTGGACAACCGTGAACTCTGCTGTCGACCTGCTGAGGCTGCTTCTCCACCTGCGCCTTCTGCGGCCCCCCGCACCACATTTTTCCTTCTGTTTGTACTCAAAAGTAGGGTTCTGATCTTATAAACCTTAAAGACAAGCAGCTTTTTCTGTGATTCAACAATGAATTAAAATATGTTAACATACCACACGTACGACCAACAATATTATCATCAGTGTTGATTAAAAGCACTGATCAGAAACTGAAAAATCAAAGGATCTGAATGGAAGTTTTATCTTTATGAGGCTTCTAACATAATGAGCCATCCTGTTCAGACTGATGAACCTTTTTTACTAAAAATAAAATAATGTTTCATGTCATAATAACAAAGATTATCAGACACAACAGACACTAATCATTAGCTAAAGGCAGAAGTGGCTCTCGGTCCGTTTCAATTCAGCTTTCGACACTCAAAAATAAAACAACTTGAAATGAATGGAAATCAGGATTTTCAGTGAGGACTCTTGAGGAAAAGTTAAAACAAGGTCTACACTGCCTTTTACGAGTTTACAAAGGGAGAAAGTGCTTGTTGGGACTAAAATAGGCTTCAATAGTCCTCTGCCAAGTGTGTAATGATAAACAGATGCACAATGCTGCATCAAAAAGACTCAAATTTAGCCTTTTTTAGTCTAAATTACCTGTCATGAGTTTAAATGCACCGTGTTTAATGTGCTAATAAAATAGGATCTTTGACACATTTGCCAAAAAGAATAATAATACAAACCACTTTGCGCATTTTGTGAGTTTTTTTGCAGATGATGTGATGATGTGTTTGATAGAAAGAAACTGATTGTGTTTCAAATCTATTTGTGGTTCCAGTAACTGAGTCAGAAAGGCCCTCAGGAAAACCAAAACGTCCACGTGTGATGTAAAGAAACACAAAAGGATTTGATTTACTGATGGTCCTGTCGGCACATGAATCTTACTAAACTCTCAGATATTCTCACTTCCATAAAAACAAAGATAAAGAGGATAAAACAGGATGATCAATTTACAACAATGACACTTGAAATTAGTGTGGCTTTTGTTTTTCTTCTTTTATTTTTCTTTCACTCTTCACTTTGGTCAAATCTGCTCCTTTTTCAAACACAACACCTTTAAGCTTTCGCTAATTTAGGTTTTGCTAAGTTTAAGTCCACTAACAGCTAAAAAACTAAGAACAGGTGTGTGTCAGTCCCACCAGTCTTCTAGTCTTCTACTTTGCAAATTTTTACTTATTTAGCATTAGCTTCTACTACTTTTTACTCATTAGCTTCTGTAAATTTTTACTTATTTAGGTGTATAGTGTTAGTTTCCACTATATTTTTTTTTTTTTTTTTTTTTTTACATATTTAGCATTAGCAAAGCTATGTTAACTCTTAGCAAAAAGTAGTATACTTAAAGTTCATTTTAATAAGTATACTTGAGTATAAGTTTAAGTGTATCAAGTATACTAGTCACCGTGTACTAGAAAGTATACTGATTTAAAACTTGTTCGTACAAAATTGGGATGTTTTTAGTTTATAAAAAGTATACATTAAGTATAATGTTATGTCTTTTTAAGTTTATAAACTTACCAAAAAGAAGTACACTTTAAGTACATGTAATTAAGTATACTGAAGTAAGTAAAAGTGCATTTACCTAAATGTACTTTTATTTACCATGTAAACTGATATAAGTGTACTAGCAGTTTACTAACAATTATACTCCTAGGACTAAATTGGCCCACAAAAAGTTTATGAAAGTATACTCAGAAGTATACTGAAAGTAATATAAGTATAGTTTTAGTTTAATCTTGAAATATACTACAAATAAATCAGTCTGTGTGAAAAGTGTACTAAAGTTTATCTTGGTAAAAAGTTTAAACATGAGTATAAACTAAGTATACTTAAACTCTTAGTATACTTTTACTACAAGCCAATAGTGTGAGATAAACTTGGCTTAGTATATCTCAGATGAGTACATAAAAAGTAAACTGGAAGTATACTTTTTTATTAGTATACTTAATGGATACTTGCATATACTACCTTTTGCTAAGGGAACTGTTCCTACTACTTTATACCAAGGATTGGCATTAAAAACTTGATATAAACCAAGAAATCAATTTGGTTTAGAGATGAAAATCCAAAACAAAATTCACTTAATGAAGAGAAACTTTACCAACATTTTCTGTCGTCTCAACAAACAATCCTACAACGGTTAAGAAAACGATTTAGCGAAACCACTTGCTTTCAAAATCAACCCAGTGACTCCTGACAAGTGAAGACAGGGAGTGAGAGTAAATCTAATATAACAACTCAAACACAAATCACTGAACATGCCAATATATTATCAGTCAATTAGTTCTATTAAGACCATAATATTCAGATAGCAACAGCAAAGGCCTAACAAGCTAGAAGCTAACAACATGTTGCTAACTCTTGCCATAAACCAGAGCTAATATTGCTCTTTGAATGGCTTAACACTGATGAAAGTTCCCAAAAACCAGCAGCAATATTCCCTTCAAAGAGGAACTAATGCTCATCTGATGGCTGTTAGGCATTAATGAGTTTGCTCGCTTCTTTCCAGTCGGGTTTAAAGGAGGCCTGTTCAGACTATCGGGACCGCCACGGTCCCCCTTATCATTTTGTGTTCATCATTACTCCTGCTAATCTGTTCTGCTCAGTGCTCACACAGATGAATATTAATGCCACGGAGGATGATAGCCGTATGTGTGTGTGTGTGTGTGTGTGTGTGTGTGTGTTGCATGAATACACACAGACGCAGATAGGCGCCAAATAAAAAAGAAAAAGTTGGAACAACGCGACACAAAGATGAGTGCAAAGATGAGACGACTTGAGTTTTGCACATATTCCATCTAAAGACTGAGAAAAGGAATCTTTTTTTAAGTAAAATCAATGCCTTTAAATTAGATTTTGTACGATTTAAAACCCAAAAGGCACCAACAAAACCCTCGAGTAAGATGAGTTTGTCAAGAGGAGTGATTGATCAGGGATAACGGGGAGTACAAAAAGGAAGACGTTGTGGCGTTCTGACAGAACCGAAATGTCACGTCAGGACCGGCGGAGAGATGAAGGGTTAAAAGGTCATGGCTAGTTGGACTGGGGCGCAGAAGCTGGAGGACAAGGAGAGTAATTAAACCTCAGCAGATCAGGACTTATCAGCTGAAAATCCATGATTTTTTACACCGCCTGACGCCTGGCAGCTACAACCAGATCACTTCCCTGCCTCCCTTTGCACGCCTCGGTTCTTGTTCCCCCACCTGACTCTCGCTCCTCTTCCTCCTGTTTTCCATCCTTCGTGTTGCAGTTTCCACACCCAGAGTGAGAAAGCAGTTAATAATAAAGCAGCGCTGCTAGAGACGGTGGGGAAATAGTTTTTTTGCACCTTAGGGGTTGCAGAGGAAGGTTGTACATTATTTGTTTGGCTGGGCGAGATGTAGGAGCGTTAATTTCACATGATTAACTTGTTAATATTCCTGAGCGGATAGAATTACCGCAGCCAAAGTCATGCAAACGGCTCCCCCGACGTCCCCCAACCCCCCGGACCCTCTCTCCAGAGCAGACGCACCATATGTACGCGCATCACCGAGGCCTCGGGAAACACATAAACTAAAGGTTGAGTTCAATTAAAAAAAGATTTGCCTCTAAATTTGATACCCAGCAGCGCGTCAAAATCGTCCTTTTTCTTTCTTTTTTTTTCAAAATGCTTCTCATTGTTAAGACGAGCATCATGTTCAGTTCCAAAAAGTAATGGTGTTGAATTGACAGTTTGGTAAACTGCTTGCATGAGAAGCAATTGTGCAACTGTAATTTACAGTAACTAGGCATGGCAGCCTTGTCAAGCTTCGGATTTCTCTGCTGTGCACGGAGGCGTAGCGAGAAAACAACTCAATCAAAAGAAAATCTGATTGTGTTCTTTTATATCCAACTTCCCGCAAACATCAAAAGAATGAACAAGCAGAAGTTGGTTTGATTTGATTTGATTTCTTTAAAAAAAACTTACAACGTTGGGGCCCGGTACTGTGGAAATAAAACCCACTGATTGCTTTGAATTTGCCAGCAGCAGCTAAAGTTTGCTAAATCGAGCTAACTAGCTTCAGACGTCATTCTGCTTTTCTACGGCTAAACGCCAGCGTTGTTTTTACTTTGCATTTAAACATAACTAATTGAATAAATAGGTTTATTATCTAAATGACCAGTTAGCATCATGAGCTAAGATGCAGTGAGTTTGTTGAGTTAGCTTTCAGTGCTTTAAACTGTTTACTGTAATAAAAATAAATATCAAATTATTTATTTTTTTATTTATCTCACATTAATAAGTACTTTTATTTTTTAGAGAAAAAAAAAACAATCTCAGAAAGCTAGCATGCCAAGCAAAGTAGCCATGCTTGAGTTATTTCTCAGTGCAAATGAAAATGGTATTTTGCAACATTTTGCAACACAAAAATAACACTTATCCAAAATAAACAATAAGTAAAGTCAATGCGATAGACTTTATTTGAGTGGAAAATCAACATTTGCAAAATTTGTCTTTATTAGTGACCAGTTAGCATTATTGGCTAATGTTTATAGATTTTGTTGGGTTAGCTTCCAGCGTTAATGCAAACGTGTTGAATAAATAAATATATATTTTATATTAAAAAATAAATGACTTTTAATAGTATTTCTGTATTTATTTCACATTTTGTCAGCCATAGTAATTATCAGTGTTTATAAACACTTTTTCTGTGCAGGAAATACCAGGTAGAGCTCAGTTATTGTTTGTTAGCGGTGCTCAGTAGTAAAAGTGAGACAAGGAATGTGATTTTTTTGTGTTTTTAGTCAAAGTTAAACACAAAACATTGAGGGTAACAATAACGCTCACGTAGCCCCTTGGTAAAAATTATTAAAATATAACATTACATTTTCTTTGATATTTATTCATCAGGGTATTTTTGTTGTCAGTGTTAAAGTTTATCATAAAAAGTATGAACTTTTGCCTTTTCCTCTGCTCGTCTTGTCTAAACACGTTTTTTCCTGGCCGAGCTCGGCGAACAAAGAAAGGATTAAGTGTGAGCAAAATAACCCGTTTGATCATTATTTTTCCTGACCTCCTAACTCTTTCCATCTTCAGAGTGAATCATCAGCTGAGAATGTTGATGCTTTACTTTGGGAAAACAGCCAATTTTGTCATCACTATCAGTCATGTTTAAAATTTCCTTGTATTGCTTTTTTCCTTAAGTCTACACAGCCGAAGAGCTTTTTAAGTATTGATGTCATTAACTCAAAAATGCTGCATGCTGTTATTGTCACTTCAGCTAAATAAATAGTTTAGGGTAATGACGAGCAAATAGGAAATTCCTTCCGTTTTTTTATCTGCATAAAAACAAAAGACCTGCTGTTTCAAAAACTAATACTCACAAGGCTTCGGCATAAATTACTGAAGAATTTGTAACACTCGCTCTACTTATGAAATTTACATAAATATTATGGCATGAAAATACGTCTTCAGGTGTCAATAACATTTTTACTTACATAACCTGAGCAGACATTAAATAAACCACATTCTCGGGGAAAATCCGGTCTAATAAATCCCTCCGTTTGTGCCAGTTTGCTGTAATTGAAGTTTATTTCCCAAACACGCCTCTATTGTTTCATCAGGAACCCCCATTTATGTACTTGGATTTCAAGTTCATTGTTAAAGCAAAAGAACGCCCTCGCCCTCTGACAAAAGAAGCTGTGTTCAAGGCATCGGGGTGGTCTCACTGCAAAAACTGTCCATCTAACCAAGTTTTAAAACCTTATATTCAGCCAAAAAGTCTTATTAAATTAAGTCAAAAATTTCTGCCAATGGAGAAGGAAATTTTTACTTGGTAAAATTCTGGAAATAAGAAAAAATTTCATGAATCTTTCAAGAATTTTTACCAAGTAAAATTTTCTTACTCCATTGGGAGAAATTTTTGACTTAATTTGAGTCAAATTATCAGGCTAACAAGACAAATAATCTGACACATTCTGAAAACAAGATTATTATTCTGACACAATCAGTTCTTGTTGAGTAAATCAGTCTAAAAACAAGATTAAAAAGACTTTTTGGCTGAATATAAGGTTTTAAAACTTGGTTAGATGGACAGTTTTTACAGTGCTTGCGGTTCGAGAAAACCCACAGCTGAAGGTTTGTGGGTTTCTTTGTTCGTCTTCACTGCTGAGGTGTCCTTGAGCAAGAGACCCACAGCCTGTAAGGGGACTTACAGTTTGAAAGAAAACGATTAAAAAAAAAAAAACGGTACAAAATGTTAAATCTCATTTATTTCTTGGTGTTACACAACTATTGCACAAACACCTGCAAAGTGCTCTGACTTCCAGTTTGTCGAACAGCTTCACACACCGCCGCGGTTCCTCTCTCTTTATATGAAGGGACGTGTTGCCCAAAGGCACTGTCAGTCAACTCATGATGAAACAATCACAGCGCATTGAGCTCAGCGAAAGATTTAATGAACAAAAATAAACATTTGTATCGCCAGAAACTCATTACCATAAAACAGCTAATGGAGGGGAAAAAATTTAATCAAATCAAAAAAAATAAAACAAATAAGGTCTTTAATGTAAATCTGACTGACTGCCAAAACGTTGAAGTAACATAGTAACACAAAAGTGGATTATAGAAAAAAAAAGAGTTTAATGCAAATGTAGAGGAGGGACAAAATGAGACTTTAGTAAATCTTCCCTAAATGTGGAAAAAGAGGCAACTTTAATCATCCCGAAAAGTTGTTATCGCTGTGAAACCTCCATCAACGGCAGCTCTGGGAAACAGTAGAAAAAACATCTTTTTTTTTTCCTTTTGTCAAATCTTAAATCAGATCAGGATAAAAAAAAAAAGCTTTGGGGCGTACGGGTGCCAGACGAGCAGGATTAACAGCTAAAGCACGCAATTTGCTTTTTACAATTTGTGATCCAGGAGGGAAGAGGGGGGGCATTTCAGGATGAGCTTTATTCATCTTTTGGAGCTCGTTAGGGACTTTTTCTTTGAACTGATGGCCACCCAATGATGAGCGATGATGTTTCTGTGAGCGTTTGTCTGTTAGCAAAATATCTCCTGAACCTCTGAACTGATTTTTTTGTGAAACTCCCAGAAAGTAATCACTCAAAAAATAAACTTACTTAAACGTGTTGAAGCCAGGGGTGTCACCAGGCAGTGGGGCACAAGGGGGGCAGTGTCCACCTAAATATTTGCTACTGCCCACCCCAAGCTTTTGCTTAGTGTGCATATTTAATTTCCCATAGCCAGTAGTGGGCATGGTTCCCCTATTAGTTAACAGCTAATAACAACAAATTTTTTGTTTAGCTGATTTTGCTATTTTCACAGAATTTGAAAACGATTAATGGAACAATTAGCTTTAACTAAATTATCTTTAGTTAACTTTAAATCTGCTAATAGGTGACTGTCATTTTAGTGGTTAGTGATTAGCTGTTTAGTGTTAGCTTCCGCAAGTTTTTTATTTTTGCATGTTTAGCAGATTAGCTTTGTAATTAGCTTTTAAAACTACTAGCGGACCAATTAGCTTCTGCTAAAATACGTTTAGCCAACTTAAAGTCGGCTAACAACTAACTAACAAGTTAATATCAACAGGATAGATGTGTGACGCAGCCTGAGTGACAGTAGTTTTAGCAGTTACAGATTAGCTGTCAGTGTTACCCTTAGCAAAAACTAGTATACTTAAAGTTCATTTTAATAAGTATATTTGAGTATAAGTATATAAAGTATACTAGGCACCATGTACTTGTAGTGTACTAGAAAGTATACTGATTTAAAACTTGTTCGTACAAAATTGGGATTTTTTAGTTTATAAAAGTACACTTTAAGTATAATGTTATGTCTTTTTAAGTTTATAAACTTACCAAAAAGAAATATACTTTAAATACATGTCATTAAGTATACTGAAGTAAATAAAAGTGTATTTTCTTAAGTGTACTTTTATTTATCATGTTTACTGATATAAGTGTACTAGCAGTTTACTAACAACTATACTCCTAGGACTAAATTGGCCCACAAAAAGTTTATGAAAGTATACTCAGAAGTATACTGAAAGTAATCTAAGTATAGTTTTAGTTTAATCTTGAAATCTACTACAAATAAATCGGTCTGTGTGAAAAGTGTACTAAAGTTTATCTTGACAAAACGTTTAAACATTAGTATAAACTAAATACATTTAAACTCTTAGTATACTTTTAGTACAAGGTAAATATAGTGTGAGATAAACTCGGCTAAGTATATCTCAGATGAGTACATAAAAAGTAAACTGGAAGTATACTTTTTATTTTAAGTTTAAAATTAGTATACTTAATGGATACTTGCATATAGTACTTTTTGCTAAGGGTAGCTTCTGATCAGAACTGATTTTTACTTTTTTAGCTTTAGCATTTGCTAATGTTATTGTTTGTTTTTACATCAACTATTTAGGATTAACAGAACCTCATAAACAGGAAAATAAAAACACTGTTTTTAAACAATTATGAGTTTTTTTTTTATTTTGTTTTTGTTGTTTTTTTGCTTTTTTTTTTGCTTTACCCCTCTCAAATAATCTCCTGTATCTTTCACTCCCCCCCACCACCAATCCAAGTATCCTTGGAATTTGATAAGAATGTTCAGGAACTCTCTGTTCTGTGCAGCCGAACTAATTAACAATGGACGACTTGTTCTGTTTTCGCCAAGAAGGGAGAGCAACACACAAGACACCGAGCAGTTTTTCATCAGAGCAATTTGTGTGTGTCGCACCTTTTTTTTTTTAACCCAAACCTTTAATGCATCATTGTTGCCGTGAGGAAATGTGCGTGCACGAAAAAATAAATAAATAAGTAGAAAATAAAAAAAAGCACGAGGGGGTTGCATGAAAAGCTGGCAAGTTTCTAATGTCAAGTTCAAAGTTTCGGACGAACCAAAGGGAGGTGGATTACCACCTGCTCACATTTCCACAATCAAACTGTGTCATGAGACCTTTTTTTTTTTCTAAACGGTGCCCGGGCAGAGTTCAAAGCAAATCCTGTTCAAAGGAAATCTGATTTAAATTTCACTCAGTCAGGTCTAAATGTGATCATGCCAAAGTCATCCTGGTTAGCACCACACCCTTTGAGATACTTGAGAAGGAGAGCTTTGGCATCCTTTAAGACACTTTTCAGGCCATCAAGAAGGATTTCACGCCACTCGGGCTCTGGCAGCCTCCCGTTAGCTCCTGCAGGTAGTTGTACCGAGAGGTGAGCAAGTTGTCTGAGTTACTCTCACATTTTAGAGCATCCAGAGACGGGCGTTAAATCAGGATATTAAATCTAGCACCTTTTACTTTCAGTTAGATCCCAGAGTGTTTCTGATATTAAAGTTATCAATCTTTTGGTGACATTTTCTGCCACTTGCGCAGAGGTTAATGTCACATTTTTAAAATGACCACTATTTTTTTGTCCCTGTAGATATACTGCAGCAATTTTAGGTGAATAAAAAAGGTGACTGTGAGGCTTTGGGATGTGATCTGCTGAAAATGGTTGTGAGAGATACAAGAAAGTACAACAAATGAGATGATTCACAGAAAGAGCAAGGTGCTGTTCGACTGTTGGATTAACAAAAACTTTCGTAGTTAAGCGGTGTCGTGTTCCGATTAATCCCGGACGAGCCCCCAAATACAGCGCATCCCTATTTGTAATCTTAGGATTTAAAATATATGGACCGTACCAACCCTGGGTAGTTTTAAATCAGTGGAGTTGAGTTATCAGTTTGACTTAACATCCTGGGTTTAGTTTTGTGAAGAAAAATGGAGTTAAAATGAAATCATTGGTTGAAACTGACCTGGGTTTAATAAATTGACGCAAAATATGAGGCTAGGGATCTATAGTTCAAGCAGAGTTGGAAGTTTGATTCCACCAGCATGTATTCACTCATCAAATTGTCCTGGGGAAGACCCTGAACCCCTAATTACCTCCAACAGGTGTCCCATTGGTGAACAAATGTGATCTAAAGCACATCTACATTAGTTTCTATAGCAGGGGTGTAACACTATCTGCATGTTTTACCAGTTTCTCTGCTCCAACACACCTGATTCAGTGATTGAACTACCTCTTCAAGCCTGTTACCTAAAGACTGGACATATTACTAGAAATACAACAATCATTATTCAGAATACAGATGATGGGTTTGGAAATGACATTCATATGGGTACCAGCACACATTGGGGTGGAGGGAAATGAAGCCGCAGACAGGGCAGCAAAAAGGGCAACAACATGACAAATCAACTTCAAAATAAATACAAGTAAATCTGAGGCAAAAAGTTTGGTCAAAGAAAAATTGAAGGAAAAGTGTCAGAAAGAATGGAATGAAGAAAACAAAGGAAGATGGTTTTATAAGATCCAAAGAAAAGTGGGAGAAATGAGAGTAACTAGGAGAAACAGAAAGGAAGAGGGATTATTATCTATATTAAGATTGGGACACACTGGACTTAACAGCACACTCTTTATAATAAAAAGAGACATGATGGAGAAATTTAGAAGGATTAAAGAAACATTCAATATAATAAATTTATTACAGAAAGATTCAGGAAGCAAAAGTATAAACATTTTAATTAGATTCTTCAAGAAAACAAAGTTAATTAATAGAATATGATTAGAATTTCTTTTCCTTCTTAATTAAGTATGAAAAAGAATTTAGTAAATATAAGTTTAAAAAAAGTCAGAGAAAATATTTAAAGTAATAATCAACACAATAAACAGCCTTTTGACCCACACTCCATATAGGTGGCAGTAATGCACACCTCAAGTTGTTTGCCAACCACCAGTAAAATACATGAAGAAGAAGACTCCTTTAAATCAGGTTGGAGCAACAAGGAGAACATGCAAGACAGCGGCCCTCGAGGACCAGGATTGGACACTCCTGGATCAAATCTTTATACTTATACTTATATCTTTAACCTTGCTGGTGAGTTATTAAAATAACCCAGCAGCTTATTATGTGTGGGGTGGCAGAGGGGGCGAAGGGCAAAATGTATAGAAAACCCAAGAACTCCAAACTATTGAACAAATTTTGGTTCAGAGCAAAATTTTAAAAAATCTGGAAACAAACCCATGGAAGGAATAAACATCAGGATATGATAGTTTGATTTGTTTTGTAGAAAAGAGTTATCACTCGAAAAAAATAAAACATTATCCATCTAATATATTATTTTATAAATTAAAACTATCGAAATTCTATGATTTGGCTGATTTATAATATTTTATTAGTTATGTATAAAGCACACCGAAACATATTACCTTTAAACATTCAGATAAACTTTGCAAAAAGAGAGTAAAGGGAATTATGTTCATGAAACCTAAATTTAGAAGCAGTCTGAAAGAACAAAGCATGGAACGGAACAAATATAATGTCTTGATTAAGGATACAAAACAAAACAGAGAACCCTCTCTGTGCTTCACACAGTTTACAAGTTCAGAACATGCATCACAACACCTGTTTGTGTCATTTAGTCCTACTTTTCTTTGTTGTTTAGGATATTTTTATGTGTTTGAGCATCACTTGTTTCCCATCAGTCAACCCTTTCTCACACCTGCACTCCATCTGCTCATCAGCCCAGCTGTTCTCACTCAGTAATCACTCCTCCCTCTACTTAAACCCTTCATTTCACAAGTTTTTCTTGAGTTTTCTGTCATGTTCTTGTGCTCAGGGGTTTATTCTCTAAGTTCAGTGGAGTATACCAGCACTGTGCCTCTCACTCTCTTGAGTCATTCCATATCACTTCCAAAGAGTCAAATTTTCTTGTAATGGTTCAAAGTGGTTTAACTTTCTGAAGGTCTTCCTTGTTCATCTATTCCAAATTTAGCACTGATCTGATTAATGGCAGACCGGCACCGGTAACTAAGAGGCCGGTGCTAACAAATGAAATAAAGTGTTCATGTGTGTTAGCATTGGCAATGCTAACGTTTAACATGCCTAGGCTAGTCACCCACTGTATTAAATGTGCACTTTAAAATAAGTAAATAAAAACAATTCATTCAGAAACATGGTGACAAAATCTATAAGCAATATGCACAGACAGGTGTTCCTTTGACAGAATTTACTGTTACCATGATACACACAAAATATTAAAATATTAAAACAGAGTACTGGTGTGATTAATCGCAAAAATATCTTGATTGATCAAGATTAAACTTTTTAATCTATGCCCAGCACTAATTGTGATACATTTTTTTTAGCCTGAACTGGTACCAAAGTATAACTTCACAAGATGCTCAACATTCCTCATTTTAACAGTGGTAAGACAGGAGTTCCCATAATAAGATTTTATTCTTATAAATTAAAAAAATCTTAGTCTGGCCCTAATAAGCCGTTGTATCTGTGTTTTATGTTTAATATTTCTGAGGTGTTTCTGGTCATATATACCTGATTGGATTCTCACACTCCATCATTAAAGTCAAGCAAAGCAGAAATTGCAGGTTTAAAACATTACAAATGGTTTTGAAGCTGCTGTAATCAGGTGGAGATCTTCATCTAATGGGACTAAATTAGACCCCTGGCTGTTAGAAATCTAACAGAACGAGGGGGGGGGGGTACTTTCTCTCTGTTGGCTCGGTGGTCTTCGTTCGGCAACAAAAGAGAAGCGTAGCCAAAGACCCCCTCTCTCTCGCTGGTAAACAGCTGCAACCGTCCGTCTCTGTTTACTTCTGCTGCTGCAGCCAAAGAGAGGAAACTGAAGGAGGTACGACTAACACCTCCTCCCAAAAACAGCCCAACCTAAATGCCCCAAACTTCTCTTCTGTTCAATGCAGAGCAGCCCCCCCCCCCCCCCAACCATCTCTTTATTGAGGCAGCTGCACCCTTTGACCTTTTTACGCTTGTGGAATGTGTGTGTTTGTGTGTGTGTGTTTGTGTGTGTGTGTGTGTGTGTGTGGACTGCTGGTCATGAGGGCCGACGGTGAGGAGAGGAGGAGCAACGGGGAGAGTTTGGTGAATTTTTTTATTTTTTTCCTCCGGACTACAAAAGCTGTCAGGGTGAACAATAAAGCTTGGAGAATGGTGTGTGTGTGTGTTCAGGGAGGCACTGAGCCGTGTTGGTGTGCGAGCCGGCACTCGGAACGGAGAGGAAGAAAAACGACAAAAAGAAGAATAAAATAAACGATGGAGATCGAGATTAGATGAAGGAACAAGGAAGGGTATAAAAAAGGGAGGTTGATGAGAGAGGAGGACGTACAGTGGAAGAAAACGAGAGGAACAAGGAGGATGTTTGTTTTGTCTACCAGTGCTCTTTAAATACTGAACTTCCGTTGCCAAAGGAAACAGAACACAAGGCCCAGTATCCATGTGTGTGTGTGTGTTAGTGTGTGTGGCCTGCATACCAAACCACTGAGGGGAGGGGGGGGTCTTGCTCCTCACTGTACCAATAACATCAGCATAGTTAGCACCTTGCATTTAGCAAAAAAGGTGCGTCGTGGTGCTTTGTTTCTGAGATGCGGGCGTGAGGGGCTGCAGGATGGGTGTGAGGCTATCACACACACACACACACACACACATATACGTATTGATTTTCTAACTGGTGTGTGAGGTGTGCTAAGTGGCTGGTAATAGCAGGAGGAGAGTGTTGTGAAGTGGTCCGGGTTAAGAAGTTTGGCAGCTGAATACACTTTTTATCTCAGGGATGAGGTTAGTTTTGATGGGATGAGATGGACGGAGGTCAAAAAACACTTCACTGTCTCTAAATAGGAAAGAGAGGTGTGAAAAATCACTAAAACCAACTCAAACGCACCGTTTTATTTCAAATTATTTTTATTCTCATTGTTGCCGGGCAAACAACAAATGCTCTGAAGAATCGTCGGATAATAGCTGCTATAAAGAACGTTAGACTAAATGCTAGCCACAAATTCAAATGTTTTAATAATATATGAAGTTGGACTCCAGTGTCAGATTGGAGGAAATAAAAATAAATAAAAAGAGAGTGCTTTATGTGTGAGTTGATATAAATAATGGATTATCACCATTATTAGTTTGTGCATTTTAAATCCACGAGTTCAGCATTAAACTGCCACTTTCTTCTGTTTATCCAAGAACGAGTCATTAATATGATATTATGTTCATGTTAATAGAAATTTGACTTTGTAATTTGTTTAAAAGTTACTTTGAATCATCACCAACTTCTTTATTCCAACGAAGACGTGGGCGTTTTGAATGAGGAGGAGCTTTTAGCGCCTCAAGTGGTCATTCTAGAAACTGCACGTTTGGGGGAAAACGGCTTCTTCCACCTCCAGATAATCTCTGATGAGTGGACCAATATTCATGCTTGGAAACAAAGTCAGTGTTTTTATCGTAACAAAAAAAATTGTAGCTTAAAGTTTTACACATTTGATTTTAGGAAATAAAGGAAACATTGAAACGTTGGCTGGAGGGCAATAGGGGAATTGCTACATTTGTTAAAATGTATGTCCTGACAGCAGAATATGAAACACATAATCTGTGGCATTCAAACTCAAGAAGATAGCAGAGAAACGAGTTAACGTTACAGGAAAAACTGAGTTCTGAATGTACCATAGCTGTTCGGCTGCCATCATTAGCGGTCCTGCTGTTAAAGTGCCCGTGACATCAAATTTTTCTAATACATATGAATGTATTTTTAAAAAGAGGACGCTGATAAAACATTGCAAAATAAATTTCATGTTGCTGAGATGAACAGTTGTTGAGATATTTGCCTGTGAAGGAACAGAAAGTGATGTCAAAGGGGAATGTCTGCATGTAAACAGAGCGTTTCTACAATAACTAACAACACAGACTGTAGAGAAGAATCTGATGTTTCTTAAGATTATTTTGAATCCAGCTGTTAAGATCCTGTCACACTAGACAACTTATGCCAATTTATGAAACCTTTTTTATACCTAAATTGCTAATAGACGTTATATATTTGACCAGTTTGTTAGAAGTACAGTATGCACACGCCAAAAGGGAGATTCCAGTGGATTTTTTTCAATTCCATATTTAACGTAGACGTCTTTAAGATTTACATAAGTTGGCATAAGTTGTCTAAAACGTTATAGTGACAGGACCTATAGCTAGCATCTTTTTTTTTTACTTGTCAAAACATCATTTACAAGGAGATAGAAGAGTATGGATTACAAACCAGTAAATAAAAATATATTAAAAAAGAAACTAAATAAAAAAATCAGCGGTTTAGGGTCCATAAATACAGTTAAAATAGCACAGATTTCAATTGTTTTAATAGCAAGATTATTGTCGGAGGTTTTTGATTGTTTAAATATAATATTTAACTTCATTGTAAAAAGCAGTAAAACATGGTTTCCTTTCAAAATATTTGGTGTGCTAACTAGCATCTTAGCATGGGAAAAATGACAAGAAAAGACTCCTATGTTGGGATGTATTGAGTCACTACCAATAATAGTTGGTTTTGGTGGAGTTTGATGCTGTTTTTCTGAATTTCTTTACATTTAATCCCAACTAAAACACATTAAGAGGCTACCAGAGTTTATACATGCACGGGTGATGATAGCCTGAGTAAAGATGGCCATTTGGCTTTGTTTTTCAGACCTGGAGGCCACTTATACCTTCTCCTTTGTGCTTTAAGAAGTTTTTATTTTTATTTATTCCGCTTGTCAAAGTAGCATCTGTTTGTTTTCTTCCCTCTCAGTTTCTCTGCAGCAGCGCCTACGCTGATTTAAATACACCAGAGGTCTCCGCATTTTCTTTTTTTTTTCCTCCACTCGCTCGTCGGTTCGAACACAGGTTCTGTTTGCTGAACGTGGACCTTGTGATTGCCTCGCTCGTCGCACAAAATCAGCAATCACAGAGACAACAGGAGCAGACAGACACCTTAACACAGCTGCTACACAGAAGTACCTAATCAGTGTCAAAACCAAGAAAAAAAAAAGCTTTGTTTTCATCACCCACACAGCACCGCCGGTTTATCCCAGGTGGAGATTATTCTGCAAAAGTGCTGCTTTAGAAGCTGAAGAATGCCAAATGAGTGCATCTGGGAGGTTTTATTGAGCAGCCACCGTGTTGGCTACAGCGAGAGCAGAAAGACTTGGGAAACCCTCTTGTTCACTGACATGTTGTTTTATTTTTGTCTTGTCTGATGAAACAGGTGGTCTTTGTACGAGTCGTGTTCTAACATACACCCAGTTCTATAGAGTTATGACAAAATCAGCCTAAAAACCAAATCAGTCAATGCAGTCATAACACAAACAATCACCAAGTTATCTTTCAGTATGAGTTTAGTTATTTTTGGTAGTTATTACATTTATTAAAAAAAATGTTAAAATATTAAAAAAACACATTAAAAGTATTGCGTCACGTTTTGTGAAATTTACAACAAAACTGGAGTCAAACAGTCTGCAGAAAATTCTAGCGGTAAAAAATGTTCCCGGTCTCGTTCATTCACTCGCCGTGATTTCACCCAATTTGAGTTTTGAGCGAATTTTTAAAATGTCGCAAAAAGGGATAAAATGAAGAAATGCGTGTTTCCATCAACTGGCTTGAAGCGAATCAATGACGTCAGACGCATGCGTGTAGTAAACCTCAAACTGGCAGGGTCCACACATCTCAGGACCACGGAGAGAAGTTATCAGAAACGTGTTGCTACTTTCAAGAAAGTGTTTCTCATCGGCTATAAAATACGTACGCAAAAACGAGAGTCTTTTGGGGCGTCGACTGTTTGGCTTTGAATCGAGTTTAGTCCTAACTGGGCTCTACGTGGTATTTCTTGCATAGAAACAGTGTTTTAACCCCTTTATCAGTTCCACCAGTGGGCAAAAACGGTGCGGTTTCTGCCTTTAAACATTTCCAGATGCTACTGGGGGCTTTAATTTTTAAAACTAGTGTGTCAGGTGACTGTCTCCAGCTCTTACCTTTTAGTTTGACACCGTCACAAAAAATAAAAAATGTTGAAGGACTTTTAAGGAATTTCATGTCCTTTTATAAACACTGTAAAGTACTGAATACTGACTAAATATAAAAGAAATATCACAGAAATACTGTTACGCACTGAGTTGTAGTGGGTAACTGCCATCGTGAATTCTGAACTCTTCCCACTCTCCCTACAGGGAATTCCCACTTCAGGGGTGATCCAGTTTAAATTTACAACTTGTAAGTGGGAAATTCCCACTTCCCGTACAACTGGGCCACAGCAAAAGTAGCTGCTGAAAATGCAGTGAAATGGAGATTTTTTACATGTCTACTTTTGAACCCTGTGCAGCTGCACTTAATAGTGGGTATAATAACCAACATGCATTGTGGGAGATGTAGTTTACAGTCAATGCTGGCTTTAAAGCCGCTTATTTTAAAACAATAAGCTACATCTCTGGCACATGAAGTGACAAACTGACCATTCAGCTTTAGCCTTAACTATTTCTGTTTTGTTTAAATCAACATTTTGGTTATTTTTTTACAGGAAAAAATGGAAGCTGTTGCTTTAAGGGAAACATTTAAAAACAAATCTATTTGTCGCTTTGACTTTTTTTTTATTAAATTTACTCATGAATAAAACTTGAATGCTTTTCTCATGACAGCGGTGCTTTATTTGGCCCGACGTGAAAGCAGAAATCTTTGGCTGGAAAACAAAAAATTTTTTTTCTTCTTGTTTATCAAACAAATCTTAAACCAGAAAGTTTTGATAAGGATGTGAGTCATCCTGTGTGTTTGAGCTGTGAGGAACAGGATGTAAAACTTATTACAGGAGAGCAAATGCAAAAACAGACAGATCCTGTTTGTTTGATTTTAGAATTCGACAATTCGAAAGAAAAAAGACACAACTAAATAAAAAAACACACAAAAACAAAAGATAAGAGTGTGTTCTTTTCACCTGTGTGTGTTTTTACTGGTTTAAGAGTTTATTTTGTCCTCTGTGGTGAAGCGATAGAGGGGATTTCATTATGCAAATGTTGGTCTCTGCTGATGAGCGTGCCCTGAGGCACACACACACACACACACACACACACACACACACACACACACACACACACACACACACACACACACACAAAAAAA
>JARVGW010000001.1:14992206-15015765 GCA_031762495.1 Anablepsoides rubrolineatus | reverse complement strand
TATATATATATATATATATATATATTAGGTGAGTAGAAAATACAGTAAAATGGAAAAGTTCAAATCAAGTAAAAGCGGAAAAATGTGCACAAAAAAGAGAAATCAAAGAGTTTCTATGTATCGAAATGAAAAATAGGGAAAATATTACAGTGTATACTGCTACATTGCTTGTAATATTGCACGTTAGAGATGTTCCTGAGAATATTTCACATGAAATATATTGCACATATATTTTGAAAATGTACATAATTCCATGAATATCTGTTTGGATCCAACTCATATTGGCTGTAGTTTAACCTGATTTGTAAGAAACACTCAGAATGACCTGATATTCCACTGGTTACATTAGGCTGACTCTTCTTGAAATATACACTTCATTTGACATCATTGAGGGTATTTCACAGAGTCTGAAGATAGCCGCAAATTGTTTTGATGGTAATGCTGTTAATGAAAATTGATTCATTCAAGCTAATGGCCTTCTAGACATCAACAGATTATCTTATTTACACAACAAACATAATGTATTCTTTACACCGTTGTGTTTTCTATTAGTTGTTCAAGGTTTTTCACCTGAAAAAAAGAATTGTTTTGTTGTTCAGTGGAATCCGATGTCTTTCCCTTTTTAAGTAGGGACGTAAATAACTTGACAGTTTGTAATTGGGTGTCTCGTTCGATTTGGCGCAACTGGGAATTGGACCGGTGACTTTCCAGCTTAAAGTTGGTCCGCTACTCCACCTCGCCGCCATCTAACCCAGTCAGCACCTGAAGGCAGGTGTTGCAGATCACACGAGGTCACCGACGGTGCTTCTGGAGCTCGGAGCAGACTCGGGGATGGGGATGATTATCCGGTTGTTCCTCGCGCTCCGCTGCTCTCTTCATCTTGCTTGAAGGAGTCCTGTTTACTGTCAGACGCTGCGTGAGTTCGTCAGAGTGCAGACTCTGCAGAGGGATCAATTAATCATGTGCATTGTTGTTGTGCGCTACGTGGAGCCTCTGTTATGTAATCGCTCTCGCTCACCCTCTGTGTTGTTTTTATTTTTTTTTTGAAAAGCGCTGCTTTACATATTCACTCCTCTTTGTGTCTGGCTGCTGAACTCCTCGTGCACGGATCCTATTAACGCCGCCGGGGCATCGCTCCTCTTAAGGCAGAGTTATGAAGTGCTCTGTCATGGTGTAGGTGGTGGCTGGGTATCCACTTAAGTTCAGCCCAGTTAGAATACATTTACATTTCCCCATGAATATTTCCATTTTTACCCTGTTTCTCTGCATAAAGTGTGTTTTTTTATGCCTGGCAGCACATCTGTATGTCCATACTTATCTGTGCAGAAATACATATATATAGTAGAATAAGGTGCATGTGTGTAATAAGTTTGGGGTCTCAGCAGGGGTCCCACGAGGCTGATTAGTAGACCCTACCAAATGCCATTAGGGTGTAATGAAAAAGCAGCCGTGGCACTAATGCATAATAAAAAGAATGGGCTGTTACGTTACCACAGTGTGCACACTATGCCTGTTGGCACATCAGCACTTCATCGGTTTGCACTTATTTATATATATGTGTGTGTGTGTGTGTGTGTGTGTGTGTGTGTGTGTGTGAGAGAGAGATCAAATATTGTAGATGACAGAAACAGAGCCAGAGTGGACATTTTGCCAACATTAAGGAAGAAAGAAAGGAAATACTGAGTGGGACCTTTTAAAGTCAGCACACAGAGGCCGGTGTTCACTCTGTGTGTGATCAAAACTCAATCATCATAAAGAATATAGGGATATATGGAGTAATACGTGAATAAAAAGGAATGAGTCATTCCTTTATTTTTTTATTTTGCTTTCATAGAGCCAGGCCTTCCTGCAATTCTTTTAAAGTGATCTTGACAGATGCTTTTTCGGACTTTCTTCTTTGGGCTCAGTAGGTTTTTCTGCTCTGTTTTTAGTCAGTTTCTGTCAACGCGTGATGTCGTGGACCCAAAACTGATGTGGTTTGTAGTGCAAAATGCAAACAGAAAGGCAGTGTTGCCAACTCCTGAGCAAGAAAAGTCCCTATTGGCCGTCCTAAAAGACACTAGATGACGTCAGCACCTAATTTGCATTAAATTTTTGCCAATAATTGTGAATTGCGCTATAGAAGAAGTGATAGAGTAAAATGAAAGAAAAACACTAAATATGTTTAAAACTGCAATTAAACTTAATTTAAATTAAATTTGTGAGAATCTTAAATTTAGACGTGTGACTCAGTCATCTTAGTGATAACCTGCTCGTGTTAGCTTCCATTCATTTTTATCTTTTTAACAGTTAGCAATTAGCTGCTAGTGTTAGCTTCTCCTAATTTGTACATATTTTGCTGTTTAGTGGTAGTTTCTGCAAATCTTTTACATTTTTTGCACTTGGCAAAGAGCTGTTAGCATTAGTTTGTGCTAATTTGTACATGCTTAGCTCTTTAGCGTTAGTTTCTGTTAATCTCAACAGCTGTTCATCTCAGCAACGTGAAATCTATTTTACAATATGTCAATGTTATTTTTCCAAAAATGCATTCATATTCATAACAAAAATTAGACGTCACCTTTACCATTCAAACAATAGAGGTGGTGTGTAGCATGATGTGGCCTCTAAAAGCTAACTCAAGTTTAAAGGCCTTTATGTGTGTGTTTTCACTCTGTGTCTATCTGCATTTCACCCTCATCCTATCAATGACAGAGCCAGTGGAAGTGCTTTCATTCAGCCGTTGATACAGTAATCACAGTGAGAGAAGTAATATCTGTCAGCCTTGCCATCACTTAACTGCTGCAGCCTTGACTTCACTATTGACTGCGTCGGATTTATTACGTTCTGCTTCGTTATGCTCTTGTGTGTTGGGTTCTTATGAGTCGTTCCGTGAAGTGCAGCGACTAGTTGCCTATTATGCCAGCTGTTAAATGTAAGAAGGGTACAAAAAAAAAAAGCCCCATCGCTCTGCAACACTAAACAGCTGCCTGTCTTCCTCTTTCCTTGACGGGGGGACACACAGTGAAGGGCGAAGCGTTTGTAATCCATCGTCCCTCCGTCGCAGCATCATATCTGTCCCCCAATAATTGAATATTTACTCTCATTTATTGTTACTGTCCAAAAGACTGCAGGCGGCAGCTTCACACACATGTATCTACACACACACACACCCAGCCTGGTCTACCCATTTAATTAGGCATTCTATGAATAATTCAGTTTGAGCCTCTGGGCTGAAGATAATTATAACGATCAGGATAATAATGTTTATTTTGCTTTTTATTGTATTAAGACATCAATATCTCTGCATTGCAGTGTGGACAGTTTGCAGCGACGCTCCCAGTGCCTGAAGCACCTCCTCAAAAACTGGTGTTTTTTATCCCATCACGGTTGTATTTGTCGCAGCTTCTTATCTCGGACCCGATTCGGATGTGCAGTTGTTGTCGCCCACCGCCGAAAGGGGAAGGCGGACGTTAGTGTTTTTGACTGTATCTGCGCACAACAACTCATGGGCCAATGGATTTTATTAAAAACTATCAGAAAGTGATCATCGGGGTCGACCCAGTTCAGGATGGCTGCCATAAATAAAAGGGGAGTGTTTACATGTGTGATGGGTAAAATGCAGAGATTAAATTTCCCCTCTGCGGGACAATAAAGGCTAATGATAAATAAATGACCTTAGGCATAATGCAGTGCATTTCGCAAATATGGAGGTAGAAAATAAGGATATAAACATAGAGCTAGCTGGACTTGTACGTGTTTGTCTGGTGGGACCAACACAAACCTGTTAGCTTGTTAGCTACCTGTTAGCAGATTTAAAGTTGGCAAAAACCTAACTTAGCTGATTGGTCCACTAATGGGTTTTTAAGTTAGCAAAATTGCTAATTTGCTAACTAGCAGAAGCAACTAAAAGTTATTCCCAACACACAGTCGAAGTGCTAACATATAAAAAAAATTGTGCAAAAAGTTTTTTTTACCACCGATTAAAATTCTTGGATTAAAACTTTTGGCATGAAAGGCGGAGGGAGATATACATTCATTTCCAGGAATTTTATTTCCTGGATAAAAAGTATGGATTGATACGGGTCGGCAGTACAGTTTGAACACTGTGATTATCCACCTGTGACGTCGAAAATCATCCCCCGTTCTCAGTCTCTGTGGAAAAAAAGCCAAACTCCGTAATCGTCGGTTCAGCAGATCAATAATATATAATGTGATTACAGTTTAGCTCACCGGGCACAGCAGCTGTACTTCTTCCTATGTGGCTTCTGTCGAAGTCTGATTAGTCGGTGATTGTCTATTCTTTGCCGGGCATATGGAATCAGCGGTCTATTCGCTGCCACTGTATAGTCATTGATTAACCCGGGCAACAGATGGGGGAGCCGTGATTGTGCCGTATTGTTGGTCTGCACTCTGGCATGTCGCAACACACTGGGTAGTCTTTTCTAAAAGGGTGCAATTTGCTTTTCTATCTGGATATTATTTCTAGATATGAATTTTTTTTTATTCTGTAGCTGAGTGGTTGGAGGAAACGACACCAAACCGAGTCGTGAGCTGCTTCAGATTTACTGACATCATCCAGCACGCTCTGGCTAATTGCATCAGATCTGTGTTTAGAACTTTGGCAGCAACAGTTGGGGCCAGCTTGTCTGTCTGTTAGCAAAATATCTCATGAACCACTGGACAGATTTGAACAAAGTAGACTCAACTCACTTTAATCAAATATACCTGCTGGTATCATAACTTTGATTGATTTGATTGGGTCCAAATTGCTTCACATTATGCAACTTTATCATTAACTGTTGGCCCTGTTAGCAAAATATCTCATGAACTACTGGACTGGTCCACATTGAAGAAAGTATTTTTATTTATTTTTTAGTCCAAAGAACTGGTTCTGTCAACAAGATGAGGAATCTGAGCAAACTCACTTAAAAGAAACAAAAAAAAAACATTTTATTTTTTGCCTCAAAGTATTTAAAGATTTTTTAATATATCTCTTTTTATTTTGTGATGCTGTTCAGACCACCAGCTTCTCTGAGAGGCCTTGCCCAGCTACAGCCTCTCCCTCTGGGCTTTCGGCAGCAGAGAAAAGTCCATCTGTGGAGCTGGACCAAGAGACGTCGACCCGTCTGTCTCTGGGGCTGATGAATAGCCCAGACAGAGCGAAGGTTCTGGTGACTCGTGAACACACAACCACAGGAGGAGGCAAACTGAACAACAGACTGACAGACTGTGTGTGTGTGTGTCTGTACGTGTGTGTGTTTGTGTGTAAGTCTGAGAAACTTGAGAAACTTTCAGATGTCTCTTGTGTCCCTTCAACGTCTACCTCATTTGATTAGTTGCCTGGAGGGGCTCTGTGGATCAATAACTGACTTTGGTAGCATCTCCGTCCTTTTCTTTACACACAAACACACACACATTTTAAAACAAACACACACACACTCCAAGCTTTGCTGCTAGTCCTTTGGGTCATGCTGTCAATCATCACAATGTGGACAGATCCAGTATGGCCCCACCGATCCAAGATGCTAAAAGGGGTTTATGGTTGTGCTTTATGTCGATGACATATTACTCTGCTGCTTGGTCCATCTGTCGTGTGTGTGTGTGTGTATGTATGTGTGTGTGTGTGTGTGCAAGGACCAATTAGTCCATGCTTTTTTTTACATCCTCATCAATAACGTCAGTATATAGAAGCTGATAAACCCATAATAGTTTTTATAGAAATTTTGGTTTAAGAGAGAAACTAAAGAAACTGGCCTTGACTGAACCGATGGTACCTCTAATTTAATGTTTTGTTTTTGAACTTTTTGATTTAATTAGTATTTTCTGCAGCTCTCTTTGAGATGTTTGTACCTGTCCACAATTATTCTGGTCCACTCCTCGTGATCAAACCGCTCAGATTCTGAAGGGCGTCTTCTCCAGACTGCTTCTACAGACAACCAGGACTCAGAAAACCACTTCAGAATAGACCAATGTTTGGTTCTTAGCCAATCCTGGGTGTTTTTAGGTGTGTGTTTTTGTTTGTTGTTGGTTGCAACACCTTTTGCTCCAGAAACCCTTGATAGTCTTGAGATTCCATGGTACCCAAAGCAGATCAAACCTCATGTTTCACTATAGATACAATTTTCTTTTTTGTGTTGTAGGCACATATTTGTCATTGGGGTGGTTGTCCAAAACCCAGTGGATCTTCTTAATAATCTGCTATAATCTAAGAAATATCAAGCTGCTTGAAGATGATCCTACACGCTTTACCTTTAACCTTATGTTCTTTCTGAGCTCCTGAGACACTCAGTAACTCTGTTTCTGTTGCAAATGTGCCCAAAACTTTGTCGATATTCTGTTAATGTTGAAAATCCACCTTATCCTATCACAAAAACATTTTGCCAAAAACAAGTTTTTTCAAAATGGACGTATTTCTATTAAGCAAATTTATTTTCAAAATTTTAATTTGCCCATTTTCATGGTCAATGGAGACACAGCTTGTGTGATACACACCATGACCCCAAACAGCCCTGTGACTACTTTTTCTCCTTTTAAACAGGCAAACAGACTAAAGACACCTTTGATTGATTACTTGCTGATTACAGGATACAACTCAGTTTAACATGTCCCATGGTCCAATTATTGTCAATCTTTTTGATGGGAACTATTCTTTTTTTCTCAAGGCCAAATTTATTAGTTTAAAAGAAAAACCTGGTGAACCAAAATTCAAATCAAAGATTTTCAGTAATGTCTTTTTTTCTTATTACTTCTGTCAGTTTTAAGTTATTTCAGTGACCTTTGAGAGCTTTTTTTTGTCTTTAATGAAAATATTAAAACATATTTATCCACGTCTAAAGGTAGGCCGTCATCAGTCATCATTAAATTAGACTTTTTGAATGATGAGGAAACATGTTTGACTTGTAGAAAACTGCAGTGGGGCTGTGTTGGATGATGTCAATACCATAATCCCTTACTGTTGAATATTAGGTTAACTGCTGTGCTCAAGGGCACTTTGACATTAGTGTGGAGGGAAGCATTTTATCATCCAAAATTTTCCCATGTGGTCCAGTAATTGGAGCGGCTAGAACAAAAGGACCATTAGGCAACCACCTGCAGCTTTAAAAAGTGCAGAAAGGACATTCGGCACTGAAAATAGCTTTATACACGACACACTCTTAAATACACGCAACAGAGGCTGCAGGTTTATTATTAGTCTCGTAAGTTCACATCTCAAGCAGCTTCAACAATAACTTCAATAAGTCAATTAAACCAGTTCTGTGTTCAAAACTGCTTTGGTTCCTTCATTTTCAAATAAAAAAACTATTTACATTTTGCTGTAGCGTGTTTAAATTCATCATGACTAAAAGGGATAAATCAGATAGTTTAAAAGGTGTTTTGTGTCAAGTTAAGAATATCTTATATATATCTTATATCTAATATCTGTAGAATAACGATTAGTTTTGATTGGATCAACAAGCTAACGGCTACTCCAATGTGTCTGTGTGTGTGTTCCAGGTTTTTATTAGTTTTTAAGGACTGTTTCTTGTATAAACACCTACCTCGTCAGGATTAATAGTCCTTATGGGGACCAAAGACTGGTCCTAATATGGTTGAACTCCATTGGGGGGTTAGGGGTTATTGTTTATAGGACTAAAATGTGATTTTAGTGGGTTAGGTTACAAAAATGACTGAAAACGAATGGAAGTCAACTCATGGTCCTAATAAGGATAGAAACACAAGGTTGTGTGTGTTTGTCTGTTAGCAAAATATCTCATGAACCACTGGATCTGTTTTAATAAACATCACAAAACAGTGGATGAACTGATTAACTTTTGAAGTGAGTCCCATTCAAGATGGCCGCCACAGCTAAGCAGCCTTTACAAACACAAAAATGGCTACAATTCAGCCAGTTTTACAGACATGGAGCTAAAACTGTTTGAGGTTAGTCAAGCAACAAATATTTTCTCCACCATATTTTGTAAATTGTCAATTTTTTATTCATCATTTAATTAATGATGAGTGTTATTTTATTTCTTTTTGACACCTTGTTTGAAGTTTAGCTGCTAACTATGCTACATGAACGCACAAGGCGTCTGACAAAGCAAGCATTGCTTGTAAGAGGGGATAGTTTTTACTTCATTTGGGATAAATATCATAAAAAAACATAAGTTTTACACTTCTTTAGTTATCTGTTCTTCAAACGGGTCCCAAAAGTTAGCAAAAATGTTAATGTGCTAAATCAGAAGCTAATGTTTTCATTGAAATCACAGCTGAAGACAAGTTTCTGTTCAGGAGATAAAGACCAAGACAAGGAGGTGTTTACATGTTAATTTTGTATATTTAAAGTTGGATTTTGAGATTATTTTAAGGGTAAAAAAACTCGTCTTCTTTATTCTTCAGACTTTGGTAATAGAACGTGTCTCCTCGACAAAACTGGAGTTGACTTGAGGCACGTGCACGCCACAGAGCGGTCAGTCATTCTTAATGTCCAACTCAGCGCTCCGCCTGCTCTACTTGTCCCGGCTAAATGGAAACCGAGTGTTCGACAAACTCCTTGTCCGCCCACGGGCGTATTTGTCACCAACTTCCCCCTGTAGACGCTGCGACAGCTGGACTCACACACTCCACTCCACAAACAGCTCGCTTTAACCCCGCTTTGTCGCCGTCCCCGGGGTGGCTCGGCCCGCCGCCCACGCCGCCGCTGTAGCTCCGCCTCGCCACTCTCCCTTCCCACGCGCATGTAAACACAATCATCGGCCGCCCACTCGTGCCAGTTAACCTGCTAACAAAGGTTATGTCATGTTCCCCTGCAGAAAAAAAAACTAGGACCAATCCATCCATGTGGCGGCTTGTTCTGGCCCACGCAGACCCTCCTGATGGACTTGCTTCGCCTAATTGACTGAGTGAATTACAGAGCGGATGATTGACTGGACGAACGCGTGGCATGCTGGGAGTGCGTGGGAGCGTGGGAACTTTAAGCTATAGGCTGCGGCGTGAAGAGACGGATGGTGCTATAGGTGTGAAAGACGTAACCAGAGGATTAAAAAAAAACATTTTAACAGCTTTATATGCTTCTCTGTTGCATAAAGTGCTGTAATGATTTCAAACACCTGCTAATGGATTAATTAGATTCCTGGAATGTGAGATAGTTCACTTAAAAAACAACACATAACAAGCAGCAGAGAAGTCAACTATTTATTACTGTATAAAACAGTAAATGTACTGGACAAATCGCTAACTGAGATTGATATACTGCTCCTGAAAAAAGACATAAATATGAATAGACATATAGATATGTGTCATCCAGGTCTTAAAACATTTGTACTTGGCGGATTTTTATTTCTTGTAAAAGGCAGGAATGCATTTAATTGATGTCAATAAAAAGAGCTTTGAAATGGTTAAAAGAAAAGGCAAAAAGTGCCTTAGTTCAACATATGTTAAGTGTTTTTTACAAGAATAAAATAATTAGACATTTACTGAAGTAGTGTCGCCATTTTATTTAAAAGGAATTCCGACCCTGTTCTAACATTAGACATTATTTCATAAACATTTACAACAACAACAAAAAACAGACTGTAAAAATACTGTAGGCTGTTTAGTTTTTATAAATTACAAAAATATATTGCCACACAGACGTTGCCATTTTATTTGCGCTACAAATAGTTCTGGGTAACTGATGACGTATGTTTGCTCTATCCAGCTTAAAGGTTAATTCTGGACATTATCGGACGTTCTGCCCTTTTAAATGAAACCAGAGAGCGTTGACAGAGAGCACAACGTAGAAATGACTCAGCCTGAACGTGAAAATGATGATTGAGGACAACAGATGCTTTCATGGAAGGAGAACCTCAGCTTTAGCCTGTTAGCTTTCACCTTTCACGAGCCAATGCCACATATCATTAGTAGTTTATAGCTATATATTACAAATAATGTGCGGCTTTAGCTCCTGAGCTAATATATATGGCAATAGGCCTAAATGGCTTTAGCTCGAGAGCTATTAATATTAGCTCGAGAGCTAACGCCAGGCGTTAGCTCCTGAGCTGTAAAGCTAACATTAAACATCACGTTTGATTGTTTCAACACATTTAATATGCAGATCCCTTTAAGAAATAATAATAAAAAAAAGCTGAAGTATTTTTGATCTTACAAATGATCTGACTGAAGAAAACCAAAGTTTAAAAGGAAAACAGGACAGCAGATGTGCTGATTAATAATGAACAGGTGTACTGAATGAAGTACAGAACTCCAAACAACCGAAAACAAACTCGAAGCTCAAAGATCAAAACAAAATACCCAAAATGAAATTTTCAGAATAAAATATTTGATTTTATTGAGGAGTTTGATGAAAAATCCTCAAACTAAGCTCTCTTTTCTTGTTTGTCATTTGTGTTTGCAGTTTGATTCTTTCTCCCTCCAGTGTTGGTAAACGTGTTGAACTGTCAGCAGAATTTATTAGATCTGTGAAGGAGAAGCGGTTCGTTTAATTAATATTCCACAGATCAGACCTCAGGACTACAGCTACCAATTAAACCCAAATAGAACTTTATTACCTCAGTCACAAAACTGATGGACAGTTATTTCTGTGCCGACTGATCTGCATCATCTGTTTCTGTTTGTTTTTTTTTCCTTCAGTGTCATGTTTCTGAGCCTCGTATCGTTCTGTTTGCGACGACGATCATCTCTCGTGAACCTGAACACTCGACTGCACAACCGTTTCCCTCTCGGTGAATAAATTAATATGTTCATAAATAAGCAAATAAATTTAAGAGGAAAGAAAAAAAATATATGGATGGGGAGGAGAAATGGGGAGGAGTGGGGGCAGGAAAAAAAATTTCTCATCAGAAAAATTTAATTTCTCACTCCGACACCCACGAGAACGAGGAGGTGGGGGTGGGGCCTCTGCATGTGTGTGTGTTTGAAAGGAATTCATTTTTCTGCTTTTCTATCACACTCTCATGAACACTGACATGTTTGTGTGTCATTTCCCCCCCTTCTTTTCCTGATTTGAGCAACATCTGTGTCCATTATTGAACAGCAGAAGGCTGGAGGACTCGTTACAAGGACCCGCCATGTCAGCGCCGGTGCCGATTCAGTGATTACTGTCAGTCAATATGACCTTAGGTTCATGGAAGCACTCCTCCAGACCTGAACCACGTGTTGATAAAAGCAGCTTTAATCAAAGATCTGCTGCTCGCCTGTCAGAAGAACTCAGTCTTGCCTTTTGCAGCTCATTTAGGTTCTTGTCACGATCCTGGGGTTTTGTGTTTGCAGTCTGAGTTCATTATTTTACCTGACTCTTAATCTTGAGTATTTCCTAAATACTAAATTGTGGTTTTAGGTCTGATACCAGAATTTTTACGAGTTCTAACAGTAAGTACTTAGTATCAGTGAGTACCTCCTTGACTGGATTTGACTGGAAATCTTTTTCTTGTTCTTTGAGTTTATTCCTTTGTGCTTTATTATCTTGTTTGTTTTATTTGACTTTCTTGTGTTTTCTCTTCAGATTTGTCTTCCTTCTTGTCCCTCTCACCTGATCCTCTCCCCAGGTGTTTGTTGTTGAGTTACCCTTAATACGTTTGGCCTTCCTGTGTCTGGGGCAGTGTTTTTTTTATATATCTTTCCATCGTCTCAATCCTCCCAGACGTAATGCTAACTCTGCTAAAGCTGCTAACACTGCTAATGTTGCTAACGCTGCTAAAGCTGCTAACACTGCTAATATTGCTAACTCTGCTAATGCCGCTAACTCCACTATCGCTGCTAATGGTACTAATGCCACTTATTTTTATTACCCTTTATTATTATTATTATTATTATTATTTATGCTGCTGAAGATACAACTGCAAGTTTGATGTTTTATAGGTAATAATTAGCAGTATTAGCAGTGTTACTGTTTGCTTTGTGTCGCAGGATGATGACGTTGCAACAAAAGCTGTGCACCAACGGCAAAGGCTGCGTTCCGTTCCGAAAAACCTAAATGTAAACTTCAATATTTAGCCACAATGTTTAACTTTTACATTTAGTTTTACACATTTAAATTGAAGATTTACCATTTAACATCTAAATTTAACATTTAGTAAAAAATAATAGCAAAATGTAAAAACATTGAGGGAAATAACAATAAAATATTTGTGGAAATTTTTTAGGATTTTACTCTCAGAAAGTGAGCTAAATAATGAAAATGTGTTGATGTTTTTAACATCCGTGTTTCCTGCACTTGTTCCCAACGTTTTGTGTAAGTAGAGTTGTCCCCTTTTGTTTAGTAAGATTGAGACACGAATAAGCAGTAGAAGATAGAGATCTTTATTTTCACCAAAATCCCGTTTAATACCACTGGGATTTTTTGTCAATTTTTCCTACGTCATTAGAAGTAGTACTTCCAAAAGTCGTAGCACACTATTACCAATCAAGCTGCACATTTTAGTATACAATTTCCCTGTTTTATTTCAAACCTTTTAATGAAATAATGTAAAATTCTGCTTCAGTGCCTATCCATTGGCATCCTTAATAACGAACAGGCAGAAACCCATTTTACAGAGCAGCATGTCCGGCCAGCCAGCATCATTTCAGGCTCCAAACATCTCGTTTCAGATGGAGGTATGCAGAATTTGGAGACGCAAAACACCAATAAAAAGCTGTTTGTTTACAACTTTAAGGGAAAATATGTCCGTTTTTTTTTTTTTTTGATTAGCCGAGTATCATAACATGCCAATGTCTGCTTTGTGCCATCACGATAATGTGTGAGGATGAGATCTTGTAATATGCAATTAAGACCTGATTTCCCTCGTTAGTCATCAGCGTTTCCAATAAAGCGCGGATTGGCCCGGTGGAGATTCTTGGCGGGGCCGTTTGGGCTTCAGGACGACTCCTTTGGGTTGGAACGGAGCCGCGCTGGTGAACAGCGATGTTTGTTTGTTTTGATCCACTCCTTTGCGCAGCATGTCGTTTGGAAGAGACTTTCCCACGGATTACATATACCATGAAAAGTAGATTACTAGACTCGCTGGATTTCCACCAAACTCTGCAGAGAGAAGAGGCCTCTGCTAAGACTTCTGCGATTCAGTTATTTATGTTGGCACCCCGGGTTTTTTCTCTCTCTCTCTTTTTTTTTTTTGTTTCTAGATCGACCAGCTGAATTCCTGGGACGCTTCTTTTCAGTTTTTTTTATTGTCCAAGACCAGAAGCGATTGTACGCTCCATGGAAAAAGAAGAGGCCCAGTTTAAACACTTTAAATCTGTTACACAGACAAAATAAAGAAGCCAAATCACCCAGTTAACCAAATACCGTTGAAGAAAAGAGGAAAGAGGAGCCATAAAAACTATTTTTATGGATGTTTTCCAGCTTTGCCCAGTGATGACCTTTTCCTCACAACGGAGCTATATTCAGTGTTTTTTCTTCTTTTTTTTTTTTTTTTGCAATGTCTCCAAACTTTCTGTGTGTGATTGTTCACAGTGTGTCCTCAAGGAGTGCAGCCGGGAAGAGATCCTTCCTCCTAAAAGTGTTTTTAATTTTTAATGTCAGACCTGCACACTGGAGGAGCTGCCTGTTGACGGCCACCCGCTGCCATAAATTATTCTCCCAGTGAAGCCTCACAGTCACATATGTGTTGGTGAACTCAAAAAGACACAAAAGTACATATGTGGAGGGACTCCTGGTGGAGATATGGAAGCAAGAAAACATCCTAACAAATAAAAGTGAAATCCCTTTACAAGATAAACATTACTTTAACAATAAATGAGTAAAAAATGTCCTAATAATATAAATAAAAGAAGCATTAATTGATGGTCGTGGTTTTGCTAATCAGCTAACAGCACAATTCTCATTTAGCAGATTCAATTTTTCACTAAATTTTAAACTAGCCGACCAATTAGCTTCAGCTAAATTAGGTTTTGCCAACTTTTGAATCTGCTAACATATAACTAACAAACTAGGAACAGATTTGTTTTAGCTGGACAGAGATGTGACGCAGGCTGAGTTATGGTTGTCGTAGTTGTTAGTGATTAGCTTTTAGTATTTGCATCCACTAATTTATACTTGTTCAGTTGTGGAGGGTCAGCTTCCATTAATTTTTATTTGTTTTTTACATGTTGAGTGGTTTACCATTAACAAAACTATATTTTTAGTTAGCTGATTAAGAGTTAGCAAAGCTAATTTCATTTTTATATATTTTTTGTGTGTAGCTGTGCCCACCACTGTCACTGCCACCATTTTAACCAAAACATCTTGTGTGATTTATTAGTAATTAAACTAAGTATTTCTGTGCTACTACTACACCAGATTAGCTCATTAACCAGAAAAGTGACTGTCTTGTTTTCAGAATGTGTAAGATTATTTATCCTGTTAGCCTGAAAATTTTACTCACGTTAGGTGGTGCTGTCGAGTCATTTGGCCACGCCCATTAAAAATTCAATGGAATCGTGCGATTTTTGCCAGGGGACAACTTTGTGTGAAGTTTGGTGAGTTTTCATAAATGTTAAAGCCTCCAAAATGGCAAGTTTGTGGAATTAAAATAAAAAAAACATAACCAATTGGTAGCAAACCCCATAAAAAGCAGCTAAAACGGAAAAAAAAAATAACCGATTATTTGGAAACCCCTCAAAACAATTTAAAACTAAAAAAAATCACAACTGTTGAAAAGCCATCAAAACTGCCAAAAAACATCAAAATCCCTGTAAAAAGGGCCCAGGAGGGCTGAAAACAACTCAAACCTGAACTTCAAAATGGCCAACATGGTATTTTGTGTCTTGATTCTTCTTAGTGTCTCTAGCAGTGGTGATTGATTGCGCACACACACAATTTGGTGCAGATTATTGGATGACTTGAAATACTTGATTTGACTCATTTTTTTTCTTATTTCAAGAATCTTAGCAAGTAAAATTTTCTAACTCCATTGGCAAAACTTTTTGACCTAATTTGAGATAGAGGAACTAGTAAGTCGTAGAGAGCTGAAATTTGAGGCATAGATAGATCTCCCTAAACCAAGAAAAAAAGTCTCTTGGGGGTATTCCCTAAAACTAACAGAAAGTCGGCCATTTTGGGTCACTTTTGCTCACGTCAAACTTTTGCGAACTCCTCCTAGGGACTTTGACCTTACCGGGTTTCACTTCGGGACAAAATGCAGCCGCTGATTGGTCAGTTACTGACCAACCCACATGATTGATTGACAGGTCGTGTCATGTCAATTGCCTCTGTTGTAGCCATTTTTGAATGTGGTTGATTAGCTGTGGTGGCCATCTTGAATCAGGTTTACTCCAGACTTTAATGAATTAAATAGGGTTCATCCATTCAGTGGTTCCTGAGATATTTTGCTAACAGACTTTTGCTTCTGTTTCACAGCAGAAGCAGACAAAGAACTTCATGAAACACTTTAAACGCTGATGTGAATGTGCACCTCTGTACACTCCTGCTGCACGTTATCTGACACTTTATACACACACTCACACACACACGGTTCCTCAGGCAGACAATGGGTCCCGGAGCACATCCAGGCCATTTGCAGTATTTCTCCCATTCAGTGCGCTGCGTCCAGCTGTCAGCAGGCTGTCAGAGTGTTCAGCTGCCAGGCAAACAGCTCCACCTCCTCCCAATAAGAAAATATGCCTTTAAAATGTCACCCGCTCCCGAAAGAGCCGAAGCAGAGGCAACAAATCGATTCGCATTAGTTGTTCAATTGACTTTGGCTTGAACTTGGCTCCCGCTCTCCTTTTGTCCCCCCCTCGCCGCCCCCTCTGAGCTTTTCTTTCCTCGTTTCTTTTCTCTTGCCTTTCTGATTCCTCCCCCCTCCCTCCTTCCTCGTCACCTGTTGGATCTTTATTTTTTTGTTCTTTCTTACTTGTTTTTCACTTTTACAGGTTCACAAATCTCTCATTTCTTTCCTCATCTCCTCTCCATTTTCCTCCTCCAGCTAATCTTAGCGGCGGCGGCGCTCTCCTCGCCGACCACCGTCGTGGCGGCACTCATTTCAATTTTCATCTCGTTTTTAGACTTATCGCGTTGACATCATTAAAGTCCTCTTTCTCAGCGAGGCGCTCGTTCGTTATCCTCTCCATTTTACACTTTTCTCTCCTTCTGTTTGTGAGAGTCAGGGTTTTTTTTTTTCACCTCCTTATCTGTCCCGCTCATTGTCAGAGGATTTAAAAGACTCTTCATTGGAGAGCACCGAGTGTCTGGGCTTTTTTTTTTTTTTTTGTATTTCATCCCAGTGACAGAAACCTGTTGGAGCCTCCTTATTCAGAATGAAAGAGGGGGACATTTTTACCTTTTTAGAAGTGATAGCGGGGAGCCGCTTTGGGCTTGTAAACCAGAGAGGAGGGGGAGGGGGAAAAAAAATGACACATGATTCATTCTGTTTGTGATAATATTTCTTTTCCCAAAGCCAAGAATATTTTCATTTCAATCCTGGGAGAGCTCGGCGAGAGGAGCTTGGCTGGTATTTCAGAAGAAAAGCAGACGAATAATTCAGCTTCAGTCTCATGTTAGAAACCGTGTCGGTGTTGGGATCCTTTACAAAGCAAAGACATTTTCTATTAAAGGGCTTGAAGTGTTGGATTTATGTTTATTTTATCAGGTTTTTTTCCCATGATGAGGCGTCGTTTAAACCGTTTAACAAAACCAGACTTTCAACAGGTGAAACTTTAATTTCTTTGCTGTAGATTTATAAAATATGAAAGCTATGGGGATAATATCATCTTTGTGGACCCTTTCAGATGCATTTCCCCCCACAAACACCATCATAATGTTAAATTTTAAACAAGAACAGAAGCTAAAACATTATCAAAACTATTTGAACAGTTTATCGGATTTATTTCTCATGTTTATTTGTGATATTTCCTGTGTTTTCTTTGTCCTCAGCTATCTAAGTAGAAGTATAGATATTAGGGTTTAAAAATACTTTTTTGGACGTAGAAGTATCAACTCAAAGTATAAACAAAAACAGTTTCTAAAATTACAAATGGTAGCTAATTAGCTGGCTAAAATAACAAAACACAAGCTAAAGACCCTGTCACAAAATCTTTTAGGCAACTTATTTTGAATAAATGACTCCTGGTTATATTTGTTAATCTTGTTACTTTGTATACGTTTAGGCTTTCAGTAGATTTTAATTTCATCTAAAACGTAGACATCTTTACTGTGGAACAAAATCTTCTTTATAATCTGACAACTTAAATTTAAACTTTTAAAAATCCTTTCAACAACTTGTAAGGTTAAGTAATTAAAGTATAAAAGTTGCAGGACTCCCAGGGACTCTGGAACCAGGGAAAACTCAGGGAATTTGACCAGTGAGGGGCCTGAACTGAGACTGAAGATGAGGGGTGTAGGGTCATGGTCAATAATGAAGCTCAGCTTTGCTTCATCATGGATGGTGACTGTGTGCGTCTACGGTGTCAATCCATTCTTCATACTCATGATGTGGGGAGCCAAAGGCTCTGATCTCCAGTCTGTTGGGTTTATGTGGAGATCCTGACAGCATAGCATTAGAGGAGTGACTTCCTATGTTTTAAGACCCTGGTTTGGGCTGTGGCTGAGTGGTTAGAGCCGTTGTCCTCCAATGAGAGTTGGCGGTCTGATTTCCCCACTATTTAGTCACACATTGAAGTGTTTCTGGGCAAGATACTGAACCCCCTGCCTCTGTGTGTCCCATCAGTGTCTGAATGAGATCTAAAGCCCTGATTAGTCTAGAATCATTGATTCAGATTAGCTTTTGTAGTTGAATGTGTGTGAATGAGTTGAGGTCTAGCTCTTACCCCAATTTAACATGTTTGAGATCAGACTGTGCATCAGCCCTGACTCAGAGGTGTTCAGGTGTTGAGGACCAGTTTACAACCAAGGTTATAATAGTTTTTGACTTTTTTATTATTATTATAAATTAGTTTTATTTTTCTTCTAATTCAGTTAGTTTTAATTAGTTTTTACAGTGGATTTGTTAGTTTTTATTAATTATGATTGCATTTTAATGCTTAGTTTTAGTTTTATTAGTTCTAGTATTAGATTTTTATAGTTTTAATAAACATATTTGCAGAAGCATCCTCCCACTTGAGGTGTTCTTGTGAGTTCATTAACCAGCAGCTGATTGGTTACCAGTGAAAACAGTCTATTATAGCAACACCTTCCTAAAATAATCACATAACTCTATTTTGCCAACAAATGACTTTGGTGATTATTTTTGGAAGGTAACGATAGTTGTCTCCAGCCTGGTGTTACCTGGTCGGGCTGTTGTTGTTTTTCATGGGGGCTACTGAGAGGGCTTGTCAAGATACTCAGTTTGTCCATTGAGAAGTATTCAACCTTTTTATCACCTGTTTTCACTACCAGACACTTGCTTTGATGTTTCTCAGTCATTCAAAAAAAATCCCAATTTGAACTTTGCTGCTTTCTCCCAATTTTTGTTGTCATTTTGCAGGTGAGCGCTGACGTTACGGGCCATGAGGGGCTATAAGATGCTCGCAGCTAATGTGAAAATGCTAGGTTTGAAGAAAAGAAAAAAGATTTGTTTAATCAGTCCACACGGCTTAAAATAAATTGATAAACACTAAAACTAAGGATATTCTATTATTTCAGTCAATTTTAGTTAGTTATCGTTTTTTCTTTTTATTACAGTTTTTATTTATTTCAGTTTTTGTTATTTAGTTAGTTTTAGTTAACTATAATAACCCTGTTTCCAACAGCTGTGAGTCGATTCGCAGCAGGAAAATATACCAAATCGCTGCTTGGACCCCGGTCCTGGGAGGCCCCACGACTTAGCAGATACATGTGTCGCTGTAAAAAAGTGATTTAGCAGCTTAGCTAAACTTCTAACACTGTTTAAACTGACAGATGATTTGAAAAAAAAAAAAAACAACGTAATTTAATTAATTGAATTGGGATTTTTCATCATAGAAGCTTGTCTTGTGGGATTTCTGGGATTGCTCTTTAAGAGTTTTTTTTATTTTTGCATCTATTTTTATAGTTTAATAAACAGAAAAAATGATTTTGGAGAAGACCATCCATCCATCACGTGCAGCAGAGACAAAACATAAATAAAAAAATAAATAAAAAGAAGCTTCCACGTTTGATTTCCTCCAGCTGAGGCGAAATCTTGTAACATTTCCAACAGAAACGCTGTTTAGGTCTAACTCCCATGCGCTCTATGAATGACAGGTAAATAGAAAAATCCAGTGAAGAGACTCTTCTGTGTAATAAGACACTTTTCAGCCCAGGTGACCATGCATGGAACAGAAGTGATGCATTTTCATCTCCGTGTACCTAAAAGCAACATTTGAGCCTCGCCAGCAGGAGAGCAGAGCTCCTCCTAACGCGACATTATTCACTCCGTGTGGAGCCGGAGGCAAAAAAAGCAAAACATTATAAGTGCGGCTCTCGTTATTTCTTTGGAGAAAATGTAGTGTTTGCTGATGGGTTTTCTTTTTGGTATGAAAGGAAAACAGCTGAGGAAGTACCTGAGGGAGCGCTCCTAATCATGGTTAATTTTGTTCACATTCAGAAAGGATTGATTCGGCCTTCTGTGGACAGTGAAGGAAAAATCAGATAAACAAATGAACTTAAATGCTTTTTTTTAATTTATAGTCATTGCTTCTTTTATTTGCATTTTACTTCTTGAAAAAAGTTTTCTTTTTACTTGGTGTTAAAAAAACATATTTACAAAATCGGATTAAAAATGTGAAAAAAATTCAGACTTTTTTTTCTCAGAATTCTGACTTTAACCTATAAAAAGTCAGAATTCTAGAAATCTTAGAAATGTCAGAATCTCAGAATTCTTAGACAAAAGTCTGAATTCTGACTTTAATCTCAGAATTCTGAAAAAAAAATTCAGAATTTTTAAAATTCTTATAAGTCAGAATTATGACTTAATACTTAGAATTCTAAGATTAATTTCTTCAATTAAGGTGAGAATTAGTAGTAAAGTAGTAAGATTATTATTACTTATTTCCATTGGCCCTAAATGTCTTTTGTACATACTAGATGAATTAATTAACATATTTTTTATGCAACAAATCTTATAAAACCCAACATATTTTAAGGTGTTTGTAAAGCACAATAAAAACAACACATTTGACCAAAGTGCTGCAAACTAACGTAACTAAAATCTGATAAAACACAACGAGTTAGTAAAACAAAACAGAAAAACTGCACTTTCTCTTATCACCTTTCAGCCTTTTCTCCACATTAAATCAGTTCAGTTCGGCTCGCTCCGCTGCGTCTGAATCCTGACTCCCGGTCGGCTCCAGAACTCTCCTCTGCTTATGTGAGCCGTGTTTTCACAGGCGCCGTTTGACACGGAGGACCCCCGCGGTGGGTTCGGCAAACCTAAAGGGTCAGGGGGGTCGAGTGAAGCGAGGTCAGGAGAAGCTCTGAGTTAATATCCTCTGTCCCGTGTGCTAACCTCAGACTGAACTAATACAACCTCTCCTAATGAACACCAGCGGATCCACGTCTGCGTTGCTACCCTGGAACAGGCACCTTGGACCAATTTGGGGCCGAATAAAATCCCGGTGCCAGTCGCCGTTTGTGTGTGTCGCAGTTTGCCACACCGCAGGCTTTACGAGCAGGCAGTCGCAGTGTAGGAGTGTGGCCCCTGAAGTAAAAAAAACAGACCCAGAGGAGGGCGCGGCCCTGCGGTTGGCGTTGGAAGGCAGGAAGGAAAGGTACAGGTTAGAGGCCCGGCGGCTGTGGCAGCGCCGCGGTGAGAGGGTTACGAGCTGGGCGTCACGCACCCGGCCGCGTCACACCTCCCCTGCTGTAAAGAGCGCAGGAAGCCCAGCAACTTTGTACTTTTTATAAACACGAGCACCAGCAGCCACTCTGCGCACGCTTACGTACACGCATCTCTTACAAACACCAACAGCTCCTTTTTATTGTGTGTGCAAATGTGTGTGTGTTGTTTTGATAGAAGTCAAAATGAGGGGGCCACATGGGACCGTTTATCTTGCGACAGACCACTTCTGTCTAATTAGTGTGAAGCACAGTAGATGAATATACGCGACTGTAATTAAATCAAGACGTGTGTGTGTGTGTGTGTGTGTGTGTGTGTCTGAATCCCTGCTGTGTTTCAGGTATCAGAAACCACTGCTGTCAGCCTCAGCATGCTGTTTTAGCCACACTTGACGTCTTTAAACTAAACCACAGGAATTAGGATTTTCTTTGGATGAATAAGTCTAAACCCTTAAAGTGACAGTTTGGATATTTTGAAGTGTTTTATTTTTTTTTAATAGAATATGTGTAATTAATATCTTACCTGTTGTAGATAGTCAGAGTTGTAAAGTAAGTACAAATGCTTTGTTACTGTAATTAAGTAGAATTTTTGTGTATCTGTACTTTACTTGAGTAATTATTTTCCAGCCTACTTTTTACTTCTACTTCTTACATTTTTACACAATTATCTGTACTTTTTACTCACTACATTTTTAAAAGAGGCAAGAAGTAGAAAGTTGTTTCTTTTATTTAATTTTTGCTTGTTTTCATTCCAGCTTGTTGTTGTAAAAAATTAAAAACTATCCATATAAATTGTGCCTCTTAGTGTGAATTTAAATTGTGGTTTAATGAGAAGTATAAATATATAAAACTCTGATAGTTGTTTGTTATAGTAATAGTTTGTTTGTACACAAACAAATCATGTCACACTCCAGCAGCCCTCAGATAGATTTTCATTTTGAGGAAAAGTTTTGTGCAGCTTTGATAAATAAACTGAAAGCTAAACTAGTGCATCCTAAATTTATCAATTCATTATTTTAATACAATATAGTCATTTCTGCATTGTTTTGTGGAGGTCACCTCCTAATAAATATCATTACAGAAAATCTAACTGCTCATTTTAAATCAATACTTTGACTTTTATTTCTTAAGTACAAAAATATCAGATACTTTAAGACTTAAAGTAATATTCCTAAAGGAGACTTTAACTTTTACTCAAGTATCACTTTGTGGTACTTTATACAACACTGTAGATAGGTTTGCCCCAAAAAATCAGAATCGTGATTCTCATTTGCAAAGATTCAGAATGGATTTAAAATGGTACAAAACCGATTTTTATGAATAAATACAAATAAAGCAAATCGAATGGCTGTCAGACATGAGCGAGGTTTGCAAATTGAAGATGAAGCACTTTGTAAACACGATAAATGGACTCACGTTATCAGTTTTGAATGAAAAATTGATTCTGAATCGAATCGTTACAGAGAGTCCAAGATTCCCACCCCCAGTAGATAACTCATCAGTACAGTTTATCTGAGCAAACTGACAAGCTAACGGCTAGTCTCAAGTTCTGACTCAGACGTAGTTTTAATTAAACACAGAGATTTTCTGCCGTGCTTGCACCCCATCCCACAAACTCAGCCGTGTATCCAGGTTGAAGGTCTGAACCCATCAGAACCTCTCTGTCTTAGACAACTGCAGCATGTTGTGTCAGCAGTAAGAACATAATCTGAACAGGAAATTGCTTTGGAACGCAAGGGTTTATGGGTATACAGAGACAGATTATAACGTCTTAAAGCCAAGTCACTGATGCTTAGAAAGCATAACGGGGGGAAAAAAAAGACCTGGGGCTGCTTGCAGGGATGCTGGGAGTCTATTTTTGTGTGTACTCTTTAACTGGTTTTAGAAGAGGGAGGGTTAATTATAAGAGCACCGAGTCGTTCCGCTAAGATAAAGTTTATATGACTGGAATCAGATTCTTTTAGTTTTCCTGTAGAGACAAATAAACACCTCAGTGGGAAGTTCCAAAAGTCAAATAAATTGTTTATTTTCTCTCATTTGTTAGCGCCTGCTGCCAAACACAAAAAATGCTTCTGCCTGTGTAATTTATATGCTTGTTAGCAAAATATCTCATTAACAAGTGGACAGATTTGAATAAATCTTTCAGGAAATAATCATCAGATAAATATCTTACACTGATTATCTTAAAGTGCCTGTGACGTCAAATGCTTGTAATAAATATGCATGTGTTTTTATAAAGATTACATTGAGAACATCCCCAGTTCAATAGAAAATATGACAGTAATGTGACAAAATGGGTAAAATCATTAGGCCAAGTTTCTTAAATTAGTGGCGTTGGACACTACTGATTTCCTTTCTGATACTTCTGTTGGGTAAAACTCAGGCTCATTTCATTATTCAATTGTTTGAATTCAGAAAAGTCATGTAAAGTTGTATTCTAACTATAGAATACTCTTTTTAGATGAATGTGTACACTGAAACCAAACTGTTGCTTTGGTTATGTTTTCTATCGTCGTCTCTCAAATGACTCATTTTGTTCTACGTCTGGCTTATTCCATCCCTTTTTCAGGCTCTGCATCATTTGTCTCAGTTCACCTAAAGGAGCCACTGCTTCATAAAGAATATAAGACATCAGGGTAACGTATTTATTCTTTCAAAACTCAGAACTGTTGATTACAATACATCCGAGCAAATACAACAGAAAAGCCAGAGGTATGGGATAAATCTTGTGCCAGAAGGAATTGAATCTGAATGTACGGAATTTGAAATAGAATTTATGGGTTTAATTATGAATTTTACTAAATTGAAACTGAATTAAAAGTTTTGTATCTGAATTAATTTACTTTGAAACTGTATTTTGGTTTATTAAATATTCAGTTTGACTACTTTCACTT
>JARVGW010000001.1:14973151-14992106 GCA_031762495.1 Anablepsoides rubrolineatus | reverse complement strand
TCCAGAAAGAATCGCTTCTCTATACAGAGAGTCCAGACCCTCGTCCGAAGCAAAGTGAAGGACAAGGGTCTGGTTTTAACCAGGCTAGCGATGTGTGATAACGTTGCTTAATATTCAATAATATTTTGCGATAACTCAAAAAATACTTAAGTATGAAGTGTAATGCTGGGTTCAGAGCAAAAACAAACTAATACATAATTTCCATTACAACATGATGGAGTGATTATGATTTGATGTTGATCCGACCCATTTAATTTATCAGACTGATGCTGACAAACCACATGATTGCAAACATTTAGAGCCAATCATTTGTTGCAATTTCTGCATTTTTTGCAATATGTATATTGCACTGGCTGTTATCGCGATAACGATAAATTTGCGATATATTGTGCAGCCCTATTACAGAAGTAGGTTCCAACAAGCCCCCAAATCTTTGCATGTTTTAAAAGGTTGCAAAATGCAATAATATCCTGAATGAATAGTTACAATAACTGAAATTACATGAAAGTAACTACAGTTGGAAATTTGGGCAGAATAAACTATATTTAGCACAAAAAGTACGAAATATGTGTTTGGTAGGGTATTTCTTCTTTGTAACAATGCTTCTTGGCTATAAATCTTACAAAGGATACCTGATTGGCATCACCTGGGGGTCCAGAAGCTCCAAACAAGTGTCAACTGGCTTGGAGTGAAGCAACCAGGCTACGTGAAGTGGTTTTAATAAACATAAAATAAAGTTGCAAACTCATCTCAGGACAATGGAGGGAAGTTATCAGGAACATGTTGCTACTATCAGGAAAGTTGTAATTATTCTAGTATTGGACATGTTACATGGAGACGTCTGGAGACGTAGAAAAAGAAATGCAAGTCTCTTCACGGGAATGTTCCTTACAAATGTGGCACCATTTAAAAGAGAATTTACTAGGGTTTCCAACAATACGTTTATTGCCAAGAAGCATTGTTACAACACAGAAATCTACCAAACACAAATTTCCTTCCTATTTGTGCTACGTTTACAAACCTGGGCAAGAATGCTGACTCAGCATTCACTCAATTATTTCTGTATTTATAGCAGTATAATCTATATGCCTGCAGATGCTTGGTCAAATAATGTACCAGGGTGTATAGGATTCTACATTAACTGGTAGCGATTATAAAACAGAGTATTGAGGAAACGCTTCCTGGGATGTGACAGTTTATGGTGGAAAAAATAAATAAAAAACTGCAGCAGAGAGCAAAACGGTGGAGCCGATTCTGCACTTCATCCTTCTTTCAGTGCATATTACTCACTCTGGGAATTCTTTAAGCCACAATCGTTGCCTCCCACTTTCCTCTCCTTTTGTTTCTCATCCTCCCTCTGCCCATCATACCCCACACTGTTTCCTTTCTTCTTCTGTTCAGACCTAAGTGTGTGTTGTTGCAACATCTGCTTTGTATCTGCACAGCATGTGTTTCATCTGTGAGTGTGCTCTTCAGGTTTTTTTTTAAACTGTGTGTGTGTGTGTATCTATATTTTAGATGTCTGATTTCCACGCTTGTCTTCATCGCTGGAGTGTGTGTGTGTGTGAAGCAGTGTGTCTCGATGTTGTAAATCTCGCACATCTGTTTTTCTATGCATGAGATTCCAGGGATGATTCTGTCCGTCCCATTCAAGAGAAACTCTCCTGAAAATTATGTTTTTTTTCTTCTCTTAAGCACCTACTGTTGAGTGAGTGTGTCATACTGGCAAACTATTTCATAAACCACGGGATGGATTTTAAATCTCATAGTATTTAATGGATGGACTTATATAACATGGCTGCCATAAGCACAACAATGGCTGTAACTGAGTAGCTATGGCTGCACCTGATGGTTATTTAGATAGTCGACTAATCTGTGGATTATTTTTTTAATTAGTTGATTCGTCATGATTGTTTGTCATAATGTTCATCAATGCTTCATGTGAGTACAGCTCCTGTTTTACCACACACCTGTGAATATCCCCCGTCATCCAGTGTTTCTTCTTTAACACAAGATTCCATACAATTAAAAGAATCACCTATAAAACTTAATATAGCTCAATCAGATGCATTTTTAATATGTGATCATATGAAAACTATTAAATAATACAAATAATAATACAATAATACAAGTAGTCTTTTAATCAAACACCTAAATAACTCAAAATAAATAAACTAAACAATAACTTGGGCAAGGTGAATAAAAATAAAAACATAATCCATCCTGTTGGAAATGTTGCTGGATCTGGCAGTCCAAAAGTTCCAATAAGGCTTAAAAAATCAGAGAGAAAACAAGATTATTACAATAATTCATTGATTTGATATGAAGCACTTAATGCTTTAGCTAACGTTAGCATAACTGATAGCTACGCTGTTTTCTGATGGTAAACTAACAAAACTTACACACAGTTAGTCACTGAAAACAAGCTCTATGAAGCATCAACCTGATGAACAAGCTAACGCCAAGTGTGTTAGCATTGATCATGTTTTTACTGCCACTGTGCTGCCATGGGATTGTTTTACTTTCCTTAGCTTAGTGTTGGTAAAACAGCCAACTTTGGAAAGTTTAAGACCTGTTTTTTTTTTCCTCTTTGATGTGACTGATTTTCTGTTCTGCCATCATTATCGCTCTTTGATGTGCCCACTACAGATTCTTCTGTGGTTTACAGACTGGCACCTCTTCTTCAGTAGTAGCAACCAGCAGTTTATATAATTTATTGCAGATACATCTGAACATTTGTGTGGTTAAATAATACGAATTATTGATAATAAAATTCTGCGTTGACTACTTTTTTTTAGTAATCAGTGCAGCACAACTCAACACGTAATCTGAGCCTGGAAATATTGCATGATGTGGTACATGATTGTTATTTTTAAGATTTGACACTAAAAGCTAAAACAAAGTTTGCATGAAAGCTACCTTTTTTCTTACCTTTTTTTAAAATTTGTGTTTTGCATTTCATTTATTTCTACTATTCTTTACATTTGTGTTGAAACGTGCACGCCCACGTAAAACGCTGACAGACCTGTGCCACGTTTCTCTGCTAGAAATGACTTCAGCGTTAGTGTCTGATTTTTTAATTTTTTTTTGCTCCTCTTGCCAGGTTTTTTATAGTCGCAGCATGTGAGAGCATGTTTTTGTGCATGTGTGTCTGCATGCCCTCGTTGGATTAATATGCAAGGGAAACAGCTGGCGTGGCTAATGGCTGTCCCTCCCAGATCCTGTCCTCTCCTGCACACTCTGCTCATTCAGCTCAACGTTGCTTGTCTTCTTCGTCTTCTTTCTGTGCTTCTTTCCCTTCCTCCTTGAGGTTTTGAACAGAAGCAGGTGTGTGTGTGTGTGTGTGTGTGTGACCACGTGTGGGAGTGGCGTAGTGGAAGAAGATGCTGCAGTGGAGAGACAGTTGAAAAAATTTAGGGGTGCACGATAGTTATCGGGCCGATATCAGGAAATTATGACGTCATAGTTATCGGGCCGATATCAGGAAATTGTGACGTCATAGTTATCGGGCCGATATCAGGAAATTATGACGTCATAGTTATCGGGCCGATATCAGGAAATTATGACGTCATAGTTATTGGGTCGATGTCAGGAAATGATCATATATGTCGCACTGTACAGCCCTGCCTAAAACAATGAAAAAGAGATTTTGATATCGTAATGTATTCACCGTGCATATTAAACTGAAAAGCCAGCGTGGCCATGGAGGTCCTGAGAGAGTGGAAGAGGGGGAGTGGAGTCGGGCTAAGATGGAGGTTGGGCATAAACGAGTTCAATTAGCAGAATTTACCCTGTTAGTACCGTTAGGAAGACGAGTGTTTCTTGGTTCACGTTTGAGGTTTGATTTGAAAGGGACTCGTGGAGAGCCGTAAATAAGAACGAGCATAAATGCGAGCAATGAATTAGTAGTTTGTGTTAGTGTGTGTGTGTGTGTGTGTGTGTGTGTGTGTGTCCTGCAGCGGCTGCAGCTCAGCGTCCTGGCTCGCGTGCCTCTTCTTCATAAAAATGCCACTCAGTTCCTTCACCGGGAGCAGCTGGCAGCATTTTTTTTCTCTTTTTTTCCCACTTCTCTTCTTTTCAGGCCACTTTAGTAGCCTCTTCACCAGTCACTATGTCTATTTTTGGTTTCCTGCACTCATTTTGTGCCGTTTATTTTTTATTTTTTTGGTTTGTATTCTCACTGTCTGCTTGTCTTGTGCTAGATCTCTGCCTTTTATTTTTATTTATTTTTTTCTTTTTCTTTGCCAGGTTTGGAACTCAATTTCTCTCCGATCCAAGGCCAGGCGCTTTGCTTTCACCCAACGCCAAAAAAACACATGAATCAGTAAAAAAAAAAAGTTTTTTATTCACAATTAGCCGGGCTTCTGAATGTAACGGCAGAGGCCCCACGAAAGGGTCTGACTTGTGCGCGATGATCGATGGCTTTTGTTTTGTTTTAAACACTTCATTTGGTCTAAGTTCAGATTTTAAAATTTGCCTGGAAGTGCAAGCCAAATATGTGTGAAGCAGCGCGTTTTTCTGCAACGTGTTGAATTAAAGGATTCTTTGAAGTAATGCACACTGCCACTGCCTTTGCAGGATGAAACTTCAAGATGGCCGCCACATATTCTATTTGTGATAACTGTAGCTTTTAGCACGCACATTTTATATAATTCTGAGTACATTAGAGTGTGGTTAAGTGGCCATTTTAAATTGTGTTTATTCCAAAGAAACATAATAATTTGTTTTCTGACAGTTTCATTAAAATCTATTTGGCTTCCTTTATAGTTATAAAACAGATCCACTCAAAATCAAGCAGAATATCTGTAAAATCAACCATTTCTGTGTATAAGTGGGCATGGTTGTCCCCCCCCCCCCCCCATTAAACAGAGGCTTGGCAGCTCATCAGCACCCTCTGCTGGCAGGAAGAGTCACCTAGTTTTTTTTTTTTGTGGCCACTTGTTGACTTCCCCTCCCCTTGATTGGTTTAATTGTCGTTCTTTATATACTTCAGCACTGATTTTGCTGTTTAAGGGTGACGAGGCTCTAATCCACAGCGACGGGCTGTCACCGTGTGATGGATGGAACAAAGCCAGGAAGCAAACACAATGAAAGACAACTGCAACATGTCGCACAGACCCCACCATGTGTGTGTGTGTGTAACATGATGAACATGCAGTGGGGAGGAAAAATAAATAAATAAATAAAAACAATCAACATTCAGGCCAACGTGTCATGATTGTGCTCTGGGTGTCGGAGCAAAAAAACAACACTAACATCAGATGAGGTGATGTTTACTAGTCCAAACAGACAAATAGAACACCAGATTGGTGTCAGCTATGTTCCTCACTCTCTCTCTCACACACACACACGCACACACACACATGGATACACACCGTCTCATCCCATGTGACCGCGCCTCCCCTGTCTGTCACTTCCTGCGTGTATTTATGATGCCAGCTCGGTAAATGTATGCAGCGTCTGCCCCATTTCTTCCTCCTGCTTCAGATGTGATAGATGGGAGGTGTGTGTGTGTGTGTGTGTGTGTGTAGGAGGGGTCCAGGTCTGGAATGAAGGTCGTCAAAGAGGGCAGAGTCAGAGTGAAAGTACAATGTAAAAAAAAAAAACAGACAGGATCAGAACCTTGAAGGGAAGCAGAGGTGAACAACAAGATGATGATGTAATCTGGTTGTAAATCATTGTCTGCAACAAGTCAGACAAACTTCTTCTGTTTGGGCTACTTTGTTGCCTGGAGACAAAGGCTGGAGATACAACTTAACCTACAAATCTCTGCACCTTTATTGTAACTGTTGTCAAAATATTTCTCTTGTTCAGGAGATGAGTTCTCTGAACTCTGGTTTTTGCAACTTAGATATTAAACTTTTTATCTTTTATATAAATTGCATATTTGTGACCCATCACATCGAAATGAGGATTAAATCAAATTTGGTCAAAGTGATCTAATCATATTTTCAGATTCCTGCTTTAAAAGCTACATTTTGATACTTACATCATCCTAATATCATTAGTAGATCCATGACCTAATTTGTCTGGTTGGCAACAATCATACATAAATATCTGGTCTAAATCCTAATTTTATATAATTTTTATGTTATTTGAGATAAGAAACCTTAAATAGTATTTACATATTGAGATTTCCCAGCTAGAAAGAAACAAAAGTTTAATAGCTTACAGTGAAAATCTCAACATTTTAAGGCGTTTTCCCTCAAAATCAGGTTTTTGGCTGCTACTGCTCAAAAACCTACAAAACTACATTTTAGCTAGTTTCTTATGGGCTAGGCTTATGGCACTTTAGCTTTAAGTTATCCTTTTGCTAATCAGCTATCCTTTTGTTACCTTTTGCTTTTAGCAACGAAGCTACTTTTGATCAAGTTTTTTTGCTGCTTTTGGCTTAGTTTAATCCTGTCTTTTTCAACTCTGCTATCCTTCTGTTGCTTTTAGCTTTTAAGCAAAAAACTACCTTATCTGCTTCTTTCATCTTTTAATGTTTAACTATTTTTTAGGGATGCACGATAAATCGGTATTAATATAATTTTGCTATTGTTGCTTTCATTCAATGTTTTTGACATTAAGCTTCTAGCTACTGTTCTATTTCCAGCAATAAACTTGCTGCTTTCTGGCTAGCTTTGTGTTTTATTTAGTGTTCTGCTTTACTTGCTTCAACAGTTTCAACCTTCAACAAATTTCAGCACTTTTTCAGAAAAAGTAATTTCTCTAATTTTACTTGGATTTTTTCCCAAGTTTATTTTAGCCAGTACCACTTGATGAGTTTTAACAACCAGATTATGTTTACCATGTCAGAAGGTTGTCACTACTGTAGATACACACCATTGCAAACAGAGGTCATTCAAAAAACTCAACTCGTACAAGAAGTTGGATATTTCTTCTTCATAACTTTTCTACAGAATCCACTTGGTTTGATTAGAAAAGTAGTGACTCATCTTCAGCTGTATGCTTAAAATCTTTAGTTTCTCACAGAGGCAATAAGACCCATCTCATCTGCTCGAGGCAGAAATGTGTCACAAGTAAAGAGCACAAGTGATGTTTGTCACTGTGAAACAATTTACTGAAGGTTCACAACATCTGTGGCTTTTTTATTCAATCTGAACCCAAATCGATTTGTTGTGTTCAAATCTTTTCAAATCCATTGAAGGTTTTGCTTCTGTTAACTCTTAGCTGGTGTAGTATTAGTGCCTTTATAGGTAAATTATGAAAACAATTCTCCAAAATGTATTTGTTTCATTGAATTTGTTTGATCAAGTTGTGCCCGTCCCTCCACCAGCAGTGTTGTATAAAGTACCTGATAGTTGAGTAATAGTACCTTATCATAAAAATACTTTGGTAAAGTTAAAGTCATCTCTAAAAATATTACTTGAGTAAAAATCTTAAAGTATCTGATATTTTTTTGTACTTAAGTATTAAAAGTAAATTTTTGATGCAAAATGTTTTAAAAGTAAAAGTATTAAAAGTAAAAGTGAGCGGTTATGTTTTCCAAAATGACATTTATTGGGAGGTGACCTCTCCAAAAAACATTTTTTCTAAAGGCGTGCATCTGGGATGGGTTGTGTACAAAGTAATAGTGTCAGAATGGTATATTTTTATACTTCTCATCCAACCACAGTTAAATTCACTCGATCCAGGAGACACAATGTATATATTTTTTAATAATAACTCATGATAAAATAGGAATAATGACTTTCTACTTCTTACCTTTTTAAAAAATAGTAGAAAATACTGATAACTGTGTAAAAATGTAATGAGTAAAAGTAAAAAAGTAGGCTGAAAAATAGTTACTTAAGTAAAGTACAGATACCCAAAATGTTTTACTTAAATACAGTAACAAATTATTTGTACTTAGTTACTTTACAACTCTGTCCCCCGGCCCCTCTGCGCTGTGTTTCAGCCTGCAGAGAGGGTTGCCAGGTATGCACGTGCCTCGTCTGATTAGCAGCACTTCTGGCTCTGACGGGCTGCTTTCAATCAGGACCACGTAGACGTCTGGAGCACGAGAAGAATAAAATCCTTTTTTTTTTAATGTAAAAGTTCTGCTTCATATTTACAGAACCTAAAAGCTACGGTTCAATTCGTCATGAGAATCAGATGAGCTGCCGGCGTTAGATTCTGATTTAACCTTTTTGTCTGATTTGCTCAAAATGAGCCACCTGCTACCTGAGCTGGTTCTTTTACTGGAGCAAAAACAAACAAATGTCAGCTCCTCTTTATATTGTAATATATAACAATGTCGTTGTGTTCATCTGCTGCCAACTGGCACTGACATGAGGTGGAAGAGGGAGGGGATTTTTCAGAATTCTTTTTTTAAACACTGCATAAAACAACACTGCTAAGTGTTATATAAGACTTAACAATGGGTGGAGCTTATTTAACACTGACCAGTGTTGAGACAACATTGAGGAAATCAACACTGTAAATTAACACCAACACTGGGAATCAGTTTATTCAGAAAGTGTTAAAATAACACTAGAGGTGTTAAATTGACTCTGAAAAGTTTAAGTTTTTTACTGTGTAGAGTAGGGCTGCACAATATATCGAATAATTATCGTCATCGCGATAACAACCTACGCAATATGCACATCGCAACAACTGCATAAACTGCAATAAATGGTTGGCTCAAAGGTTTGCATTCATGAGTTTTGTCATTGCTTGAAGTATTTCACCAAATAAATATAGCCCTTCATGTATTTAGTCAATTGGAAGGATCTCTTCATATTTATAAAATAATTCATGCTGGAATAGAAATTATTCGTTTTTTGGGCATCAACACTACATACTTATGTATTTGTTCATTTATCACAAGTCTTATCGTCATCGCAATACTAAACACTGTTATCGCACATCGCAGGTTTTCCTAATATCGTGCAGCCTTAGTGTAGAGTCATTCCAGTTCAAGATGGCCACCACAGCTAAGCAACCTTTCCAAACCTAAAAATTACTATAATCCAGTCAGTTTGACAGATTATGAGCTAAAACTTGGGGTGGTAGTAGCTGAGAGTCATCCTCGACACATAATGTGTGTTTGCCCAAACTGCTACTCTTCTCAGAAAAAAAAGGGTGATCATAGTTTTAAACTCATGAATTGTAGAGGGTTGTATGCACTCCTTCAAAGAATGTGCGGCCTTTATTTATTTATTTATTTATTTATTTATTTTCTCACCTGCTTCTAATAATTTATTCCAAGGCTCAGCTCCATAGCGAGGTGAATGACAACGCTGAAAGAGAGCAGAAAAAAAAGACCAGAGAGGAGAAAGAGAGGGGCTCCAGAGACTTATTGGAAAGCTGAGAAAAGAAGATGAGAAGACAAACAAAGAGGATATTCAATTTCAGACATTACAATTCAATCAACATTATTCTTCCCCAGGCAGCAATAACTACAAGAACGCATTAAAAACCCATAAAAGCATCACAAAGATTATATTACTCACTCCAAAGGTCAGGATTGATTTGAGACAGCGTGCACCTGTACGACTATTTCATGTCAGCGGTGGAAAAATAAAAGTGCACAAATGCTGAAAGCGGGCCCGGACTTACTATAAACGAAAAGACACAAACAGCCTGCGTGTGTGACGAATGTTAATACGAGTTGGTAAAATGGGAAGATTGACAAAGAGAGAGAGAGAGAGAGGCTGCATAGAAAACACTACTTAGCAAACACATTCAGGGAGGGAAAAGGCTGATTGAAAACGCTGATAAAAGGAGAGAAAAATGCTGATTGTGTGAGCGAGAAATAATCTAAACCACTTTAATACAGCTTGTAGAAAAGGACAAAAATACTTAAAGATACTCAGTGCGAAACATGAAACCAAACATAACTGAACTGTAAAAGAGTTTACTCTGGTAGATTTCCACATATATTGATCAATAATAATAAAACAAGGGCATGAACTTGATACTAAATCAGTCGTAGTGTCAAACTCAGAACTCCACATTCAAATACTTATTTATTTTAGTTTATTTTTAAATAAAACTAGGTTACAGTTTGACCTGTTCTCAGTCGCTTTGGCTGTTTCTGTAAAAACAATTTTTTAATTTAACAACACATTAAAAATACTTACAGACAGACAAAAATCATGAAGCAATAAACTTCATGTTTTTCTTATACATCCTTTAAAGTGTCTGACATGCCTATCCTTCATATACAAAAAGTCAAAGAAAACATCTTTATACTTAAGAAAACTGGCATAGTACACATGATTTTACCCATTTTATGTGACAAACTGGCCTGTTTTCTTTTGAAAGGGGTAAGTGTCCTGGGGGGTAAGTGTCCGGGGGTAAGTGTCGGGGGGTAAGTGTCCTAGGGGGGTAGGTGTCCTAGGGGGGTAAGTGTCCAGGGGGGGTAAGTGTCCGGGGGGTAAGTGTCCGGGGGGTAAGTCCTAGGGGGGTAAGTCCTAGGGGTGTTAGTATCCGGGGGGTAAGTGTCCGGGTTATTGTCCTGATACCCTGTCACGCTATAATGTTTTAGACAACTTATGCAAACTTAGGGAAATTTTAAAGACATCTGTTGAAGATGGGATTTAAAATATAAACTGAAAGACACTTTTAGATGTGTACGTACTGTAATACTAACAAATTGAGCAACTATATAACTTTTATTAGTAATTTAGAGGTAAAGAAATGTCATAAATTGGCGTAAGTTTTAGTGGGACAGGGTCTTTATTGTCTGCTTTTGTTTTCTCGATACACTGAAATATTGTGATGTTTCATCTCCTGATACTGTATCAGTTTTTAATTAAAGTTAATGGATGGATTGCATAAAAATAAACTGAATTTAGTCTGATTTAATCACATAATGTATAGTTTAAAATTAGAATGTTTTGGAGAAAAAAAATGCAATATGTCATGTTGCTTACAATATCGCAATATATCACGATATATCGTGACTACTGTGTCGTGATACATATCATATCGCTGATTTCTTGGGAATGCGCAGGCTTAGTTTGTTTAAGTCAGGAATAAAAGCCAAAATGACTAAAAATATTTCAAACTTAACAGTCTAGCAGAAATTTACCAAAAAGCTTCGTGTTTTTAAGATGCTCGGGCGGATTGTGTTCTTTGTTTACATTGAGTGCATGCCCACATTTCAGAACGGGAAACCTACCAGGGAAAACTCTTTTAAACTGCAGTTTCATATAGTTCAGTATAACCTTTATTTATGTTTGATTTCATACTTCAATAAGTGCCTTTAACCATGAATATACAACACAACTTTATTTATAAACAACAGCATTGGCAAAAGTGATCTTAAACTGAGTTAAAAACCACAGAGGGAAATAAAAGTGTTTTAAGGGCAGATTTATGAAAGAAATATCATTTTTTTAAATTGTCTGGTTTTCATGACGTCACAAAGACACGCAGAACAAGATTTCCTTCAGGGAATCTCCCAGAAAAACACACCTCTTTAACATCTACCTGTGTTGTTGGGCCTCAGATGTCATGGAAAGTGTGTGTGTTTTTTATAGAGAGCGTGCTGAAGTGTTTGCATTAAGTGGTGTTTGCTATAAACACTCTGACAGTGAAGGGGAGTAATGTGTTCCCGTCCTTCAGAGATCAGATATCTGCCTAATTCCACCACTGAGCTTCCATCTAGAACCAGCTGATAGACGCACCTGATGCCACCAATTTCTACCCATTCAGATCAAACCTAAACACACATCTCATGCTCAGATTATGTGTTGAAGACGACTCTCAGCTACTACCACACCAGGTTTTAGTTCAGTTTCTGTACAAATGGCAGGGATAAAGCCATTTTTGTGTAGCTGTGGTGGCCATCTTGAATTTGTGTGACTCTAAAAGTGAAAATAATCCAAAGGTTTATTAACAGACACACACACTCACTTTTTAACACACTGCTCCAGCTCTAGCGGATCACTTTCACATGCCTCATGTTTAAGAAAAATATACAGGAGTTGAAATTTACGGGCCGGGAAAAGGAACTCGCCCTCACCCTGTATTCTCACTCCTAAATATAGACATTTTTTCTAATAAACTGCCTGATGAAGAACCCACAGGAGGCCACTTTGTTTTACGCCTGCTGGGGATTTTCTCGGTGTCACGAGGCCGTAAAACTCCCGTCTACTCGCGCTTGCACAAACATATGCAGACACGGCACAATAAAGCCAATTTATGACACTTCGATTTATGCCGTACTTCCCCCCATTCGCAGCCCCCCCACCCAACGTAGGCTCGTATTTGTCTTGTGTTTCGTCCCGCCGGGCCGCCGTCGGGATGTTTTAGAGTCGGCGAGGAACAGAAACGAATTCCACTCTCGTGTCGTTTGGAGTTATGTTTTATTTTGAATGAAAACACCCCCCAAAAAACTTTTGTTTTAGACTTGAAAAGCGGGGAGTGAAGAGAATCTGAGAGACATGGGGGTTTTTTGTGGCGATGTCCCGGTGGTTTCACGGGGTGATGCCTCCAGCGGGAGCTAATTATGTCTTCGTTCGTATCATAATTAATCAAAGCTTTGATTCTTTTTAAAGCCCCACACGAGGCCGGGGCACGTAAATCTGAACGAGCCCACCGCCTCCTGTTTAATACCTGCAGGGGTGCTTGTGTGTTCGGATCAAACTGTTGCAGCAAAGAACTAACGGCTCCGAGGACTCCGTATGGGTTTGTGTCGAGTGAAAACAACGGCATGAATTAAATTCTGACTCATTCTGGCTTCATGAAATGACAGTGGACTCAAATCATTTCAACTATAAACACTATAGATGGAGTTTAAACAACCTGACCCCACTTGATCACTTTATCAACAGTTAATATCTTATCTGTTGAAGATGGCTTTTTAAATTGGATATATGATGCAAAATCTACATTTTTAGTCATTAAATACATTTTGTTGTGTGCTTGGAGTCTCTAGGATTGCAGATAATTTAATCTCCTGGTGCTGCGTAGATATCGTTATATTCTGTTTGGATCATATTTTTCCCACTTCCATTCTCCAGCTCTGGGTCAGACGATTTAATTCGACTTTAATATGACGATTAATCCCCTGGAGTTCCTGGATGTCATCATATCCTAGTCACATGACCAATTTAAATCACTCTATCGGGAACGATTTGCTCTCCGTAAAAAAATCCAAATTGTGTCAAAAGTACAGACTTCAAGCTATACATCTATTATTAAATTGTGTTGATAGCAGAAGTAAAACCAGAGTTATGATAAATAAATTACAGAACTTTAAAAAAAATGTCTGTTCATATCTGCCTGGTTGCATTAATCGTAATAATCAAGGACCAAATGATGATTATGAGGATTATTTGCACACGATACAATTTCGCTCAACCCTAGTCTGTAAACTAAATCACTGGTAATAACAGTTAATAACAAATGAGGGCTTAAAAGAAAGAAGTAAACTAAAAACTGAAAAAAATAATGTAATCGCTCAGGTTAAAACCCTGTTTTTTAGTTCATCTGGTACGGCCTTTTTAAAAAAGCTGTTTTTTTATTGCACAAACCTCAACAAGCATGGACAAGAAGCTGAAGATTCGACACAAGAAAGCGCTCCACTGCACGGAAATACAGATTCCTCCTTCTCAGGACACTCCTCCAGTCTTATCTGCTTCTCTTTAAAAACAATCCTGCGTTGGATGAGGAGAGATTAGGTCGTATTAAAATGTTGATTCCTCTCATTTATACTTCCACAGAGCACAATCTCTGGAGGTATGAGATCAAGTAAACAGCAGCTAAGCCAGAGGGGTAACGTTCAGACCAGCGCTGCTTGCTGTTTGAAATCAACACCAGGAAAGCTAGAGGCTACAGCCACAGATAAATATGAAACTCATTTTCTGCAGTTAATTAACTGAAGCCAACATGTTTAGGCTGGTTGGTGTTGGCGGTGACACTTTTTGAGTCATCTAAGCTTTTACTGAAGTTGTCACGTTTGTTGGACCTCAGGTTCCAGTCGAGACTGTCTTGTCTTTGCGTTATATAAAGATATAGTTGAATGAATAAAGAGATTAAAATAGATAATACACATAGTCCAGGCTAGTTCTGGGAGGAATTAGGCAACCTTATTGCCTGTCGAGTAAAGCTGTTGCAAATTGGGGTAGTTCTTGATTTAATATCTTTTAGCAGATGGCTCGAGTTTGAACAGCTTCTGAGCAGGGTGGGAGTAATCCCTCACAACTCTAAGAGCAGCCTTCTTATAACTCTCATGGAAAATGGTCTCCATAGAGGGGACCCTGGTGACTCCATCTATCGTTCTCACCACAGGTGGTCCACACCAGGATGTGATGCAGGTCGTCAGAATGGTGTCGGTGTGTGGTGTTGGTTCTCTAGAAGAGGCCCTCAGTGGTTTAGGCACCACTAATTTGGAAGATTTCCAAAAGTTTAGTTTAATAGTTTATTCATTTTCAATTAAAAACACAAATTTCAATACAACAAAAAAGAAATACAAATCTCAAAAAATTTCCATCGTTAAACTGCTTGAGCTCTGCCTCCTCTCTGGAGTTTTTTTGGATTTGTCAAAAGATTTAAGTCCCGATGGGTTCATTTTAGCAAAGAGGTAACGGATATTACATGTTCTCAAATTGGGAGTAGTTGTTCCAACCTTATTATGTTTATAATTATAAAAGTTTGTGTATAACATACATGGTTAATTGGTAAAATAATATTAATAATTATTAAAATGACTGGTTGTTTTTCAGTATTCAAATTGTTTTTCTAGTGAGAAAGTTGTTTGATCCTACGCAACTTGAACGAGTTAAACCACTGGCAAACATGAATATATATTATCGGTTTTGTTTGTTATATTGGCCCGATAATTATGACGTCATAATTTCCTGATATTGGCTCAATAACTATCGGACTGATAACGATCATGCAACCCTATTGAAAAAGTGTGCAATATAAGTGTGCTCTCGTGCAATATGCAGTGTGAGAAAATAAAGTGTTTGATTACCAACAGATCGATCTGATTCTTTTCTGTAACATTTGTGTAAACATCATGGGGCATATTAATATATTTATATTTATCTGCATTAGTTTTTGCTTTAAAAAAAAAGTATAAATACTCGCAATAATGTGTGGATTTTTGTGCAGTGATGTAAAAGTTCAAGACTAACAAGAAAGTCAACAAAATTCCATTTATTCTGTTTTTAAATCAACCTATCTTTGTTTTCTTACAAATTGATCTCTTCTTAAAACCTTCAAAGGTGTAAACACCGTACGCCACAGGAAGGTGTATTCTGAGATAAGGTGAGTTTCTTTATGTTTCCAGCATGTGGTCACAGAATGTGCACTCAGGCAACATAAACAAGGACAGCATGAGATCTGTGTTTTAACATGGAAAATGAAAACAGGAGGAAAAATGGAGCCATAATAAGACCTTTTCTTTCCTCGTGGTCCCTTTTTCACGGCGAATAGTGTCATTACGTGTTGTTTTAGACGAAGTGAAGCCAGAAAAACAACAAAAAAACCATCTCACATTGTTTGAGCAGTAAAAGGACCGAGAGAGGGTGATGGATCCACAGCTCGCTCTGGCCTTTAAGAGGCGGAAGCTGTCTTTGGTTTGTCATTTAGTGATGAGCGCGTGAACAGAATAGGGTCGTGACTTTGACAGAACACTCTAAAAAAAAAAAGATGAAGGTAGAGGAAGCACATCTTTAAAAAAATACAAGAAAGAAAACAGTTAAATAGCAGAATAATTAAACTAAAAAGGGGGAAAAGAGCAAAGAAAGAAGGTCAGAAAGGATAACGGAAAGAGCAGGACTGAATCATAATGTCAGGGAGGAGGATGAGGAGGAAGGCCTGGTAAACAAAAGGATGGATGGTGGTGATAGAAGGATGTCAGATATCGCCTCTGGGCTTCATATCTCACCCGATAGATTCAGTGAGGACAAGTTCGCGTGTGAATTAACGGCTGGAGAATTGATCAGCGGCGTCACCGAGAGGCTCCCGTGTGAGTTCACACAGTGCTATTGAAACCCCAACACGTTGCATCTGCATCCACGCTGCCCGACGGTCACACATGGGCCGTAACCCACGCACAATCACACGAATCTCGCACACAATCACACGAATCTCGCACACAATCACACGAATCTCGCACACAATCAGGCGAAAGGAGCCGGCGAGCGTCCCGCAGCTGGGCGCTGATGAGCGAGAGGGAGAGGGCGCCGGGCCCGCTGTGCGAACACGCGGTATTTCCATACAAATCAATGGAGTGTCAGAATAAGCTCGAGGACACATCGGGGGTGTGGGGGTGGGTGTGGGGGGATGGGGTCCGGTCACAAACGCGATCACGCCGCGCGCAGGAAACTGCAATCACCTGCCCTTTACAGTGTGTTGGTCACACACACACACACACACACACACACCTACACACACACACACACACACACACACACACACACACATACACGAGAGCAGCCAGCTGCTTCATGATGGCACATTCACAGGCTGAGTGACCAGGCAAGGTTATTTTCACAATAAAACTTAATTATTAATCGCCAATTTAATTACAGTGTGTGTCGGACACTCCGGACTCTGACACCTGTGTGTTCTGGACCGTTTTGATAGGAATTTCTCAATCTAACGGAATTATGTTCCGATAAGAATGGAGAATAATTTAATGGGAAAATAGGCACCAGATGTATGACCCCTGTGGTGATCTTAGGACGATTCTTCATGCTTCTATATCACCATTAAAGATGTTTTACGGCTGTTTTGAAGTGGTGTTTTTTTTTCGGAACGAGATCTTAAATAACCTTTATTTGTTTAGGAAAACAAAATGTATGTTTAAAAGGAATCGCCGATTAGTTACAACACTTACTTGTCACATATTGTCACACAGACGGCGCCATATTATTTACGCCACGAGGCAGACCAGGTAAATGACGTTTGGTAGGTGCTCTGGTGTGAGCTCTATCCAGCTTCAGCTAGCATTATTAGCTTGGGAACTAACTCGAATGCTAAAAAGCTAAAAGGAGCACCATGTAAACATCATTTATCCAGCAAGCTTTGCTGCATAAATAATACAGCGCTGTCTGTGTGACAATATACAAATAATACAGTATTTTTACAGTTTTTATTCTTGAATTAAATGTTTAAAGGGACCGACAGGCTAAAGGCTAGTCCAAACACAGACAATGGCTCAGATCTACGGCTGGGCAATTTTTTTTCATCCAAAATTCAATTTTAATCGATTTTGTTCCCCACTCCGTTTCAGGTGTTGAAACAAATTTGTTGGACTCCTGCTTTTTGTATCAAGAACCTCAAACAGATTTAGCAGTGAGGTGAACCTAACCAGTTCCAGATAACTGAAGAAACAGTGTTTTTTTTTTGAGAAGTAGATCCTCTTTGCTAGCTGCCATATTGTCATGTCGTGTAACAAGCATCTTGAGCAGGTGGGGTGACCTCTGAACTACAGAAGCCCCAGAAAGTGCACTGGTGGGAAAAAAATCCTGATTTTAATCTTTATAAATTGCAAATTTGAATTAATCGATTAAATTGATTTACCCCCCATCACTACTTAGATCTCAATATTTTGATACGCACATAAAAAAACAAATGTTATGTTGATCCAGCTGTACCTTGAAGCATTCAGTCATGGTACCTTGATTAATTTGACCTTTTTGTACATTTTTTCTGCTTTTTTAAGGTTCATTTTCTTCCTTCCTTAACCCTTTAAACATAGTTTTTCTTTCAAATATGACAGCATCCGTTCCCTCGTATCTTTCTGATCCTGCATTAAGTTGAACAAGCAAATTAACTTCCTAAAAAATTAATTCAGGCCTCTGATGAAAAACAAGATACGATTCACACCTTAATTAGTTTCCACGTGTGTTGATACGTCGTCCTCTTTCCCCTTTCACCATCAGTCTTGCTTCTACAAAAAAAGAAAAGAAATAAAAAGAGGTAAACGTCACATCGTCTGTAAGGCACAAATCAAATTTTGAGAGCACCAACTTGATAGTTTTATCTATTTTGCCCTGGAAAATGTCAAATGTAAAATGATTTTCAGCACAAATAGTCTAATGGAAATGGAAATGACAAAAAATACTCATCAGTCTGGAAAAAAAAAAAGAAGAGGGGGGGAAAAACTCGTAATGTTCGAACTCTACTGCACACCAATTTTATCTGCCATCATATTTCTTTGTGATGGGGGAAGCAGGGAATTAAGTATTGCATTAGAGTAAGCATATTAAAAGGATAAGAGCATCACTACAAGCCCGGCAGAATTATCCAGTGATGAGGAAAGAGAAAGGAGCGAAGAGGGTGTAAAAAAGGTGAAGAGAGGGAGGGAAAAAAATGTGTTTTTTATTTTCTATATCCTGAACAAAGGAAAGGAGGAGAGGGACCTTGCTGTGGGCACTCATGGTCTGTTTGGTGAATAGGCTGGAGAAAAAAAAAAGAGTGAGATGCAGAATAAGGGGGGGTTATAAAGTGGAGAGCAGGGACAATTCTTCAATAAACTAAAGAAACTGCATTTTCTTTTCAAATGTACACTTCTGAATGAAATGTGAAAATTTAAGGTTATAGTGCGCAGAAACCTACAGTAAATGTAGCTAATCTAACTAGCAAAACAAATGGCAAGAAAGCTAGTAAAAAGTAGCAAAATGCAACCTTGTTAAACACTAAAGTATTAAAACTAGCTACAACATTAGTAGTAATAACATTAGTATGAGTAGCATTAGCAGGCATAGTATTAGCTTTAAATGTCATTATTAGCATTAGATGTAATATTAGTTTAATAGTTAATTCATTTTGATTAAAATCAAAAATTTCAATACAACAAAAAAACACAACACAAATCTCATAAAATGAAAGGAAACAGAAGAAAAAAATCTTATATTTGCCCCTATTTAACAAAAAATAAGAATACAAAAAAATATATATACATAATACAACAGAAAACATAAATAATATTATTAGCAGTAGCAGTTGTATTCGCAGAAGTATGTAGATTTAAAAAAGAACAATGTTTTGAAGGATTTGA
>JARVGW010000001.1:14830162-14842410 GCA_031762495.1 Anablepsoides rubrolineatus | reverse complement strand
GAATGTTAATTTGGAGTTCGTATGCAGACTTTTCAGTGCAAAGCATTTCACCATGTATTTATTTTGACACTGTGTAATGGGTTTGTGTTCATTTGTTACATTTTATTTCTTGTAGAATTTGTTTTGATTTATTCTAGATTTTAAATCAGGTTTTAGGCATTTTATTGTTTTTTTATTCCTTGTTTTTACTTTGTTTTTATTACCTGCTTATATTTTATCTAGTTTAACTGTGATTGAGTTTGTTTTTGTATGAGTTGTGTTTGAATGCTGTGTCTGTACAGCACTTTGGTACTTTACTTTACTATGGATTACTATGCATGTGAGCAATAAACTTGAACTTGAATTTGGTGGCACAGTTTGCTTATCTTAGTTCTTTAGGTTGTGAGTATGAAAAACTTATTTAAACAAAAATCTGACATTAGTTTAAGAAGATAAACAGAGTGTAGAAGGGGTCTGATTTCTTCCAAGCTTGTTGCTTATTAAGTTTCACGACTCCATTGGAGCGTTTCATGTAGAGAACATGGTTTTGTGAGTCCTCGTTTGGCAGTTTTATAGTTCCTGTTGGACACGTGATGTTTGATGCTGCATCTGCTTGTTGGTCTAATTATAGACACTATGTCTTTGGGGAATGCCATTTTAATCCAAATCACAGCCGCCAACTGTACTGTTTGTGTAAAGTTGTTGATAAAATATTCTTTTTTAAAAAAAACTGCTTTTGTCACGTAAAAGCACATCAGTCTGTGTTTATTAGAGTTTGAAGCTCTTAAATCTTGACTCAGACTTTTGAAAATCAGACCCAGTTACATAAAACTGGTTGGGTTTTGGTTGTGAGCAGCTCCTGCTCTTCTTATCACTCATGTGATCCTGTTTAGTTTGCATTGATTGTTTGAAACGGAGATGAGAGTGGAAACACATTGCAGGACTGGGATGGAGAACCCTCCCTGTGGACCCATTTGAGACTTTGTAATGAGTTTCCAGGCTTTGATACAGTCCCCCCCTTCAATCATTAACGCACGCATCCAGACAAGACAGACCGGGTCTTAGTAATCCATTCTGCTGTAGATCTTTTCCCAGCTTGCCTCCCCCTCCCTTCCAGCTCCCAGTCTCGTCTCTGTTCCAGTCTATCAGACATGACAGTACCAGCTGGCTGCGGGCAAACTCACCGCCAGAGGATATAAGCTGCTCCGAGTGCATACGTAGACAGGATTGTGGGGGTTGGTGGGTGTCAACGTATCCGTCTTCCGAAGGAGTGTTTGTGTGGGACTGTTGGTGCGGTCCAAAACGGCGAAGGTTGTTGATTTAACGTCACGGAGCCTGAGCCTGAGCGATCTGAGTCACAGGTGTGCGCCGGTTGCACGGGGCGGGGTTCAGAGCAATATTTAATTCCTATAAAGATAGCTGTCAACACTCGCTGCAAGCAGCTGTGTGCTCTTGCGGCTGCTTGGCATTTGCCTCCCTGTCTGACTCACCGAGCACATTAAAGACCACTTATTTACCTTTTTAGATGTGGAGATGTGTCCAAGTACCTTTTCTCCTCTGCTTATGTGCTCTTTCTTCTTCTTTTTCTTGCCACTTCAGTAGAAAGTAGAACTGAATATTAGTTTCTTAGTTTCTTCATCATCAGTGACTTTTTTTTTTTAAGAAAAAGAAAGGGGAAAAAAAGGTAAAAAGTAATGTGAAAAAGTGAAAGAGACATTAGAAGATACGTGAAATATACATTGAGAAAAACACAAGACGACACCCCCGTCATCTTGGCTGCACACCTGTAGAAACTGCAATATCAAAAACACAGCAACAAAAAATGCTTATATATATAATAATAACTAGAGAATTGCATTTCCTGTGAAAATGCTAGTGTGAATGCTTGTTGCTAAAAACTTTAGCTGAAAGCTGCTGAAATTGAGCTGAAAATATTTAATAGCAAAAGTTTTATTGTAAGTTAAACTTGAAAATCTGAAAAAAAAAACAAAGGAGCAGAAAATCAGTCAAAAGCAGCAAAAATATAGCTGAACTAGCCTAAAAAAGCTTAAAGCTAAAATAGCTGCACATAGCAGAAAACAACTGTAAGAAGCATAAATAATTCAAAATAGCAGAAAGAAGCACAAACTTTAGCTAAAAGTGCAGCAATTAGCTGAATATAGCAGAAACCATCTGGAAGAAGCTTAAATGGTGCAAACTAGGAGACAAAAGTAGAGAAAAGATGAAGTATAGCAGAAAGAAGCAGGATTTTAGCTAAAATAGCAGAAAAAAGCTAAAATTATTATTATTGTGTATAAATTTTGTACGGTTTTGTAAAGATTTAGAAACAATTTGAAGGATTTCAACAGCTCCATTCATTTTCAGTGGCTAAAAGTAAAAGTATAAATAGCTGAAATACCTAAAGTCATAGCCGGAATGTGCTGAATGAGCTGAACGTTTTGATATATGAATTGTTGAAATAGCACAAAAATTGTGGAAGGAGACAGGGGCCAAAAAACGTACGGAAGAAAACATGATCTCAATAGTGTGAAAGCTGTGAGGTGTTTACACTGATGATTATAACCTTATATAAAATATACCTGTATATATAAACATACCCCTACCTACATACATACACACACATACATATATATAAATATACATACATGTACATACTATTCACCATTCAATCAGTGACCAACTAGAAAACCCAGGATTTAAACACAGGTCTGTTTGTGTGTGGTTATAAGCATGCATGTACAGTATATACAAGATGTCTCCAATGCTGCTTATGTGCTCTTCTTTTTTTTTGCTTATGTTTTGGTAATTTGAAGAAAAACAGGTGAGGGGCTGCACTTGTCGTCCCCCCCTCCCAACACGTTAGTATCTTGGCAGCTCAGAGCAGATTCTCGGGGCTTCAGGAAACATTTAAAGCTTATTGGAAACACTGGAGATGAACAGCAGATGTGTCTGTGATTCTGGCGGTGTTCGACACGCTCACCCTGACCCCCCCCTCCTCGGATCATGCTGTCGCTCCTCACCTTTCCTACGCTGCTCCCCCCCTTCTCCCCCCGTCAAACCTCCATCGATTAAGTGCACATATTTCCCTGTTTCCATCTGTCTGCTCCAACCGTCTGCTGCCACCGAAAAAACAGAAGGTTTGAGTTTAAGGAGCAAAATCAGAGCAAACAAAACAGAAATGGAGGAAACATCAATGTCTTGTTTTAGTGCATTTTAACTTTTAATTTATTTTTCTTTAGTTAAAGGGGTGATATTATGCAAAATCAACTTTTTTGAGCTTTATATGATGTTAGAAAGTCCTTCCCTCATCATAAACATATCCAGAGTGCTGATTTGACTCATTCATGCATGTTTGAGGAATCCTTGAATCTCCTGTGGCCATGTGGAGCTGCCTGAACGCTTTCTGGTGTAAAGCTCCACCTATTTATCTAAAGCTCCTCCCTGGAGCTCAGTCTGCAGCCGAGCAAACAGTTAGTCTAGAGCCCTGGAAACAGTAGCAAAGTCAAATTTATGAGTCTTTAGGATATACACAGCATTTTAAACTATGTGCCTGAAAAATACATAATACCCCCTCTTTAACAAACATTAGGAAGTAAATATCTGCGGTTTCATGAAATAAAATCAGAAAAATAACCTCCCATTAGGGGATTAACTCATCTGCCACCCAACAAATCCTATCTAAAATACATATTTTAAATCTTCAGTGAATCAAATATAACTTTTATTGTAGATGCTAATTTCTATTTCAACAGTTCATCACTTTATAGTGTCTCTTTCATCTTCCTTTATTGCATCACTTTATCTTCAGCGTAATCCTTTGCTTTGTGCTTTAAAGTCTTAGCATCTGTGACGGGATCATAAAATCCAAAGATTTTATTAACTCTGAACTACGAGTAATCCAGTTTCTGTGTTCTCTGCAAAACCTTCTCTTCACACCTTAACCTGACGTCAACCAAGACTCCCAATTTGAACTTGATCGTATTAATCTGATCAAACTGGTTCCAAACCAAACCAGGACTGGTCAAAACAGGCCAGAGCTGATGAGAGGCAGAGGAACCGTGTTCTGCAGTGTTTGTTATTGCAGACTCCAAAATATCTGACTATATGAGACACAAGAAGGGATTTAAACAAAGTTGCATCAGTAGGTAGGCGGATACTTTATTTATCCCAGGGGAAATTCAAGGCATTCAGTAGCATTTCTGCACGTCAATAAAAGATGAGAAATAAAAAAGTAGAATACAAAAGACATGAAAAATACAAAGCAAATTGCACAGAAAACAAAAAACACATTTGTACAAGGTTGTGTGTGTGTGTGTGTGTGTGTGTGTGTGTGTGTGTGTTTGATTTAAGGTATGTAAGACCTCATTTTGTAATAACAACGTATTATGTAATAATGTAATAAAATCAGGCTTCAAAATGTAATAAACTTGCCTTAAAAGTGTATTATGTAATAATTGACACAAAATGTAATAAAAGTCTTCAACACATTTTGTAATAATGTTTTTACATTTTGCGGCAATTATTACAAACTGTGGTGGTGTAATAATCTGGTTCATTATGTAATAAACAATCAAAAACCAGTATTTCTGTTCATCCTAATCAACTTCAATATAGGTCCACCTGCACCCCCCAACCCCCCCTGCGTGTGATTAATACATATTTTTAAGGCTCATTATCCAGGTAAACATCTGAAGGAGTTGACATGTTTGTACAGCTAACTTTTAGATATATTTTGGAAGTTTTCTACAAAGTGGAATAATTTCTATAACAGGGATCCGGACAGTAAATCTGAAAATGCAAATAAATAATGAGAAGTTCTGTGTTTATTGAGCAAAGTTATAAAGAGTTAATTATGACAGTTATTACAAGTATATTGATTAGGATGAACATAAATACTGGTTTTTGATTGTTTATTACATAATGCAGATTATTACACCACCACATTTTGTAATAATTGCTGCAAAATGTAATAACGTTATTACATAATGCGTTGAAGACTTTTATTACATTTTGAGTCAATTATTGCATAATGCGGTTTTAGCGTATGTTTATTACATTTTGAAGCCTGATCTTATTACATTGTTACATAATGCTTTATTACAAAATGAGATCTTACAAAGTACGATGACTAGTTGGTGAACAGCATTTACGAGGAATTGTCCAAAAAGTCTTGAATTGTTTCTCTATTTTATTTTGAGTGTCTAATGACATTGGTTTTATTTTGACACCTGCACATGAGCTCTGCCATAAAAAACACACCTGAGGCTAAAGCCATGAGTGTCCAGATATAACGACCACGACAATGATCGACAATAATTATGATAAAACTGCTCCAATCTGTTTAATCGCTATCACTTTTTATTATCAGCACTAATTTGACTTTGAGGAAAGTAAAGGACCTTGTTTTAGAAAAGAGTCCATGTAAAGTCACTTGAAGCAAGCGAGGGGAACAGAATCAAGAAATAATGCTGTAGAATTTGATGTAATGACGACGACTCCTCGCTGTGAAGATAAATATCCGGTTATTGAAATGCTGAGTAAATAATGGAATACAGTTTCTGCCACAAACAGCTGAGGGGGGAAAAAAGAAAGAACTGGGACTGTGGAGAGTAGATAGCTTTGGGCTACTTGGCAGAGGCCACGAGGGAAGTCGTCGCAAGGCGCCGTTTCTGTTGCCGAGCCCTTGAGCCAGGGGCGTTTAACTTCAACCACGGGCCAAGAACAATGGCTAACAGCCACACAAATGGATAACATGTGAGCTGAATTACAATCCCACCCCCTGTCTCTGTGGCATCCAGAGCTGAGGAACCTGAATCGGGGTTCAGGGCTTGTGGACGAGGTGTTGAAAGGCAGCGGGGGGTGGGGGGTGGGTGATCGTTGCACGGTGCAGGTAAGGGGTTCAGACACGCCGCGGTGAAAGTGCAGCCTAACAATCTGCTGACTGAGACGCTCCTCACATTCCTAAACAAGTCCCTAGAGGCTCGTTTATCTGCGGACCAAGCCATGCCTTTTTTTTCTTTTTTTTTAAATCACCTACGAGGTAACGTGTGTTGCAGCCTCATTTGTGACGAGGCTTTCTGTGAGACCATCCCAGTGGGTCTCAGGAGGAGGAAGCAGTGGCGGAGCCAGACATTTACCTCAGGGGTGGGACCACTACTCACACAGGGGTGGCCAAACTGGGACCACTACTCACACAGGGGTGGCCAAACTGGGACTACTCACACAGGGGTGGCCAAACTGGGACCACTACTCACACAGGGGTGGCCAGGAAAATTACATGATTTTTTTACTTGAAAGTTTCTGCAGATCTTTGTGTTTTGGTCATTTCCTTATGTCCTTATATGGGCAGTGACTACCTTCTAAACATGGGCATCAGAACCATTTTAAAACACTGTTGGGGGATCTGGGGTTCCTCCCCCAGAAATCTTTGAACGACATAGATGCCATTTTCTGCATTCTGGTGTATTTTACCAGGTTGTTTAACATACTTTTACTTACATAAATTAATACTTGATTTAATAATTATTTCAGAGACAGATTCTTCATTAAACTAGTTCCATCATCCTGTTTTAAACTAACTAAATTAATGTGACACATTTGATCACATCCAATGACTATAGGGTTTCGTTTTACTTTTATATTGTTTATTGTGTATTGATTTATTTTTATTTGTAACATGTGACAAATAAGGATGACCTCAACTGCATTTTAAAACTAATATTAATATTTTTTTCCCAATGAACATGTACAATACTGATAACCACCAACAGTGAATTTAGAGGGCTGTTTTACTTTATCTGATTTATTGATAGGCCTAATCATAACCAAACACAGAGCATCATGCAGCTTTCAGAACATAAAATGACATTGTGTTATACATGTACAAAAAAAAAAAAATCATTTGTCACCATAAATCCAAAAGTTGACACCATAAATCAGATTACATAGGCATATGTTCTGTATATAAAGAAAACATCACTTTCTTGTCATTACTCTTATTCAGTGATAGAGCTTGGTGATGTTAAATACTGCCACCAACTGTTCAGGAGGATTATTACACCTCTAAATGTTGTTTCACTGTGGAAGGTGTGTGTACAGCAGGATGGCCAATGATTTGTCTGTGGTGTCCATGGCCACCCCCATGGCTCCACCCCCTGGATGGTAGGTGGCTCCTGCGGTGGCGGGGTCCGGCCCCCTGTGGTCGCACACATTGACTCACCGCCACCACACCTCCTCCGCCTGTCACTGAAGCCTCAAAGTCATTAAAAAAAAAACAACCTGCGTGGAAGTTGTGTGTGCTCCTGTGATGCAATTTCACGCTTGCTGTAGTTTGACGTTCTTGTTTTATTTTTTTCCTCTTCCTCCAGCGTAGATTTTCAATAATTAGATGATTTGTGTCTCATATCTAAGGAAGTCTGATAACAAAGTGCGTGTGTGTTGCCGGCTGCCACTCTTCCTCTCGGCCTGTTTGCAGAAGTGCTCTGTGTGTGCTCGAGCTTTCTGCTGTGAATGTGCTCCACACAGTGCAACTGATGGCTATCTATCGGAGAGACTTCTATTGATTTGGCTGGGGTAAATAATTGGTTGGGTCTACAAGCTGTCATGTTCGGCCTGATTGCTGAGCATTGGTGGTCTCTAGCATTTATCTTCCTCCATATCTCTCTCTCTGGTCCATCTCCAGCTTCCTTAGTCTATCTCCACGTGTATTGATTAGAACCCTGTATGTCCGTTCCCCATCCTTAAATTTGGACGATAATCCCTGTTCCAAAGCGCTGTTTTACAAGTTATCTGCTCTCCACTCCGTGTTTTGCTGTAAGGGGAGGAGGGCTGAAACAGTTTAGGGGAAGACAAAAATGATCAGAATGCAGAATGAGGACATTTGGTCGAAGTTGGACCAGACGTAGTGCAGGCTTTTTTTTTTTTTTTGGACAGGGGACGATATTTAGTGTGTGGGAGGTCCCCTGGAAATTTAATCTCATAAACTTGAACTTATCCTGAAAAAAAAGGGACTTCTCTGCCCTTTAAAGTCACCGTGCCAGAGTTTAAGGTTTAACAGAAAATTAAAAGGAGTGGGGAGGGAAACATTCCCAGATTGACAAACCCAATCAGACTGCTGGCTCTGCAGTCTGTATCCAAATCCCAACGGGAGGGCTGGGTGTCAAGTTTTGGGAGGCCCATGGCCAGCATGAAGCCGCCTCTCTCAGGATTACTGAGCCGAGGCAATGAGAAGGCCATTAGCGACCCCGTTTGAGTGCCTCTGAGAATTACAAGCCCTGTTACAACAGGAGCAGCAGGGTTTATTACACTGGCCTAACCACAACGCTTCATTCTGGTTGTTTGCTGCAACCTGTGGATTCTTGCTGCTTTCATCTCCTAATTCCTAAAAACTCCTACAGAAATGATAATTCACATAAGAGTTTTTGATAAGTAAACATAAACAAATAGCTGATCTAAACTGGTTTCATATAGTTGTCATTGAAAAGGGTTTTATGGCACATTTAGGTACATATTTTGCTCAAAACCTGTTATTTAGATCAGATATATTGCAACAAAACATGATGATGATCATCAGATATGAGTCAAACTAGTGGGTGAACCCCCAATTTACACATCAACCACCATAAAAGAGCTTTAAAAACAGGTTTAATGGTTTTTTTAAACATCTACAGTCAACGTTACCCATTATCATACATTTCCCTGTATGTTTTTATATATAAACACCAAAATATTCTGTAATATGACATGATCCAAAGTGGATTACACACCTATAAATAAATTGTATTAATATATCTTTCTGTTTTACTGGTAGCAGATTTCTGAACGTGATACTTTGTGTGGATCTACCTGTGTCGTTTAGCAAAGGTTCTTTTTGTTGGTTGTTTTGTGATGCAATACTTTGTTTTTGACACTTAAATGTGTTTAAAATGTGAGCAGCTGGACTGAAGTCATCATGATCAGTACAGATGATCAAAATAAGGATGTATAACTGAAGCCTAGGCGTGTGGTTTGGCGGTCAGTGCAGTTTGAAGCTGCAGGTTCAAGCCCAGCTTACGTCAAAAAGGTAAAAACAACAGACCACCATTATATTTCTGTTGTTTTTTCAAATTCATTTCTTAATAAGTCATACCAGAGTGGGATTAACTCCTGAACTATGATTCTTTATTTATTCTGTATTGCTTTCGTTTTTTGGTTTGAAAAGTTTTTTGTTTTTTTTTTTACCACCAACTCCATTAAATTTAATTGTCATATTTAAATTGTCTTTTCTCCATTTGCTTTGCACGGTGTGTGAGATAATTATCAAGCGGGGAAGGAATTTACAAAATCAAGTTTGCTGCTGTGGCTCTGCTGGAGTTCTGCGCACATGTAGGAGTTTCTAGCAGTGAAATGGAAACCCTCCGGCTGTTTATACAGCTTCATCGCAAATATTAACCGGGACGCGGTTCACAGGAGGAACGTGTGTACGTGTGAGGAACACAGCTACAATCCTAGTGGTGGATTAATCCCACTTGTCTTTGCTGTGTTAGCAAAATATCTCATGAATCAAATGGATGATGATCTGTAACAGATTAAGTTTTAGAATCAGCTTATTGCCAGTTGACGTTAGTAAAAAGAACGGCTACATTTTACAGTTATTATTAAAATATGATGAGAGAGAGTCATTCCCAGAATTTGAGTTCTAACAAATCTTGCGAGTCTTAATGCATTTTGTGTGTAAGTTTTTTTTTTGTTTGTTTGTTATAAAAGGATCTGAGTTTTTGTAAAGCAGAGAGAAGAGTCCAAGTCTGACCTGAAGACGTTCCAGGACCAGGTTCAGGCTGCGCAAAGCCTTCACTTGTCCAATACTTGAAATATTTATTTATTCAAATACAGTGTGACGGGATTAGGCTTGGGTGGTATGATGGTATATCTTAGTAATGAAATATGGTGACAGTATTTAAAAATAATAATGCTTTAGATTCAAAGATTCAAAGTGTTTATTGTCAAATGCACAGATGAAACATGTTTCCCTGAGCAATGAAATTTTTACTTTTCCGACCACTCTGAATGCCAAGAGACAAGCAGATGAAAAAAAAACAAGCACTTAAAGGATACTAAGAAAGTAATAAGGGATAAAGGATGAAAAAAACACACTAGATAATAACACCAAGAAAGGGAACAATACAATAAGTGTTTAAAGTGTAAATGTGCAACATGTGCAATATTAATAGTCAAATTATCACATTCAGCTGTTATTATATAACCTATTTACATCGCTCCAGTCGAAAAGATGCACCTTTTCTGAGACTCTGTTTCAATTTCTCAAATTTCTCTGTGCACAAATACACACTCTGTGTGTACAAGTACACACTCTACTATTAGGCTGTTTATTATATCCTCCAGTAAGTCTGAATTTAAGGTATTTTTGCACGTCCTTTATCTAATTGCGCACATGTAATAATTGTTAATCATGTGTGTCTAGTGTGGACAATAATCTATTTCATATCATTAACAGTTTCTCAGAATCACATTTAAGTGTTCCCAATCGAACCAGAACCAGAGAAACGTGTGTACGCCAGCCTTGGAGTTGGCATGGGGGGCACATTTCCACATTCAGTTCAGTCTTGATACGTTTGGAGTTTTGCGTGGAAAAGAGCGTACGCAAGGTTATTGTGCGTACACAAGGTTATTGTGCATACGCAAGGTTATTGTGCGTACGCACCCCTGGTCATCAGAATAAGACAATTTAAAGCTTGACCCAGAATAAAAACAAAACTTGACTCTAAAAGTTAATCCAGTGCACACACAGAGGCACATTCATTGATGGTAGCATGAAAGTTGAATTGTAATCCACTCTATAGATCATGAGATATTTTGCTAACACAGACAAACAAAACATCATCCACCTCCTCATGTTATGTTTTTGTAATATTTAAATGCTGGGGTTCACTACTCTGGAGGTCTAAGTCTGAATCTGCGTCTCACTAAGAATCCATCTTTTGGGAGGACGTCCAGTTACATAATTGCTTGGATGATGTGGACGTGTAATATCGCAGCTCTCCTGGAGTCATTCTGAATTATCCAATCTGTTCATGCTGGACTTGTTTTTGCAGCTCTGGATGTAGATCTGTTCCCTCTTAACATTTTTCCTGCTCAGACAGCACCACTTCAGGTGCCAGCTTGGCCTCCCGCGTGCCGAGCGCTCGTCTTTGTGTGCAGGCGCACGATCGCTGGGACTCCAGCTGGTGGACACAGCAGATAAAGGATGATTCCGGGGTCCGCCACTGAGAGCTTATTCATCTTCCTTTGGGGTGGGATGGGTGACGTGTCATCCTAAATAATTGAGTAACAAGTGTCCGGGCGCTCTCGCTCGGTGTCGTGCCGAAACATCTGCGCTCAGAACACTGTTTGCCTCGGCTCGGCTCAACTGGGCCCTTTGTGGTGGAAAGTTGTCGATGTTTGGGCTCAGATCCAGTCAGCCACAAGCTCCATCTGTGGTTTTATTAGATGCATTCCCAAAACTAAGCATATAATCCATATCAGAAGTTTCACTGTAGCAGCATAACTGAACAAACTGTTCCTGAGTCAGCACTCTGTAGTTCTCTGCGTGTTTTTGGACCAAATACCTGCATCCATGAAGCACACAGCCGACTCTCAGCTGTTTTACTGATTCAACAGAAACGTTTGGCTTTAGTGTTGCCATTTTTATTTTTAAAATATTTAACTTTATTTACACATTTTCCACAGAAAGGCATCCAAATATCTTAAATGGTCTGAAAAACAACTCTTTAAAATCATTGTTGGCATATTTGCTATTTTTATATATTAGCTAAACTAAACTTTTAGTTATTAATTCACTGGTTTTAGCATTTAGCTACTTCTATACCAGTAGATTAATAAAACTTTTAGTTATTAATTCACTGGTTTTAGCATTTAGCTACTTATATACTAGTAGATTAATAAAACTTTTAGTTATTTATTCACTGGTTTTAGCATTTAGCTACTTATATACTAGTAGATTAATAAAACTTTTAGTTATTTATTCACTGGTTTTAGCATTTAGCTACTTATATACTAGTAGATTAATAAAACTTTTAGTTATTAATTCACTGACTTTAACATTTAGCTACTTCTATACTAGTAGATTAATAAAACTTCGTTATTAATTCACTGACTTTAACATTTAGCTACTGTTTTACATTGGTTTTATTTTATTTTAAAGTAAAGAAGTAAAAGTATCATTTTTAGGTTTTAAAAGTAACTAAATAAAAGTAAAAGTCATGATTTAAAAA
>JARVGW010000001.1:14809298-14819569 GCA_031762495.1 Anablepsoides rubrolineatus | reverse complement strand
CAAATTTTCAGGCTAAAAAGTCAAATAATCTGACACATTCTGAAAACAAGATTATTATTCTGACACAATCAGTTCTTGTTTGGTAAATCAGTCTCAAAACAAGATGAAAAATAATTTTTTTGGCTGGATATAAGATTTTAAAACTTGGTTAGATGGACAGTTTTTGCAGTGCAAACACCTCCAGCATGCTCAGGTTGCATGTTGGTGTTGGAGCTGCTGCCTCTTGGTTCAGGTGAAACCTTAAACTTTCACTCCTACTAATGAGGTGATTACATGGTTACACATAGGCCTGGGCGGTATGACCTCAAATTCATATCACGGTATAAATTGAATCCCCTCACAGTAACAGTATATGTAACCCATCACATCGAAACAAGATTAAGTCTAACAGTGGAATATGGAGATAGGCAAATATAGAGTTTTGATTAAAACGTTTGCAAAAATTGCATTTTGTCAAAATATAACCTTATCAATGTATCATTTGAATGAACTGTCTGAAATATAATCATAAAACAACATTTTGAAGCACTTTTTTGAGCAGTAGCAACAAAAAACCTGATTTTCAGGAAAGGTGAACCAAACACGAGTGGTGTGTACAAATCCGCTAACACAATTTTAGCAGAACTAGCTTCTTATTTAGCGAATTAGCTTTTTTTTTATTTGCTAACTTTGGAAAACGTTAGTGGACAGATTAGCTTCCGCTAAATTAGGTTCCTCTAAATTTACGCCCACTCAAAAACAAAAACCTCTATTTTAATGTGATTTACCCTGAATAAATAAACACTATCCCGTCTTACAAGCAGTGCTGGGCATGTACCGGCGCTGCATCGTGTAGCATCTTTTAGCAGCTAAACTTCAAAATAAAAGAGCCAGTAAAAAAAGTGTTTAACAGTATTTAAATATTCCATATTAAAAATGGAAATATTCTGCAATACTGGCTTTATTTTATGTGTGCAACAACCTTGGGATTGGGTCTTCAGATGGAAAGTTTCAGCTCTGATTTACCCGTCGAACTGGCCAGCTGTCTCGATTTGTTAGCGCTCATGGATGACTCGGCTACACTGACTAAAATAAAGCTTTTTTTTGTGTTTAAGTTTGATTAACTGTAGTGGTCGTCACAGAACAGGTTGACTATGAAAGAAAGGTTAAATACATTCATTAGAAACCTTAAAAATGCTCTTAAATTACCTATAAGATCTCAGGTCTTTCTTGGCAGACAGGGATACAGTACACTGTGGCGTAATGTGAAGAAGGATTAACGATATTAAAAAATGGATGCAACCCAACTACTAATTTATTTTACCTGTGGTTTATAGTGGGTATTCACCTTCTGACCGCTGTGGGCTTCCTATAAGATCTCATTTCTGAGAAGCCTGCCGAAGGCAATAAGGGTTAAAGTTAAAAAATATAACATTACATGAAGGTTAGCATATCTTTCTGTGATTTAATCCTTCTTTAGCTGCTTCTTTGTCAGTGCACCTACTTGCTTTGGCACAGACGGATGTTCAGTATGTCACTGTATTTCCTTTCGGATAATCCCCCAGAGTAAGTTTCTGCCTCTGTGACCTCCTTATACTCAAATGTTATTTTCCATAGTCTGACTCTTTTTTTCCTCTTCTTCCTCTGTGTGTGTGTGTGTGTTTTCTTCTGTGCTATGTGCATTTTGAAGCTTGTTACCATAAAGATCATTTCTTAGAATAGCTTTGGTTCAGGATTTGTAATAAATGATGTGCTTATCTAAAGAAAGATGAGTTTTTATAGAAGAGTTACTACGTGTCAGGAGGTAGACTGGTTTGGTTAATGGTAGGTTTGCAGCAGTTTGTCCATTTCTTCTGTTTTTGCCTGGTTTAATCGTGTCTGTCATGTTATGTCTGAGTTTCCTTCTGTATTCTACACCTGCTGTGACCTCTGTTTTCACCCATCTGTCTCTTCCTTCGGCTCTTTTTGAGACTAGCAGCAGCCTGGCCTTGCTCATTTGAGCTCAGCCCATGCTGACTCAGGTGAATTCAGTCTTTCCCACTCATCTCCAATAGCTGAGGTTATGAACAGATACCATCTTAGTGTGTTCTGAACGACCCGTGAGCTGTAACCCCTGGCTGGGATCCAGAAGCCCCCCCCCACAGACCTCCTTTTGTTAGAACACAAGCTGCGCTACAGCTCAGCTGGTAGTCCGGGTCGACGCTCCTGTTGCCTTCAGAGCCAGCAGGTAGCTGATGTGAGTCAGATTATAGAGGAGCAGGAGGAGTGTCAGGCAGGCAGCAGCTGATGCTCGTGTAAGTGCATCGAGTTTAAGGTTCTTACCGGCCACAGAGGAGGTGGCCGAATGGGACGTTTGAGACTGCAAGCCCAATTTGTCTCTCCAGGAGCACACAAACTGTTAGTCTCAAAGAGTTTCTTATTTAGAAGAACTTTTCAACAGTCTCAAACTAGCAGTATCTTATTTCTTAACCTGATTTTTCTTTTTCAAGTTAAGAGGGTTGATGGTGCGCACTGTGCGAGGGACAGATCCAACCACTGTGCCACTGCGTCGCCCTGTCAAAAACACAGAAGCTAACCTTAGTGCTCTACTTGGAAAGTTTCCTTATGAGTTCTGGAAAGACATGACATCGTGTCGGAGCTGCTTTATCGGGCAAACAATGTCATGACTCAACATCTAAATTATATAAGATTGTTTTTCCACTTTAAATGTTGAACTAATTGTCTTGAAAGGTCACATCAGTCACCATTAATTTCAATCATTAATGAAGTACCCTGAAGAGAGGGTGTCAAATTACATCAGCTTAGTTTAAAAAGAAAAAAGCTAAACTGTGAAATTATAACGTTTTCTCCATGACAATCACAATGACTTTATCTTTTTTCTGTTTAAACTTAAGTGCAGATAAGATAAGATAAGATAAGATAAGGCCTTTATTGTCATCATAACAAACATAGGAGAACAGGTGCTCTGGGTACGGTATGTCCCAAAGTTGTCTGGACCCAACCGTAGACCACCCAGAACCACGTAGAGGTCCATAGGATAGGTGTCAGCTTGCTTTTAAATTGGTAGTTTATAGTTTATTTTTATAATAGTTGCTGAAAAGCTGTTGATTGTATTAGGCCACTAGTCTTTGACACTAAATAACATTTGTATAGTGTAACCCAAAACCCTATTGGTCAGTTCTCTGAATTACAAAAGAAATTTCATCCAAATGAGAGACTTTTTATCTTGCAATTGTAATTATTTCAGTTTTTTAATAAGAAAATTAACTGAAATGCAAATAAATGATAGTAATAAAAAGTAGGATGAAACCAAAGATTATTTGCTTTCAATCAATTTCAAACCCCAATTACGTTACCCAGAAAGAGACTTGGTCTTGGTCTACCTAATTTCCCATTTTTGTAGACATTTTTATTTTATACACTGTCTCTGAATGCGCAGCAGCTGATGGTACATTTGTGTTTGAGTGAGGATGAGCAGAAAAGAGATTGAGTGGATAGTTGGACCTGACAGACGGTGGACACGCCAGTAGAACCCTTTTCCCCACGGCAGGCTACGCTGCCTGAACCCTGCGTCAATGTCCTCTTTTTATGTACACTGTAACCTCATCGCAGACTAATGAAATCCGCTCTGCCCTCTTTCTGGTTTGACAAACATCTCCGCAGAGCCGCGCTGCCATGTTGCTCTGCTAGCCGTGCCCTGAAGAACAAGCTTTTGACATTAACATTGTCAGGACGCTGTGGGAACAAGGCTGCAATTCAGTATTGAAGCCCGAACAACGTCTGTTCGTGGCTTTGCCTGAGAAGGGGCAGAAAACACGCTGTTGCACAAATCTTTTTGTTCTGTGAAAGGCTGAGGGAAAAAAAAATACTGACCCTTGTAAATAACAAAAAGCGACGGTTGGGCAACTCCATTATGTAACCAAACTACGGATAAAAGCACCACTGTTATTGGACCCTGTATGCCTGACTCATCGTGTTTGCTTTGTGTTTCCAAAGAGAAGGACGTTTCGAGGAATACTTAAGAAAGTGCATGAATAAACCCCTCAAAATCTCTTGTCTCTGGCCAGTGATGGTAGTCCTCCACGTCTTCAGTGACAATTATTTTTCCATTTGGGTCAGGCAAATGCTCATCACCGTTCGTTAATACTGTTTACCACTGTGTCAGAGCTCAGGACGGCCATGGACTTGAGATTAGAGGGTGGCATCTGGATAAACAGATGACTGCAGTAGTGTGTGTGTGTGTGTGGGGGGGGGGGGGGGTTAGTACCATTTTAGGCTTTTCTTGGTATAATCACTTACTTGTCAGGACTGATGGTCCTTATAGGGATCAAAGCCTTGTCCAGAAATGGTAACGACGTCTTTGGGTCAGAGGTTAGGTTCAGAGCTATAATGTAAATTGAGTTAAGGTTTTCAGCTAAAACTTTAGACATATACTTATCTGCCTATCTTTTTAACTTATTTTTGTTTTTGATTAATCAATTAGTCAACACTCATTAGATAAATAAACAGATAGCAAAGAAAGATATCGAGAGAGGTGAATAGGTTAAAGGACAGGCTAAAAGTCTGGATTAGTAATGGTCAGTTTTGGGGCTGGGATAACTGCACAAGTGTATATAATAAGGGTAAAGTTAGGAATTGGTGTAATGTAGGATGGTCAAACTAATTTTCTCCGAGGGCTAAATGAGCATTATGGTAGCCCTCAAAGGACCAGTTGTAATAACTACAACGTCTTGTGTTTAACTTCAACTAAACGAGAAACGTCACGTTCCTCAACACGTTTATAACAGAGCTCTATCCCTAAAATCTACAATCTGTGTAATCCTGCGTAGAAACAAAAAATAAACAGCATTTTAACACATTTTTCTTTAAACAATAAAAAATATTACACATAAGACTGACAAAATGTGAAACAAATAATACAGAAATACTATTTAAAAAAAGAGTTCTACTCACTGAGTTGTGATAAGTAGCTGCCATCTTGAATTCGAAACACTCCCAATTTCCAACAAGGAATTTCCACTGAAGCGGGCATTCCAGTTTAAATTTCCCACTTCCCAATATAACCGGGCCACAGCAAAAGTAGTCAGCAACATTGCAGCTAAATGAGATTTTACACAGTGAATTTCACCGGCTACTTTTGAACTGTGCTGCTCCACCTATTGGTGGTATGTTGTCATTTTGCAGGTAAAATATTCAACATGCATTATGGGAGATGTATTTTATGGTCAATGCTGGCTTTAAAGCAACTTATGCTGATTTTAAAGCATTAACACATCTATGATGCTCTCGCCGGTTGCATAAAATACTGTGGCGGACCACATCTAGCCCACGTACCTTGAGTTTGATACGTGGTTTAATAGGATATGTGTTAAAGTTTTAAGCTGAGAATGTTGTTAAAGTGTATACATTTAGGTTAGGTTTAGTGCCTGGAATACTGGGGAAAATGTTTAAAAATAAGTGCATTTTTTTGGCTAGAAATACTGTGAAAGTGTATAAAATAAGTGTAATTTTAGGCTTTGGAGGAATATATACTTTTCATATGTGTGTGTAGGGGCAGGGTTTGGGTCAGGTCACAATGGAAAACAATCCACTGTCCTAATAAGGATAGAAATACAAACATTTGTGTGTGTGTTCCCTGTGTACAAAGCAGATGAGAACAAATACAATCACCCTGCTCTGACTCTTGTTTAGCGGATTTTCCACAACCAGATGAACCGATTTCCTCCCTTTACCTCCGTCCTTTCTGCCCCATCAGTCCCAGGGATGTAAAATCTGGTTTTGTAGGTCTCACATGTTCCCTTTAATACTCCGACACTGAACAAGTGGATCTCGGCTCCACTGACCTAAATAGAAGTGACATTCGGCGGGCAAGTGAGCCGGAGATGTGAAGGACGACGAGGAGGGTCAAAAACTGCTCAGGGAAAAGGAGACTAACAAGAAGCATAAATAGAAGCAGCATTTTGTTTTTTATCACCCGCCAACAAAAGGTGGAGGTGGACTATTGTGTGTCTGTGGGTTAATTGCATAAAATTTACTATAAACCACTAGACATAATTTTATGAACATTGGAGTCAGCTCGATTGAACCTGATCACTGCCATTGTCCAAAATACAATAAAAGGGTACAAGTCAGGCATTTTTACAAATATCTTAAAATCTGGTGTGGCAGTAGCAAATACTTATCTTTAAAACTCAAAATAGCTAGCCAAATGTCTCATGAACCATTGGATGGATTTTATTGAAACATTCAGGAAATAATTATAATTACCTTTTGGAACCAGCCCAATTCAAGATGACTAAATTATCTTAGAAAACACAAAATTGGCTATCATTAAGCTAGTATTAACAGATGCTGAGCCAAGATTTGCTGTAGAAGTAGCACCACTGTCGTCAGTTAGCACATAGAGCTCAGGTATTGTTTGTTAGCGGTGCTCAGCTGTAGCAATGATACGAGGAACGTGACATTTTGTGTTTTTGGTCAAAATTTAACACAACATTGAAGTTATTTACAAACTTAAAGCTCACATGGCCCTCTGTAAAAATGAGTTTTGACAGTCTTGCATTACGCCAAGTTCTTAAATTAAAAATCACAAAAATCAAATCACATCATAGCTCTAAACCCAACGATTATGATACAGTTTTTAGACCAAGTGCTTTTCATAGTGCAACATCTTTGGTCAAATTTTTTTTCTCTATCGCCTGTTAGCATGTTAGCATCAATCTTGTTTGTCTGATAGAATGAATATCTCTTGACCGTCTGGTTCGATTTTAATGAAAAGTAATCATTGGACGTACATATAACTATCTGTAGTCAGTGCAAATAAAAATGGCTGCCCCATATAATCAATCTTATTTTACAGTCTTCAAGGTAAAATTTTGATGGTGTTGTATTCAAAAGTCATCCTTTGATGTTATGTGGACATTTAGCTAAATCATAAGGACACCCTGATCAGGACACACAGAGATTTAACAGACATTTCCATCTGTAAGTTGGTGTTTTTCTTACAGAAATTTTGTAAACTTTGTAAGCTGACCACAATTATTTTATGATGCCAGAGGAAGGAACATAAAGAATAAATTGTTCCAGCCTGGATATAGAAGCAAGCTAAAATTCGGAAACTTCATAAGTGGGGTGAGGAAGCTGGCTAAAGTTTTGATACTTCCAAAATTGTACCTAGTAGAAGCATGACATCTTGTAATGTTACAATAACGGTCACAACTTTGTCATTTCTCATCCTAAGATGGTCTGAGTCCTAAACTCTGACATTAAAGGCTGCGAGAGACATTCCTTTAAGGAATGTCAGGTCTTTATTGTTTTCCAATTTGTTGTGTTTTTCGTCGAAGGCCACGTTATGTTGTGGGGGGGTTTGTAGCCGAAGACGAAAAGCCCTTTTAACCTGAGGTCACTGATAAGCCACCTTTCTTCTTTGTGTGAATCTCTACAGACCACACACACCTTTTCACACACACACACACACACACACACACACACACACACACACACACACACACACACTAATAGCAAGCCTTCAGCCTGGTTCTGGCTGCATCTCCAGTCGGTGACTAAGACATATGAGCGTGCACCACAGAGCTCACTCAATCATGCCTAATGAGGTCAAAGGGGCATCAAATATTTACAGGAGCACAGTGTAGCGTGTCAGAGGGGCCCCGCTTGTTTTAACACTGTTTTGATAGAGCAGCATTATCCTGAATTCATCAGATGTGTTTCAAGGCTATTTGTTTATTACAGCGCTAAAAGCAAAGGCTTCTTTTTCTCTCTTTATTTGTGGCGAAATGGCTTTGTGGAATGGGAAAAAAAGAAAAAAGCTGTTTGTGAGTATGACTGAATGAAACACTGAGCATATTGACCATGCAGAAAAGAGGTAAAAGCTCATGTAAATATTGTGCCAGTAGGAGTAAAGATGATGAGGCTCAATAAAGGAAGAGAGAAGCTTTGAAGACTGAAGGGAGCTGAGAGAAAGAGAGCTTTTTATTTCCGTTTTTTTTTTTAATACCTGCATCAGGGTGTCCATGAAATGAAGCTGTGATGATGCCGTGCTTGGAGCCACCCACGCTCGATGTTACGGCCAGCACCGAATTAGGCAGAACACGTCTGCAACGTGTTTAAGGTGGCAGCAGCTTAAAAGAGCATTTTACTGTGAGTGTGTTCACAATAAACTGGAGAGTGAACATGAGGTGTAAACTGTCCTAGTTTATTAGGATGGTTGGCTTTAATGTGCACCTACACGTTAGGTTGGTAAACCTGTAGCACAGCCACCAAAAGTGGCCTACATAAAGTGCTTTTTGGTTAATAGGTTGATTATTTATATTTTCAAACCCCTAAAACAAAGAAAATTCAGACTTTTCTGAAAGAGAAGTAACTTTTGCGTTTGATTTATACTATATAGTATATAAGTATAGTGCACCTCATTGCACTATACTGTGCAGTGACCACCAACTTTCTGCCAGACCCCTGAGCTTGTACCATTTAGTTTATGAAGCATTAGAGGTATAACAACACATCAGTCCACTTTGATATATTCATTAAATGATTCATGGTTCAATTAGATCAAGGCAAAACAAAAACATTGATCCATATCATCATATGCCCAATGTGGATCTATATATGCCAGTCTAACACAATCATTGCATTAGATGGGCATGATATCCCATCATCGAGAAACATTGTACTGTCATCAAAACAAATCCATATAATACCATACTGTGACAAAGCTAGAGATTTACAACCTTTAAAGAATTAAATTATTGATACAATAAATGCAATCAGACACAGGTGGCCATCTAGCATGCTGAAGTTCTAAAACTCGAATGTTGTCCACTTTTGATGCTTTGAGCATACGTTATGGCGTTTTGGCACTGCATGGCCCAGCCTGGCTTGGGTTTAAACCCAGGTTCTGCATGTTTGAATTAGCTTTTATGGCCCGATTCCAGTCTTATTTCTGGAACCCCAAGATCTGTGGTTCAATTTGGCTCACCTCAATTTGACGTAAGCTACTGTTGCTCGTTGATTGGTTTATTGACCGGGGGGTTGGAGGGTTATATCACACAGATGAGATTAACTTTACTTGAATTGTTTGTAACATTTTATCACTAGTTTAACTACACAACTGTAGCAAGCTACCACACAACAACAAGCTAATATTAGCTACCATTAGCTTACTGGTCCCAAATCAGTCTTCGGTACTTTTCTTTCGAGCTTGATGTAGTCCATAGTTGTTTCACAAATAAAATAAAGTAAGATTTGTGCATTTTTAATGTTATGATCCCACCCACACACAGGCAGCACTCTGCTCAAAGTAAGGATAAGGCCAGGCCCTATAATGCAAAAAGGCCATTAGAGCTGACTCTTAGCTACTACCAGACCAATTGTTTTAGCTCAATATCGGTTAATGTGAGCTTTTGCCTTTTATGGCGCTCATCATAAATTCGACTGACTCCAAAGGTTCATCAGCTGTCGATGTACATCTGATGATTGTGTTCAAATCTGTTCAGTGGTTCATGAACTATTTTTCAACACCATGGAAAAACTCACAGAGAGACATGTGCATTAACAAGATAGCTTTTTATCATTTGTGAGCAATAGTAAAAAGGAAACAAATACAATGTATTGCTCTTTTTAGTAGTTGTATACAAACTGATCTGCAGAAGGAAAAGACTCAGAAGTACTAAAACCCACACAATTGCTATTTCTAACATTTACAGTCAAATCACTGTACATCGAGTAAACAGGTAGGCTGAAAAACTCAAACTTAATTGCCCGTTATGTTGTTTTTTTCTTCTTTACAGCGCCTTTTGTACCATTTCTTGTAATGTTTTTTTAAAATGGCTCTTGTAGCTTTATGTCTGCACACTGCATATTGCATCTATTGTTTTTAGAACAGTTATAGATTTAGTGATAATTTCCCCAAAGGTACAATTATGCATTTTTATTTTCATGTTAATACTGCAATAACTTCAGTTTTTATCTCCTTGCTCATAATAAAAATTAACATCCATCAAAAATACAGAATTGATTATTAATTTTTTAGGATGAATAAAGAAGAAAATGTCAACAAACAACGGGAAAATCACTTAATTTGGAGGAGATGACAAATGAGAAAGCGATGGATAAACCTAAATTACAAAATATTTTACAGATTTTACAGTTTTACAGATATTAAGCTAAATATTGATGTATTAGAGCTTGACTTTTATTCCCAATACATATTTTCTTTGCTAGAATTTGCACAATATTTATGCCTAAACTTATATATATACAGTATATATATATAT
>JARVGW010000001.1:14788554-14806515 GCA_031762495.1 Anablepsoides rubrolineatus | reverse complement strand
TATATATATGTTTTATTTTTGGGTTTTTTAACCTTTATTTCACCAGGCAAAACATTAGGAACAGATTTTGATTTACAATGTTGGCCTGAGAGTGCATAAACACTTAATAAAAACACTTAAAAACACGATGGGGAAAGAGCAACAACAGTACATAGGCTACAGCATATAAAGTAAGCAGTTCATTCATTCTTTAAAAAAGTTACACGACTCCTAAAAATATCTTTTAGTTTGTTTAAGAGCAGGAAAAAAACTTTGCTTTAATTGTTAGAATTAATACACTTTACAGTCAACTTAATTCAAGAATGTTGCCTCAGCTAATTGACCTTAGCCAACACAAAAATGGCTCCAACGTAGCCAGTTTTGCAGATATTGACCTAATATTTTGTGTAGTATTAGCTGAGCGTCATCCCCACCACATGTCCTGAGCACTATTACTTTACACACTTCCTCACTTAGGGTCGACCAAAAATAGTTGCTCTGAATTTTTTCGAATCTGCAGTGACTCGTCACAGATGGAGCTTTATTCTGCCTCAGGTGCCCCAAACTGTCCCTTCAACAGCACCTCAAAGAGATGCTTAGTTTGCTCAATCATCGAGGTGAAACAATGCGACGTTGCCTGCCTGCCGGTGGATGCTCCTTCAGGCCTAGTTACCCTTCACACCGCTGTAAATAAGCCCCACAAACACACACACACAAAAGAAGAAGAAGAAACCTCCAGCTGACAATGCCTCTGGCTTTCACCCAGAGACAAATAGCTCGTGGGTGCTGTGTGTGAGACATCAGCAGTCCTCCCATTGCTGCTCCATCTAACATTCATGTGGTGCGTCGAAGGGAAAAGGGCAACCAAAGAGCACCTCCCAGAGGTTTTTTCATCCCGATATAATGCAGTGCCACACGCGTGGGGGCTCTTCTCACGACTCTTCACTGTTTCCCCACCATCCCTTAAGTTTTACACTTCATTGCAAAAACCAATTAAGCAACTTTTTGCCTTGCTGAGCAGCATAAAAAGATCAGATTGGAGAACACTGTCATGTCAGGTTGATTTGTGCTGTTTATATACATCATACCAGTACTGTATAAGTTACACTGGAAAATTAAAAACATTGTACTTAACCTAATGAAGGACAAAATTCCTTCCCCGAATAAATGCATTTCACGTATTACCTTTCATGCCAGAGTTTTAAGCTGAGATCATCTTATGTTAATGAATCACTGAGTCGTTTTTGTCAAAAGTCGAAAATATTGTTTTGCCCAAAATCATGTGTTGTCACACTCAGTACGCTTTGTTAATGACTCTCAGCTACTACCACATTAAATTTCAAATCCTTGTCTTATCTTTTATTGTGCTAAGAACTGAGTACAAATTTCCATCTATCATCTGCAAACGTGAATTGCATTTTACCACCTAATGTGTTGCCTCTGTTTATCTTAGATCAGGGGTCTCAAACGCCAGTCCTCGAGGGCTGCAATCCTGGATGTTTTAGAGGTTTTTCAGCTCCAACACACCTGATTCAGTGATTGAAATAACTCTTTAAATTGGGCAGAAGCCTGTTAATCACCCAGCCACCAAAATCAGGTGTGTTGGAGCTGGAAAACCTCTAAATCATGCAGGATTGTGACCCTTGAGGAGTGGAGTTTGAGACCCGTGTCTTAGACTCTGTTTGCTCATCTTACTCGTTTTCATCAAGATCCTTGTCATTTTCCTCCATAGCTTGAGAATTCACTAACACTTCTCTGAAAAATGTTGCCATTATTGTCTTAGAAGTTTCACAACAAAATTAAAGTTTTAGCTTTTTTGACAGAAAAGACACCTGCTTCCAGAAGCAACATGTCAAAAAAATAGTCGTTACACGCGATCGTTCAGTGCGTTGACTCGTGGTTTTATGGTTTAGTCCCAAGAATTTTCCTCCTACATCGCAGGACCTGCAGTGTGAGTATTGCGAACACATACATCACAACAACGATGCTCAAATAAGATATCATGCAGCTCTGTCCAAAAGGTAATCAGTTGTAGATGTACTTCCAATATTTTTTTCCAAAAGTTGACTCCAAATAAATCTTGACCAATTTGTTGGCACTCAGAATACTTACTGGGGTTTTGTCTCTGATATATCTGTAAATATCACAGCAACATGGTCATTTACGTGTTTTTCAGGACAGCCATCTTGACAATTTTGTCTGCCTTTGCCTCTCGCCGGCACACAACACAAATCCTGTGTTTACGTCAAACGACTTGAGTGAAACGCCATTGTACGTCTGTTTCCTCTAACAATGGAGAAGCTTAAGATGGAGATGGAAAAGTTGTGAGAGCAGTGAAAATTAAAGTAACAGTCGGTCTGTCAGAGAAGAATGAGGCGAAAAAGGAAAAAGACTGAGTTAGGAGCAGAAAGGGATAAAAAAGAGGAGTGTGGGGCACATGAGGGATGGCGACGCCAATCGAGAAGCAGAAAGTAGCTGAGGGAGACAGTGATGTAGTGGTGGTGTGTAGAAGGAAGGGGAATAATGGATGAAGACAGTAGAAGTGCATTAGAGCTGGAGGTGGCATTTTGGTTCCTATGGAAGGAGGGGCTTTGCATGATGCCAGGATCTGAATATACCTTTTGTTTATTTGGTGCTTAAACAGAAACTGGCATAGTTGGCAGAAATATAGGTAATATAAATTAAGTTTCTGAACATGGCAAACTATTTCCTGATCTAAAACCATAGAAAACTAGAATTTCTTGAAGAAATGCATATCTCCCACTGCCTATGTTAGAGTTTTGAACTCTAAGGTCCTTGTGAAATGTTTTTCTTTCTTTTTTTGGGTTCATTTTTAGTCCTGTTCTTCTACCTAACCAGGAGAGCTTTTGTGCAATTTGTGCCTAAAAATAACGTGTGGACAAATGGTGGACAAAAGTATCAAATCTCAAAAACACTATCTCCATTAAACGACAAAAACAGAGTCATTTTTAAAGAAGTTGAAGAGGGAAAAATCCAACAAATATCAATTTTTGTCAAGTTTTTAGCTATTAACTCTGTCAAACTCTGTTATCATTGGGTTTTCATCTAGTTTCTAGTGAAAGATCTGATTAAAAATTGGTTCTTATTCCAAATTGTCTGTTATGTATTGGCACATTACTGGTTTATCTCTCGGATTTCGAAGGCATTTTGTGTCTAAACCAGTAGTTTTCAAACTTCTGCTTCCAGCCCACAAAATAACTGTTAAAAATAATAATTGTGAGCCCAGATATCACTGGTTTATGTATGCAAACTGTGCTATTAACTCTGTTAAACATGAGTATAATAACTATGTAAACAAACCTAATGATACTACTTTTATTCATTTAATAATAAATACATATGTCTTTGCAATATTCATGTTGAAAATAATACCTTAGCAGTTTATTCGCATTTATTTTGATGTCTGTAAATCATCTGGGGACCCTCATTTGATGTGTCTCACAGAGGTGTCCTAATTACAACTTTGTTCAATTTATGTTATTTATTTACCTTTATTTAACTAAACAAATCCCATTGGGACCACAGATCTCTTTTGCAAAGGGAAGCCGGGGCCTGAAGGTAGCTTCAATGTACATGTCGGAGGAAACCAGAGCACCTGGAAAAAACCCACTCAAACACGATGAGAAAATGCAAACTCCGCACAGAAAGACCAGAGATCAACCCTAAAACCTTCTTGCTGTGAAGCATTGGTGCTAACCACTAAGCCATTGTGCTAAATGATTCAAGTTGGGGCTTCAACAAAAACAATAATCTGAAAATGGTAAGATACTGGAGTGAAAATGAGTAAAAAAAACAGCCAATGTTCTAAGAGACATCCCATATAAACCTTTAAAATGCTTTTAGTTTTGCTGATAATATCTCTTTAAAAGATTACAAGTACTCCTCAAGACCCGAAATAAGTGAACCAGTACCTGCAGAACATTCACCCAGAGAGTTCATCCAAATTTACCACTGGTGTCTGTCGATAAAAGGTGATTCCAGTTCAGCCGATTAAGTTTAGACATGTGCAAGAGAATCATGTTATCACTCTCCCATCCGCCCCCTTCTGCAACTTTTAACTGTGGCCACACACCGGCCCCACACAGTCACACGATCACACCCACACATGCTCCCATGTGGCCCCCAGAGAAGCCTGTCACCGTGAGTGGTCCTCTGCCATGGGAGGATAAACTACCTGTCACAACGACGACTTTCTGTGGAATTCATATCAGAGGCAAAACAAAGGAGGTGCCAGGGTCACGGGGCATCACTCTTAAATTATTCATCCTCTGCTTCCTCCCTCCGTCTCCTCTCTCAGCCTGTCGCCCACTTTGTTCTGCCAGCTCACAACAAGGGCAACTGTCAACGCCCCCCCAACACTTTTCCCTATCATCCATTTTTGGGATACCAAGTAAATAAGTATTACCGTTAAAAACCTCTTAAGAAATGTTACCCGTCCACAGGGTTTGGAAGGGTAAGTTAAGTTCAAGTTAATCGTGTGGCGAGGTTCAGGAGAGGTAGCACATGTCTGCACTTCTGAATGTCACAGCATCATGAAATTTTAAAATATTCTTTCCCTCCCACTCAACGTTCGGTCTCCTTGAGTGCATAATTTATCAGCATCTCGGCAGCTGCTTGTTTGCATACACTTGCAGGACGTCTCTGAGTCGGACGGCCTCTGAGATGCAGGAGAACCGATTCATGACGGTCTGTTATTGCTGTCATTGTTGGTTTTTGGATTCCAGAAACAGTTGTCAGCTCTGGGTTTTGACTGACACTTTGGACCTGAAAGTTATCGACGACTTTGGGGTGTCTGATATGTACAAACAGACGTTTTATCTCGGTGGCGTCCACTTGCTCCTGTTTTTCAGCCTCTGGAAAAGTTTCATCCTCCTTTTCAACACTAATGGAGTCCTGGTTCTTATGGAACCTCTGGACTGTTCCAAGAGAGAAGTCTTACACGATAAACTGTAGATTCTTTACTCACTTTCTGTCTTTTCTCGTCTATTCCCCCTCTCGGAGTCTACTTTCTGGTTTGGAAGTGCAGACATTGTCATTCACTGTATCACATCATACTTCGCCTGACTGTCACACACTGACACCGCCGGAGTTTTCCCGATGACTGACACCGACACCACCGTACCCGACACTTACACCGTCACACACACATGCGGAGCAACACCTACACCGCATGTATAAATGATAATTCTGTACAAGACTTTACCCAAAGGTGACAGATACAGCAGGAAACATCAGCTTGGAGAAATTTGATGGTTTTGTCTTCCCACGTCTGCTTCCACCCACCGACACACACATTCAAGGACTGATCAAGTCAAGACAAAATGACAAACAAGATCGCTCTGCCAAACACCAACATGCTGACAAGCAGAAGTGGTTAAAGTGACACAACACTTAGAGCAGCCTCAACAAACAGAATCCTGCGGTGACACCGCCCCGTCAAGAAAACGTCAGCCGAGGTGTGTGTCCGTTGGCTGACCGACAGATCGAGAGTGACCGGGGCCATGCTCCCCAAGCTGCCAGAGAGACTGAAGACGGGTTCCCCCGAGATCCATCTGAGGAAGACTGATGGTTCAGCCAAATGCTTATTGATGCGCCAGCTTAATGCTAATGACTGTAATGCGTTACGGCGCTTGTCAACAACGTGAAGAGGACAGGGAACCTTTTAATCTCTTAAAGCCATCGGTGATCAATGGTGCCATTATTTCAATGGAAACAAACATGACTGACATTATTTGACTTAAATGGAATGACCTAATATTTAGAATAATTTTACGAGGTCAGTGAGTTATTGATTGGTGCATGTTTTTAAAATAATCCAAAATAAATTATCCCATGTGCTCCCATGTGTTTTCAATTTGTTACAAATAGTTGAACGTTGATCAAAGGTTTCACAGGTAATTTCTGAAGTTACTTCTGTGCTTTTTCAGATTTTATTCTCCAGTAGCTGCCCCGGAACCATAACAGCAAATGATTCGACATGTGTTTATAAAAACAATTTGCAAAGTGGATGTCGTGGAAATATTTATTTAACAAAGACAGAAATATGTGGTCCAAGAATGAAGGTACCTTTTAACAGAGTATTTTTTATTCTTAAATCTCGTGTTTCTGTCCAGGTAAAATAAAGTTTCCACAACAGTGGACAAATAGAGTGGAAATAAAAAGTTCAAAAAACGTTCAAAATGTTCGAAAGTTCAAAAAATCTTTAAACAACTGCTCTAAAACAAACAAACAAAAAATGTGTGTGTGTGTGTGTATATATATATATATATATATATATATATAAATATATATATATATACACACGCACATACATAAATATACGTATTGGGTAACTTACAAGACCATCTGTATTTAAAAGGAGTGGGTTGAAACTAATATTTTCCTACCCTTTTCTTACTCTTCCAAAAAATTAATATAGTCTTGATTTTTATTGTTGTGAACCTTCCTATTTTACATACACAACTTTCTCAATTAAAGCAGAATTTAACAATAATAACTTAAGACCCCAGTTTTGCACTTAATCTCTAAATACCATCAACATCGACCAAATAACAACTCAAAATATATATATTTTTAAACTGATTTCTATTTTTACATTGCTTCAGTTCAACATTTAACCCATTCCATAAATCCACCCTACACACAGACATACACATACTTTTTTCTCGTGGTTTGCACACTTTGTTTTTTAAATTTGAACTCTTCTCTTAAAAAAGAGTTTCAAAAGTTTTAAAAAAATATATACAGCAAATGAAAAACAACTTTGGAAAGATCTGACACATGATAATACGTTATCTTTTAGTTTTTAACTAATAGCCTAACAAAACATGTTATTTCCCATTTTGCGCATCAAACAATGTTACCTTTAGTGTTTTTGGGACTGTCTATATCAGTTGCTAGTGAGCAATTTATTTGTTTATCGCACAGATTTATTTTGTCTAATCATTAGCTACAGTACATTTTTGGAAGCAACTTAAGCTAGGTATTAGTTGTCTGTTGCTTGTTCTTACCTTCAGAAATCCTGGTCAATCATTGAATAAAACTACTTTAAAATGTTACAAAAAAGGAAAATATTGAGACTTTGGCTCAGTTTAGTATGTTTGTGTCATCACCCTGATACAGTTCAGGTCAAGACAATGGATCAAAACCAATAATGTGTTTACTGCACAGCTTTGTCTTCTGTGACAGCGACAAATTAAGCCAAGTCATGGGGCTATTGCTATTTTTCCTCATCTGCCCAGAGCTAGAATGGTTCTCTCTGAGCCTTAAGCGTGCATAAGAGTAGATTTAAAGCCCTGAACTACCATCGGTTATAAAATGTTAGAAGCAACACATGACAGACTTGGAAGCCCAGCTGCAGCTTTGTCAACAGACTTACCAAATGCTTCCAAGCAACCACAGGCAAAAATGTTTCTTCCATTTACACAAATAAATAATTGAGAAAAAAGAAAAACCATACCAGCGGAAAAAAGAAAATAGTTCCTTTTCGTCTTTTCTCTTAAAGCTATGTTTGTATTTGGCATCTTCTCTGTTTTTAGTTGTTTTATTTATAGAACTAGAACGTTTCAGTCCAACTGTCCATTTGTCTGCAAACACAGAACATTTGTACTGTATGACGGTTTATCCCAGATGCTTTGAAAAGCAGAAAAACAAACCTAGAGAAAGAGAGGCTGCTGTTTGCGTACATGAAAGGTGAAAATGTAAATGTAGACTACATCTCTTAAGTTTTATACAGTACAGTAACGTCGTCTAGACACGCAGCTGGTTTGTCTGATTCCCTGCGTTCAACGAATCTTTCAAACACTCCCGTAATATAGCTTTTACTCAAATTAGCCCCCTTGTACTGCTCTGCTCAGCAACAGCGAGCGTTGCTGTGGTTCCCTCTCTGCAGTGGCCTCCTGTAAAGGGCACGGTGCTGCAGGTATACTCCACATTGAATAAACCTCGTGCGCTCAATTTAGACAGGCCGATGATGGATCTGAGGTTGTCTGCTGTGAGCACATCAATCCTGCTTATTCTAACACCAGCTCCCAGCTGGCTTGCCTTCACATTTTATTCAGGTCAGAAGACTGACAAACACATGCATGTCTACATCGACTCATGGGCAGCCAAACATAATGCAAGTTACAAGGAAAAGGTAAGAAAATCAATTCTCGGCGCTGCGGTTCAGCCTTGTCTTCTGTTTCTTTAGACTACGTGGGTAAATATGAAATGTGATTACGCTGTCCTAAAATTGCCTTGACTGATATATGTATGCTGTTAACATTTAAATGTTAATGTTTCATCTCGTTCTTGACTGTGAACATGTTTCTTTTGTGTCTTAATCGCTGATTTTACGAGTGCTCTTCCCAAAGCTAATAACCAATCCAGTACCAGACCCAAGCTCAAATAAATGGGGAATGCTGCATCAGTTAGGGCATCTGGACTAAACCTTTGCCAAATCAAATGTGCAGATCATCCATAATAAGATTTTCTTACCAGATTAATCAGGGCTCTGGTATGGTTGGTTAGCAGAGCGCCAAAGGAAACTGTGCTTCTCTTGAGAAGCATTGAACCCAGTCTAGTTTTCAGTGATGATTAAAAGGTTGATAAATATGTTCAGGAGGAAGATTACATGAACTATGGTCTTTGCAGATGACATTTCTGTATGTGATCAGTATATAGAGACAAAAGTATGTTCTGGACTGGAAAAGTCCGATTTTTTTGTGTGGAAATTCACATTACATTTTCAACAGACGTGTGATGTATTAACAGTCCAGTCCAGTGTTTAAACCTGCCTCTGTTCGAAAGTAAACCTAAAGTATCGATACGGTTTAAGACCAACATTCATATGGGTTCTTTATCCATCCCAAGTCTCCATAACCATAGTTCAGAGCTAAATATAATTGAGACCTAATGGTTTGTTTGCCTTATTCTAAATAATTTTGTCTAAAAACATTCAAAATGTGTCAATTGTTGCCAAAAAGTGAATTCAAATTTAAGGTAAATTTTGAGATTGTTTGTAAATGAATACACCAAAGGGATGTCAAAAAGATAGTAGAATGTATGAAATAATCATTTTTTTGTCTGTTTCAACTTATGGGTCACCTGTAAAAATGTTACGTAAAAAATAATCTGCAGTGAATATGGAGCAGGTGGAAGAGAGGCTGGAGAAAAGCTGTGTGGTCTGAAGAGGAAGAGACTTGAAACATTGAAGGTTTAATGAATCATTGTGTTGTAACTGGATGAGACTGATTAAACAAACCAAATATTTGACAGCATTAAGAAAACAGTTTCAGTTTGTGGTGGCTGTTTTTTTACTAGCAGTTTTGAAAAAGTAAAACTAAAATCATGCAGAGTTCATGTGAGAGCTTGTTGCGGTCTTAAACACAAAAAGACCTCAAAACTACTGATTTCTAAATTGGATAGTTAGCACACCTCTCTGGTTCTTTTCTTCACCTAAACTGTGTCAGGCTCCAAAATTGTGGGTGTTTTTTTTTTTTTCTAACAAATTAAAAGTATTTACCAGGAATAAGCAAATGAATTTAGGCACACAACTTTACTGAATAGAGGTGTTTTTCTATCAACATTTGTTACTCGTCTCCTTTTTTGACAATCAAATAAAGCCTTTTGGACAGGTCTTTGAGGTGCTCTACGATGACATGGCATCATCACCCACATTAGAGCTTCCCTTTAACCTCGCACGTTAAAAAAAAAAGGTTTTAAAGGAATTTAATGTTTAATCGCTGTTTTTAAATAAAATATGATGTAAAAGGGAGACTGTGAACCTCCTGTCTTGCCTGCTGCCCTGCGTGATGGGTTCACCTCTTGGTCAGGCCAAGTGCTGCGAGAGGAGAGTGAGACAGCAAAGGAGCACTCAGAACCGAGTCATCCCAATTACAGTGCAGTACTTACCCTTTAGAGGAAATCATAGAAGTGACTCAACTGAGGGTCAACTCGCTGATAGAGATGCTACAGGGGCCCCTCCATTTTCACCTTGCTGCTGTTAAAAGCTTGAAATGGCTCACAAGAAAGAGGCAGGCATGCGATACACAGAAACAGATGTTATTTTTTTGTGTTCCACTGTGAAGAGGACTTGCTGACATTTTGAAAAGGCACTGAGATAGGCAGCTACTTCAAATGATTTATATTCACACTGAAGACTGAGAGCTGTCGTGTTTTCCTTCATGTTTTTGAAGGTGCCCTTTCTGAGCTGCACAAATAACAAAATAAGAGCCGAAGTTTTTCTTTTCTTTTTTTTTTTTTTTCGAGAGGGGAGTGGATGAAAGCCCCCATTTTCTAAACCAGCCTGGAAAATGGTGTCTTTTCATCAGTTCTACTTTAGTTTTTCTTTTTTTTCTTTTCAAAGTATATGGAAAGTAAAATTTTGGTGGGCATTCATGCAAATGTGTTTGTTTAGTGTGATTCCAAGTAAAGATTTGCATATTTTACTCAACATTTTATGTCTTTAGCTCATGCAATGCATTCATGAGGTAAACTCTAGATTAGTGGTGTCCAACCCTGGTAAATGTTTTACATGTTTCCCTGCTTTAAACTCACCTGTTTTGAGTTGGTTTAAAAGCACATTTCTGCGGCCACATTTCCAACCCTGTACATAAATAATTATTTTGTAAACTCCATTGCAGAACCTTTTTTAACCGAACAAACATGTAAACTAAAATAAACTAGTTTGCAATAAAATAAACCACAACCTCTCTTAAATACCAAAACAACAGTTTTTTTACTGTGACTATTCAACATCACTTCTTTTCATTTATGTAGGAGCCTCATCAAAAACTGTCCGTTATGCTAGCAGCGTCCAAGAATTTAAATTTTTTCCAGTCATACCATGACCCCATGCAAAGCCACTGTCTCTCCTCTAGGTGGCCCCCCACTTTGATAACCACAGACTTAATGATTAAAGATCAGGAAAACCTCTAAATCATGGAGGAGGATGATCTTTCGACCTTCGTGTGGTTCTCTGTTTTTTTGAGAGGTGGTTACTTGAGTTTTTAAAGTGTTCAATAAAACTTTGTAAGAACTCTTCTCGTGGCGTATCCGACAGGTGTCCAACTCATTTTAAGACCACTCGTTTAGAGGTCTTTAAGCTCATTCCTCGTAATCCCCTGCCCCATATGTTTGAAGGCACTTTCAGTAGACCCCTCATCTCCCCACCTCTTCACATTCAGAAGACACATGGATGCTGGGAGTGGTGACTGAAACACCCCACCTCCACCAAGCAAGGCAGTATTAGACGAGCGGTGGGTTGCCGCAGTGCTGACTGACACCTTCGAGGATCACCCAGCTGTGGTCTTAAAATCAAATCACCAGATTTAAATTTTTTATTATTGTTGTTTTCAAGCCCTGCAATCTCCTCGCTCTATATATAGGCAGAGGAGGAAATATAAACAAACTTTATTGGCACAAAGACTGGCTAAAAGTATGCAGCAGCCTGGATAGATCCGCAAAAAGAGTCAGGTTCATTAGAAATTTAAAACCTTAAAATGTATTTTGTTCTCTGCAACGTAACAAGGTCCCACTTATTAGGAGTCCTGCAGACTGAGTGACAGCAACACATCAGAGTAGCTGAGCTTTTGTTTTCACACTTCTTTTATTACTACACTTTTTAACGTTTTCTGTTAGAGAGCGTCTCTGTCCGTGACTTCTCAACTGCCAGAGGGAACATAAAACGGAATGAATTCCCTTAAACGTGTTGAAATTCTGAGTTAAAACATTGAATTTATTAGAGATGTGATATTTGCAAACAATCCGAATCTTTTGAACGGCTCTTTACAACGAACGATAGGAGCCGAATCACAGGCAGTAATGAACCATTTGTAGTTTTATTTCTTTTATTCCTCATATAATCTTTATATTTTCATACTTAAATCGCTCCCGCTTTGCTTTTTCATGGAAAACAAGCAGAGTTGTGGAGTACAGAAGCTCTCGGTGAAAGGGGGAGGTGGGGTTTCCGCTTGACAAACACATGGTTCCAGCCACGTGACGAGATGACGTCATCACGTAGCCATACGTGATGACGTATTTCCCTACGTGATAACGTAATACATTCAAAATTGAACGGCTCTATGACACAAACGGCTCCCCAAGATCCGGATCCCTTCAAAGAGCCATTGATCCCATCTCTAGAATTAATGTGAGGAACTGGGTTGAAGACCTCTGCACTAGTTGTTTATGGACCCCTGCGCAGGCGCTCTCCTTTGACAGGTTAGTTAAAACCTGCTGGGCTTGAATCCACTTCCTCAGGAACATTGATCACCGCTCCTCAGCAGTTATAATAAATAACATAATCAAAATAATTTAGTTCCCATTGCTTAGATGTTCTCCTGGGCTACAGTTGCTTCTTCTCCAGCAGATAGTTAATATGCCAGAAGCAGACGCTCTGCTGCAGCCCATATTAATGTTATTGATCACTGCCAACGTCTGCGCTTCCTTTGACCTCCGACGCACACTGTAATCAGCCGCTTCTTGTCCCTTCCTTTCCACCAAAGCTATAGTTTTTTTTTTCATTAGTCCCATTTTCCCTTTTTTTCCCCTCCTCAATAACCTGTCTCCTTTATTGCACACAGTCCTTAGAAAGCGACATCTCAGGAAACTGAATCAAAGTTTCAATAAAGCCCGGACTGCTGCAGGCTTTGACAAGTGAGGTGGATGGAGTGGAGCAGAACAGAAAGAGACTCGACGAGGACATATCAGTTCAAGACAGATAAATAGTTCATGAAGCTGTTGACTCCACCATTTTATTACTTTTGTCTATGAATTTTCCGCATGCCTGCAGCTCTTTTTGTCCACGAATTATTCATGGCGGGCCCCAGCTGTCAATCCCAGGATTAGGATGATGCTACGAAGGAGAAGTTCCTCCGGAGCGCAGATATTTGAAAACCTTAACCTCATCATATCAGATCATGTTTGAGAAAAAGCTTAAAAAACAATTCTTAATATCAAGGGTGTAACTTTAGATCTACCATTGGGGGGTTATGCTCTCTGCTTGTTTATTTATTGAATCATTTCCTTTTGTAAAACGATTCAGGATATTTTTGGGGTTAAAATACTGTAAATCATAAGGATTTTATTGTGATTTACTCCCTTTTCTGTTTGGTGTGTATTTATTCTGTTCCTTTTTGTGTTTGTTTTACTTTTCCCCATATTTTTTCCAACAGTAACAAACATTTTCCACTTTTAGGATGTATTATACAACATACCTACATTTCTAAATTTTCCAAGAGTATTTACTTGGTGCTGTGAAGCCATGTACTAAAGCAGTTGATTGTTTTTTTTCTTCGTATGTTTTTTGGCACATATCTCATTCCACAATTTGTGGTGCTATTTTAACAGTTTATATATCAAAACCTTCAGCTCCTTCAGGACATTTCGGCTATGGCTTTTGGTATTTCAGCTATGTATATATTTTTAGCTGTGACACTTTTTCAGACACATTTTTCTCATTGAAAATGAATGGAGCTGTTTTCAACATCCTTCAAATCCTTCAAAATGTTTCTTAATCTTTACAGAATCTTACATCTTTGTTCTGGGTTTGTTCTTTGTAATGTCTTTTTGCTAATTTCAGCACTTTTTTTTGCTAATTGTAGCTTTTTATTCTATTTCAGCTATAATTCTTCTTCTTTCTGCTAATTTGAACTGTTTCTGCTAGCTACAGTTGCTTTCTGCTATATTCAGCTATTTGCTGCATTTTTAGCTAAGGTTCAGCTGATATTAGCTAAAGTTAGCCTTATTAAACTAAATACACTTTTTTTGGAGCTATTACAACTTATTTCTGCTAAGTTCTACAAACTTGGGCTCCATATGCTTCCTTATGCTAATTAAATAATTTCCAGCTATATTTTAGCTGTTTTACTGCAAATTTGAGTTGTTTTAGCTATTTTACAAAATTCTTTTCCCTTTTTGTATATATATATTTTTTTGCTAACTTCTAATTTTTTTTCAACAAGTTCACCATCTGGGTGCTAATTTCAACTTGTGGCTGCTACGTTTAGCTTATTTTTATGCTAATTTTGGCTTTTTTCAGCTATTTCAGCCATAATTTTGCTCCTTCCTGCTATTCTACTATATCCTGCTTTTTGTGCTTCTTTCAGCTTTTCAAATTGAACTCGCATCAAGTGTTTTGCTATGAAACATTTTCAGCAGGTTTCAGCTATCAACATTTTCGCTGGAAATACAAATTCTCTAGTTTCTGTTGTGTTACAGCAAATGATGTAATTTCATTGAGGGGGTTATATTTTATTGTAAGGGTCATAACCCCCCTAATCCCTCCATCAAATTACACCCCTGCTTAACATAAAGGTTAAAACATGAGATTAGCTTAAATAAACGTATCTCTCCTTTACGCTCCTCTCTTTTTTGTGTTTTTTTATACCTATTTGTTTTGAGAAAGCATATATTAGTGCAGATCTAACCTGGAAGAGGTGCCAGATTTGTAGAAAGTAGAGTCCAGGTTGAGATTGCTGCCACCTGCTCAGTGAAGCTGCACAGTCACTCTCCTCTCATCAATTGAACTGATACAATTAATTACTACTTTCCGCCTGGGAACACACTGCTGGCATTTACATGCGCTGACCCATAATCCCTTTCCTGCACTGATGTGTGTGTGTGTGTGTGTGTCGGAGTGAACGAACAGCTGCTGAACGTTGGACACAGATCCAGCACGCACCTACGGTCGTACGCCGGTAAAAAAGCACATTTATTGAAACCTGCCTGGTGGTGTTAGTCGACAAGACAGCTCCGTGTTTAATCTGCACGGTGATTTTGTTTGGATAATATTACAGGAAGCTTAAGCGCCACCTGCTTCTGGGTTTAAATTGCTGCTCGGGAACCGGGGGCCAGGTGGGCGCGGGGGGTGTCGGGATTCGTGGAGGGGGTCCGCAGCCTTTTCTAATTATGATATACATCGTTATAATTGGGGGATACAAGGATCGGGGTGTAATTGTTCAAACCTTTATTTTTTATTTTTGCTGTGTCGCTGCAGTGCGGAGCGTAGCACAGTAACACTGAGGCCTTCAATACTTTATATTCTTTTTAATTACTGTTTAACCTCTTCATCCCCAACAGCTTTTCTTGAGTTTTGTCCCAGAAAATACCATGAGTGTATCTCAACATTTCCAAACTATGTATTAAAATAAAGCTAACACTTTGGAGATTTCATCAGAAGTGTAAGTATCGAGGAAATTACCCGTGCAAAGTTTCATGCCGCTAAAATTAACTTGAGCAAAGTTACAGAAGTTTTAGTAAAAAACAAATAATTTGGTGTTTTGTCATTCTTCAAAGGATGAACCATGTCAGTAGAAATTTTAGGTTTTTAAATTACAAAAGTTATTTATTGTTTCTTACCTGCCTGAAGAGACTTGTTTTAAATGTTTGTTCTTTTGACAAATTATCAAAACGTTTATTTGTCAGCATATGTTTTATATAAAATGAGAAATTATACTTGACTTCAGGTGTGGCGTTTAGCGCGGCTTGAGTGCATTGAACGCTGGAATTGGAAAATCAGAAATTTTGCAGCTCGACGCAGCACGTCAACCAATCAGAGAGACTCCACTGTGTGACGTCGTGACAGATTTTCTGATGGGACAGTTTCCTGAATGATGTCCACTAACCTGAGACAAACAGACAGGAGGTCTACGGTGTCCTGGCAGGAGATATCGGCACCGATGTGCGTTAGCGGCTCATCAAACTGGACTCGGGACAAAAATAGTTCTGACACAACCGCTTGAAACTTTACATTTTTATACCAACAGATTTTTATGTATTTAAAATGTCCGGTTGGCCCGCAGTATATAACTTTTATTTTAACAGGCAAGTCTTTTACTATTGAGTGTATTGAACTTTTAAATGAGGATAGTGAAATGATTGATTCCAGTTTTAAGGTTTGTTGCAGATGGTTCCAGTCATCTGCAGCAGAGAACTGAAATGAGAAGCGACCAAAGCTGGTTTTTGGTATGTGGAGATTGATGAGGTCATTATACGTAGACTACGATTTGGTTTGTAAACAGTGAGAAGAGCCTGTAGCTAACCTGCTGTTTTACCAATGAGGGTTTTGTAAATGAATCAGTGAATAGATCTGCGAGAATGAAGAGAAGGCCAGTTTGGGAATGCAATGCATTATGGGATATGGTGGGCCGAGAAGGATCCATCGGACCCATCCCTCAAATTGGGGCTAAAGAAGAATGAATTTGTCAGTTGCATTAGAGGAGGAGTCTTCTAACGGCCAACAAATTCTGCCTTTGGAGGACGTAGCCAGCCACTAATTCTGGACACAGCCTTTATAGTCTCTATGAGGCAGAAAGGTTGAGTTTAGTCTCTCCTCGTATCTTTATTTTCTGTTTGGGTCATATTTTTCAGTCCGTTCAGTTTTCTCTGTTCACCATTAGGTAAAAACAATAACTTCACTGTATTTGCTGCTAAACGATAACATAGTTTCAGCTAACCGGTTGTGTAAATCCACAGTTCTGCATGTTCTTGAGTAAAAACAGAGACCGTGTGCTGGTCTGACCATAAACAATGAAAAAACTGTTTTGACGTGATGTCTGTTGTGTAGTTCAGAGTCACAGGTGTCAACAGCAGTCGCCAGGTGATGGACAGATTTGAGCCGACATGTTTTTTTGTGTTGTGTTTTTTTTAATTGCTTTACGTTGGAGTGCTGTGTACCACCACGGCTTCCGTCAGAAGAAGCTAATCAAATGTTTTTTTGTTTGGACTCTTTATGCAACCTGGTCCAACTTGTCCGCTACCTGTTTTCACTTTCATCTCCACTAATGGAAATGTCAAAAAAAAAAAAAAAAAGAGAGAGAAACACACACAGCAGAAGAGCGGCACTGCCCATTCTCCTCAGATGCCAAAAAGATGTGAAGCAGAGATTGCTGCCAAGTCTTGTGACACAAACACACACACTCACACACACACTTCAGACACACACAGGCTCTGCTGTGCAGTGTTACAACTGATAAGAGCTTTTGTAGATTTTGGTAATGATGTCCCTGAATACCAAGTGAGCTCCATCTAAAGAGACCCACAGGAATTAATAAAAAATGTCCACAATTTTATGACTGCAGCCCTTTTTTTTTTCTTTTATAGGGATTACAAAAGAGAATCACTGAATGCTGCGATTTTATTACAGATTTGATGAGGTCTCCTTCTTTTTTCTTGTTTTATTCTTACTTCTTTCCTTTTTTTATGTGTTTAAATCCCCCCCCCTTGTCCTTTATGTAAGCCGGCCCATCCACCTTTCATCCTCTCCTCTGTATTTTCTCTTCAGCATCACTCCAATTAATATTTTTTTCCCCTCCATTGACAGGTGGCAGAGCAGCTGGCCGGCCGTGTCAGAGTCTGTAATCACAGAGGAGACGTTTGATGCACTCGTGCAGGTTAGTGAAGGCGCGAGGCGAGATGACAATGTTTGCGTGCCCTCCTGGTTGACCCTCGGAACCTGCTGGGGAAGAAAAGAGCAGGAAGGACGGCTACACCTCCAACATGTGCTAATGGTTTTACCTGCTGCACCGGGTGGCCGTTTGGTTAGTGTCTGTGAGGAGAAACTAATTATCAACCACAGCTGCAGAGCAAGAGAATCTTTGTGTCTGTGTCTGTGTTTGTGTTAGCAAAATATCTAATGAACAAATGAGCCGGTTTTAATAATAATAATCTGTGTTTGTGTTAGCAAAATATCTAATGAACAAATCAACAGGTTTTAATAATAATCTGTGTTTGTGTTAGCAAAATATCTAATGAAAAAATGAGCAGGTTTTAATAATAATCTGTGTTTGTGTTAGCAAAATATCTAATGAACAAATCAACAGGTTTTAATAATAATCTGTGTTTGTGTTAGCAAAATATCTAATGAACAAATGAGCCGGTTTTAATAATAATCTGTGTTTGTGTTAGCAAAATATCTAATGAACAAATCAACAGGTTTTAATAATAATCTGTGTTTGTGTTAGCAAAATATCTAATGAA
>JARVGW010000001.1:14638808-14650182 GCA_031762495.1 Anablepsoides rubrolineatus | reverse complement strand
CAAAATATTGCAATGCACACAACATTATGGGTGACATACCAGAGTTCAAAAGAGGACAAATTGTTGGTGCACGTCTTCCAGGTGCATCTATGACCAAGACAGCAAGTCTTTGTGATGTATCAAGACAGTATCCAGGGTAATGTCAGCATACCACCAAGAAGGACCAACCACACACAACAGGATTAACTGAATGCAAGAGAAAGCTGTCTGAAAGGGATGTTATGGTCTAAAACCAGGTGTTTCAGTTTCATTGTCTAACCCCTGTAACTTGATTGCCCACACAGCTGTGGTGTCAGAATTAAGAATTTTGGGCTCTGGAGAGCTTATAGATGACCCCAGTTGGTCAAACAAGGTGTCAATCTAAAGAAGACAACCAATCGGATTGTTTGAACAGCCTGTTCTGCAAATTTGAAGTCCCTGGTAGAGTGGGTCAGGCTATAAAAAGGCAGGAAATAACCACAGACTGGGAATGTACCTCAAGTGGTACGTGTTTTTGATTAGTAATACTAAAAATGTTTTCAGCTGCATTTGGTTGAAGATTGATGTTAGGTGCTTCTGACAGTATTTTGAAACTTATGGTCCAGTATGTTACCAAAGCAGGACATGACCAGAACATATAGTTAATTAATTGTAGAAGCAGCTCAGTTTGGCGTGCGATGTCAAAGGGACAATAAAGTATCTATCTATCTATCTATCTATCTATCTGGTCAGCTATCTCACCTGGCGTCTAACCTTGGGTTTAATCGAGCAAGTTGTTGTTGTTTTAGAAAAGTGAGCTCTGTGTAGAACTGTATGATGACTTACTCTTATTTTTATAATTTTTCCCCCATACCATAAAATAATTGCATAGTTAGTTCAGTTTTCTCTTGTTTTAGATGATTATCACTGCTAGTCAGATCCAGTGGACCACCGATGTGACTCGATCACTCAACGCCTGCAAGGAGAAAACTAACAATTCCTCTCTGAAGAAAATGAAGAAAAAACAGGTTTTGTGTGAAACTGATTAGATAATTTTTCAATACCGAGTGTTTGACGGGTCAAAATAAAAGTTAGGGTCTTATCTAACCTGCTGCACATTTGCAACAACTGTTCTTGTCAGGTCTCTATCCTCCAGACGTATTCAGAGATGATTCGTGGGGAAATGGACAAAGTCTTGCGTCTGAAGCTTGTAGCTCTGGTCACAGTGGAGGTTCACGCTCGGGATGTTATTGATAAACTGCTAAAGACCGGCTGCAACGATGTCAACACGTTTGAGTGGCTCAGCCAGCTGAGATTTTACATTGACAAGGTAATATCTACTGTACGAGAATGTGAGCGGAACTGTAGCAAATTAAAATCACCAACACATCTTTGAGTTTAACGTTTAACGTTAACTGAAGGTTTTTCACCAATATAGTCGAAACGTCAGCCTCTTATAAGGTTTTATTTTTGGTCATTCAACCAATAGTTTTAACTCAAATAAGCAACATAAAGCCTTAGTTTCTGAAAGTTATACCCAACACATACATACAACCAATATAATAGATTCCATGGCTTTTTTATTTAAAACTTTATGGTTAGGGTTTAAGGTGGCAGATTATTTGATTTTTTTTTTCAGAGTGCTATTTTATTTTTTGAGTTCTTTTAATTTTTTTTGCCTTAATTATAGCATATAACACGCGAAAAACTTTTGAGGAATTAAAGTGACATTTTTTCACTTTAATTCCCTCTAAAGACTTTGTTTTGTTTCTAAACTCACTACAGCTTGTAATTGATTGAATAATGTCAAACTTGAAAGCCTAACAAACAAATCAGACTTCGTTTTGAGTTAGTTGCACATATTTTAGGTAACATTTCAAAGATTCAGTCTGAGAGAAAAAGATGTAAGAAAATGTTTTTATTAGTAGAAATACGTGGCGTCGCATTGAGGAGTAATTAGTCATTAAACCTGCCTGTCTTTTCAAGCTGCACTGCTTTGATTTGAGGTAAAATAGATCCAAGAAAAAAAAAAAGTCTTTTTGCCTTCCACCAGGAGGAATTCAACTGCATCATCCGACAAACGAACACAAGGTTTAATTACGGCTACGAGTACCTGGGCAACTCTGGACGGCTGGTCATCACTCCACTCACAGACAGGTCGCAATCTATTATTTCACAACTTAGCCAAAAATATGTTTTTTTTATGTTTTCTAGTTTTGTTCATGTGATGCAGCAATTCTGAGGACCAAGATCACATTTAGCAGTTTGATTAGTTTGTCAATTTAATCTCAAATCTTTTACAACAGGGAAAAAGACAGATAAAAGTTGTGTGTTTTAGGTTTCACATCATTTTAGTTTGACCTTTTTCTTTTATTTCAAACTTTGCTCATTTCTTAAAAAACAAAAGTAATTCTATGTACAATAAAAAAGGAAATACAAATAAAATTAATTGAAATGAAAAGCGGCAGAGAGAAGAAAGAAATCTTATAACATCTGCCCCTTTTTCCTCAAGTATAAATTCAAACAATAATAATTTTCAGTTAACAAAACAAAACAAAAAACATCAAATCTCTCTAGAACAAAAAATTGAATATAATTGACATATACTGTTTCATATTTTTTTTAACAATCTAGTCTTTTGAACATGTGCAGTAATTTGGCACTTTTAAAAACATCTAAATTATTCCACAATCTCACTCCTTGGATTAAGGTGCATCGTTCTTTCAAACAGGTTCTAAATTTAGGTTTCATGAACATCTCTGTCCCCTTAAGATTATAACAGATTTCTCTTTCCTGAGTGTTTAAAGGTAATGTGTTTTGGTGAGCCTTATACATAACTAACAAAATGTTATAATCAACCAAATCATAACATTTCAATGAATTCAGTTTACAAAATAATATATTAGATGGATATTGGTAATGTTTTCAAGTGATAACTCTTACAGCTCTTTTCTGCAAAACAAAAACAGGATGTGTAATAGTCTTACATTTTATCATTAAACAAATCCCTTACTTTGTAAAGCAATGCAATAGATTTAGCTAGTTTTATTCTTAAATAATTTAATGATGTAGAGTTATTGGCTCTAAATCCTACTACTCTAATGCTACTTAAAATATTTAGGTTTGTAAATATTAGTTCAGTTTGTACCTCTGAGGATCTCACTCCTGATCTTATCCATCTTTGCTATTCCAAACATAAACATCAACGTCTTCAGTTCTGCCACTTCCAGTTCTGTCTTTTTGTTGCCGTCTCCAAACCACACAACATATCTCTCTCGTAAACCTTTTCTCCGATCTTTGCTGCCACTCCGTTTTTAAAAGCTGATGTTTGATTCTGTCCAGGTGTTACATGACCCTGACCACAGCGCTCCATCTTCATCGGGGGGGCTCTCCTAAAGGCCCCGCTGGCACGGGAAAGACAGAGACGGTGAAAGATTTGGGCAAAGCTCTGGGCATGTATGTCATCGTCGTAAACTGCTCTGAAGGGCTGGATTACAAATCAATGGGACGCATGTTCTCAGGCTTGGCTCAGGTACAGATGTGTTTTAACCATGTGAGCAGATGCTGATAATGATAACACAAACAACAAGCAACCTGCCGATTACAGCTTAGTTCTGCATTTTAAAAGCTTTCCTTCTTTGTCTGCATTACGGTTTCATGGCCCTGTTGTAACAAAACAAACGGTCAGTGTGTATTTCTTGTTGTCTGAACAGACAGGAGCGTGGGGATGCTTTGATGAGTTCAATCGTATCAACATCGAGGTGTTGTCCGTGGTCGCTCAGCAGATCCTGTCCATCCTGTCTGCCCTCTCAGCCAGACAGTCTCAGTTCCTCTTTGAAGGACACAACATCAATCTAGTTCCATCATGTGGCGTCTTTATCACCATGAATCCCGGTAGGTCGACAGGATTGTGTAAAGAGAGAGACTGAATTTCATATTTGTAGATTATAGGGTGCGTCAAAAGTCTCGGGACACCCTTTTATTTCAGGAAGAAAGGGAAAATGAAATATCAAAATACCACAGCAAGTGAAGGGACCTACCTTTTAGGTTATGTCCAGAACATGGCAGCCAAATCAAGGGCACATTTTTCCAAAGATACCCTTTTCTACTGTATTCAAATGTGTTTTTTCTAAAATAAACGGTGTTCTGTGATTTTTGACTCCCCCTGCCGTAAAGAAAAAAGGAGCCATCTAAGAATCAGACATTTTTAAACCATTATTTTTTAAACTTTTTTTTAATGGTAACTGTCCCAAGGTTACGCTGGTCGCACTGAGCTCCCCGACAACCTGAAGTCCATGTTCAGACCGATCTCCATGGTGGTGCCGGACTCTACGCTAATTGCTGAGATCTTGCTGTTTGGAGAGGGCTTTGACAACTGCAAGGTAAAATAAGAGAACAGATATTTTCTTTTTTTTATGTAAAGCACAAGTTTTATGACAGAAAACACAAACATTTGAGAAGTTTTTGACTTTTATCCAAAGCTGACGTTTATTTTACTTAGTCCCTGTATTTTCTTTCATGTTTACGTCACACAGATGAGAGTAACTTTATGTGAATTGTTTGCAGCAACTGTAACATTATATTCTTTCAAGTTTAACCACACAACAGCAGCGAGCTACCAAATAACAACAAGCTAACATTAGCTTACCTTTTCTTGTCATCCTATCTTCACGTTTTAAACGTCATGCTGGACAGTCTGCTTCAATGTTCAGTACTTTTCCTTTGAATTTGGTGTAACTGAGCCTTGCGATTCAAAAACACCTTCTGTTTCTTACATCTGTTTGACTTTTTTATTTTTTATTCTTTTCTAGCTTTTGGCAAAGAAGGTGTTCACGCTGTACTCTCTGGCAGTGCAACAATTATCCAAACAGGACCATTACGACTTCGGTCTCCGTGCTCTCACCTCCTTGCTTCGCTATGCTGGAAAGAAGCGCCGCTCTTCTCCCAACTTTCCCGACGAAGAAGTAGGTCGCTCCTTGAACTCTTTTATCCTCTCAAACAGAAAAAGCTTCTACAAATTGTTGCTTTTTAGTAACTCCTAAATCCACAGGGATGGCAAAAATAAAGCAGATTAACTCATTGTATCTATCTTCTCAGATAATTCTGATGGCTATGAAAGACATGAATATTGCTAAACTGACCTCTGCTGACCTTCCACTGTTCAATGGGATCATCCAGGACCTGTTTCCAGCTGTGGAGACGCCTGTTATGAGCTACGGCAAGGTACGTTAAACAATGTCTGTAATTAAACTGGCAGTTTAGATTTTTGGAAGTAAGGTTCTGTAGAAAGATTATTAAAAAAGAATGTTTTTACTTGTTGTAGAGCTATTTTAACAGAAATAGACTTTAATTTAGGCTAGCTAACCTGATGAGCTAACTTTTAGTCACAGCAGGATGAACAAGTTGCATCACTGTCGTCTTTAAAGAACTCACATTTCATAACATTTTATGCAAAGTCTGTTTTCTAACTCTTTCCATTGCTATCAGTTTTGGTTTACATGGTAATTTAGTTAAATACACAATAGTTCTCCCCACAGAACTACACTTTAAATGATCAAAATTTTTAGGGATGCTTTGTTCTGTGGCTTTTGTTTGAACCGATTGACCGTATTCTTCTTTGTCTTTAATAAAAGCAGAGAGTCATTTTCAGAGCAAGTAAATTCTAATGTAGTTCAACCCTGAAAACCAGAGTTGAACGTTTGAGTCAGATTGGCTGGAATTATTTTTTTAAAAGTCATTTTTAGATAATGTGGAAAACACTTTTCAGGTTTCTACTTGATCTGCAGTTTGGCCCAAACGATCTGTAAATGTACTTTGTGAGCAACAATTTTCTTAAATATGAAACTGCTTGAGTTGTAAAAATAGTTGCTTTTGAACATTTTCTATAAGAAGTCCAAATGGCCTTTCACAGCCATTATATTAAATAACATTCAGCTTACAGATTAGGTTGAATATTGTGCCTGTGCATTAAAGTTAACAGATCAAGAAAATCTAAAAGTCCTCATTTTGTAAGGTCTTATTAACCTTGTTTATACTGAAGAGTATTATTCCCAGTATATTTGAAATGTCACCACTACCACTGTTTATTTTACTGCAGCTGAAAGAGTCCATAGAGGCGGAGCTTCAGCAGAGCCATTTGCAGGCGACTCCTTACACTATGACTAAAGTCATCCAGCTTTATGAGACCAAAAACTCTCGACACTCCACCATGCTGGTTGGTAAGACGGGCAGCGCTAAGAGCGTGACCTGGAGGACTCTGCAAAACGCCCTCACTGCCCTGCATCACAAAGGAGAACCAGGATTTCAGCCGGTTCAGGTGTGTGTGGAGGAAAACAAACGATAAAACGTATTTGTGACTTTTACGATGGTAAAATTCAAAGAATTATTAACAAACACATTTAATTCTTTAACATCAGGTGTTCCCTCTGAACCCAAAGTCAATGAGTCTTGGAGAACTGTACGGAGAAAATGACCTTTCTACAAACGAGTGGACTGATGGAGTGCTGTCCTCACTCATGAGATCAGCCTGTGCAGGTAAATTATTATTATTATTATTAATCCAAACTTTCAGATTTAATTTTAAAACAAGCCTTTGCAGTGCTTTTATTTTGAAGGTGAGCAGGTGTTATTGTGAAGATCACCTATGTGAGTGCCATAAAAGTCTCTCCACTGGGTAGCATAAAATGTAATAGATTTAAAAGTTATCATCATGTCAGCACTCATTAAAATACAAACAAAAACATGTACCTCAGGTGTACATCCTAACTTCACCACACAATCCAAGAAAACTTTTACATATTTCTCTGGAGAAAATAAGCTCAAAAATAGCTACGATATTTTGTTAACTTAATGCTGGCATTTAAATTACTGCAAAACATTCATTTTTTCATAAATAATTTTGAAAAAGGTCATTATAAATATGAAATACTTAAAATTTATTTTTCAATTTTTTGTATATTCTATGACTTTTGACAGTTGCAATATCTACTTTTACCATACTTGTAGCTAATTATAAACAATAAATTTGACCAAATTAACTTAAATAATAAAGTATTCACCTGTCTTAAATGCAAGCTAAATTCAATAGATATGTTCAGAGCAAAGGAGATTCCTGCATCTCCATTATTGTATTACCAGATTTATCAGAAATTTCCTTTTGTTCACAACATAAATTAATATTTTTTAGTGTTTGCAAATCATAATTCTTTTTTTTTAATCTGTCGTTTTGTCAGTGACTGTATTTTTTCCATTTCCAGATGAGGAACCCAGTGAGAAGTGGATCGTGTTCGACGGGCCTGTCGACACTCTGTGGATTGAGAGCATGAACTCTGTTATGGATGACAACAAGGTGCTAACGCTCATAAACGGAGAGAGAATCTCTATGCCCGAGCAGGTGAGAACAGAAAGGAAAAGCGCAGATGTGTGTCATTTTCCCTGTCTAATAAATCAACGCAGGATACGATCAGTTGCGTTAAAATGAAAGGATTTATTTTCCTTCTTTTTGTCACAGGTGTCTCTTCTGTTTGAAGTGGAGAACCTGGCAATGGCCTCTCCGGCTACAGTGTCTCGCTGTGGGATGGTCTACAATGATTATGTTGATCTTGGATGGAAGCCATTTGTTCAGTCCTGGCTGGAGAAAAGACACAAAGTACAGCACAATCACTCCATAAACAGTTGTTTTTAAGATTTTATTTAAATAGAACGTGTTTTCTCTACTAATCTGTTCTTCTCCGCCTTTCAAAGGCTGAAGGGGACCACTTAAAGATTTTGTTTCAGAATCATGTAGAGCGCACACTGAAGTTTAAAAAAACCAACTGTAAGGAGCTGATTCCCATCACCGAGCTGAACGGTGTCACTTCTCTCTGTCGTCTCTATGACTCCATGGCTACACCCAGCAGTGGGGTATGGAGGGCATATTCAACATACTAGGGTCTGAAATACAGCCTTAACTGTCCATCTGATAAATGTAATTTTTTCCTCTTTTTTTATTTAGATCAATACCTCAGACACCAACAACTTGGAGAGGGTCGTGGAGCTCTGGTTCATCTTCAGCCTCATCTGGTCCATTGGTGCCTCGGTTGACGAGGAAGGACGTGAGAAAATGAGCACCTTCATACGAGAGATGGACATCACGTTTCCTGCCAAGGTGTTTTGGGAACGGAAGTATTTGCTGACATGATACTTTGATATTTGTTTATTTAAGTTGCATCACTTTAGCCTGGGTGAAATGGGAAGAGAGGTCCAGAAATTGACCTCTAGCACCCAATTATATCCCAGTAGCACCAACATATAACAAACTAACATGGTATTTGTTTAGTGTTGGCAGTTTGAGACGGGGCACTCAGTAAGTATTTCTAGTTTCCTAATTTCTACAAAATAAAAAAACGCTCTTATGCCACCTGTGTGTGAACTCCAAATACATTATAGACACCAACTGCCAACTTTAGAGGGAACCCTGACTAGTTGTAACGTTAGACATTAGATAAACATTTACTCACTATGTTTTGCAGCATTAATAAAATGTTGCAGTCAGTGTGACAATACTACTTATACTATTTTACAGTTGAAGTAAATGTTTATCAAATAATGTGTATTGTTACAACTAGTCTGGGTTCTCTTTAGAAAGGAAACATGCTCATCTGACCCAAACTACACGTGAATTTTTGATATTCAGTCTTAAAATTAATAGTTATACAAAATATAGTGGTCAGCAAACAAAACTTTGATTTGACTTCTTCAGTTGATATTTCAAAGGATTGATTATTTGATGGTGCAACTGTTTAGAAAATGAAAGTTGAAAGCTTATTCTGAGGAAAATTACAGATAATTTCTTACCACATTTCAACTCACTAAATCTATAGTATGTAGAGTACATGTGTGTAAAATGTATGAATACGTAAACTGATTAAAGTGTTTTATGGTGATCATATTTGTATATGCATCCTTGTTTTTTCACCCTCTGAATTCAGCTATATTTATTATAAGTTTGATGTATTTTATTTTTCAGGACACAGTTTATGAGTATTATGTGGACCATAAAACCAAATCCTGGATTTCCTTTGAAGATCAGCTGCCAAGAGGTTGGCACTACAGCACTACGTGAGTCACCAAGGCTCCTCATTGTCCAACTGTAGCAGGTAGAGAAGCATCGATAATTAAACTAGTGACTGAAAATGGACAGTTTTTGGTCCTTTTGGGGCTAGACTGGTGGTTTGAAACTCTGGTCAGCGCACCAAAGCACGGTGGGATGTAGGTAGGTAGTTTATTAATCTCAAAAGAAAGTCTTGAGTTTCTCTTGAGATTAATAAACTACATATCTATTTGTAAAATCTGTTTAATGTTTCAAATAAAATCAGATGAAGCAGAGCTACAAGAAGCTACAAAAAGGAAACTGGATTTTCTGCTTGCTGCACATTTTACTGGTTAGGTTGTGTTTTTATTTATTTATTTTTTTTCATTTTTAATTGTGCCAGCTGCCACTTAAACTAGTGAAACATTCAGCTGGTGCTCTTTTATGTTTTGAGGTGTTTAAAAGAAAAAGAATGTTAAGAAGCTTTAACCTTGTTTGTAATGAAATGTTGTAATTATTTTTATCTTTTCTGTTGGGTTCTACTTTTAATTCTAAAAACACCTCTGACCAAAAGCTCAAACAAGTAACATTTATAGAAATTGTACATTTCTAGTTGCAAACAGAGAAACTCTGTAACCTACTGTTTTATTATTTTTTTTTTTTTGCATTAACATTGTTCCGTTAACTTTCCGTTAAGCCAGAAATTATATTGGAAAATACTTTGAATGTTGGTAATTATACTTCTCAAAGAGAGGTCAGTTGACTAAGGATTTTGTCCTCTTCTGGTGACAGAATTCACTTTATGTAACACTTGCATTATTTTTACTGTATATCTCTTTCTTGCAGACTTCCATTCTATAAGATTATGGTTCCTACCGTGGACACTGTTCGCTATAACTTGTTGGTGAAAGCTCTGGTGTTGAATCAGTACCCGGTGTTGCTCACTGGACCGGTGGGAACTGGTAAAACCTCCGTGGCCCAGAGTGTCCTGCAGGGTCTGGATAACAAGTGGGCTGCCCTCACCATCAACATGTCTTCACAGGTTGGTGTCTTCAGTTTTTCACTAAAGATGCTAGGTGCTAGACCTGAACTGTTGGTGGAACTGGTTCCTCTACTGCAGTGGAGTGCAAAATCAGTCCTCAAGGGCTGGTGTCCTGGTTCAACACAGCTGAACCTAAGGAGTGCTTAATTACTAGGCCTTCTCATGATGCCATCAAGGTCTGCAGAGGCCTACTAATTAAGCACTCCTTAGGTTCAGCTGTGTTGAACCAGGACACCAGCACTTGAGGACTGACTTTGGACACCACTGCTCTACTGGTTCTGTAAAAACACAGTTGAGCTCTATGTGGTATTTTCTGCATAGAAACAGTGTTTTAAAACATCATCTTATAAACACTGAAAAGTACCACGTGTAGAAATGACTAAATGGCGGCACGATAGGTCAGTGGTTAGCACTGACGCCCCACAGCAAGAAGGTCTTGGGTTCGATCCCCGGTTTGGACTCTGTGTGGAGTTTGCATGTTCTCCTCGTGTTTGCGTGGGTTTTCTCCGTGTACTCAGGTTTCCCCCACACTCCAACAACACGTACAATAGGTTGCCTTCAGGCCCAGGCCGCCATTGAAAAAGAGATCTGCCATCTCAACGGGACTTGCCTGGTGAAATAACGGTAAATAAATAAATAAATAAATTAAAATTAATAAATGTGAAATAAATACAGAAATACTATTAAAAGTAAAACAGTTATATTTACTGTTACATTGTTTTGAGTAGCTGCTGTCTTGAATTCTGAACTTTACCACTTTCTGACAGGAAATTCCCATTGCAATGATGTTCCAGTTTAAATATACTGCTTGTAAGTGGGAAATTTCCACTTCCCAGTACAACTAAGCCATAGTGAAGTAGCTGGTGAAAATGCCCCTAAATGAGATTTTACACAACAAATTTCGCTGGCTTCTTTTAAATCCTGTGCACCTCTGCCTAGTGGTGAGTTTCTGTCATTGCGAGTAAAAAAAATCAACATGCATTATGGGAGATGTAGTTTATGCTTTAAAGCAGCTTATTTTGAGATATTAATACAGAGCTGTTCAACTAAATTACTCAGGGGGCCCAGTTAGTCAGGAGTTTGCCAAGGGTTACTATCCTTTGACATTTAAATCTGTTTATTTTCTTGCTTTGAATAATAAATTTAACATTTACAATTGATTTAAAATCTATTTTAAAGTTACCTATGGGCCACATTTGGCCCACGGGCCTAGAGTTTGACACATACTGTTATGATTATTGTCACAGTCTTATCAGTTTCATTTTAGTCAAGATTCACAGCTCTGTTCTCAGCCTGTTCCTGTT
>JARVGW010000001.1:14609333-14623815 GCA_031762495.1 Anablepsoides rubrolineatus | reverse complement strand
CACCGGACCCTCTGACCACCATCAGTAGACAAGGCGGGTGAAGTGTCTTGCCCAAGGACACAACGACTACAACGGCTGGACGGGGGATCGAACCGGCGACCTTCTGGTTCCAAGACGACTCCCCTAACCACTCCGCCCCAGCCGCCCCATTGGAATTGTCTTTATATAAACATTTAATAACGGCCGGCTAAGATAATCTGGCTGGTATTATTCTCAAGTCTTCTGATGACCTTGATTACAACAGCAATTTCTTGAAACTAAATAAATAAATGGAAGTCCGATGCTAGGAAAGTAAGCTAACGATATGAAGAAACGCCTAAGCCACAATCATCCAATCAAGTGTGTCTTTTGAGTAACTCCCCTTCTTTTGCTCGTCCAATCAGATGTGTCCCTTGAAAAAAGCTTTCCTTTGGAAATGTCTTTGCATCTGCAGAGAGACCCACCGCTGAAATATTTTCACCTTCTGGTCTTTGATGACACTTTTTTTTTTGATCTGCTGGCTCTTCCCTCAGGTTGAGACTTTTGAGATCCCATGCACACCGGGATTCAGTTTTGCCGCTTTTCTGTCCAAACCCACAACAGTACGAGACTGGAATATTCAAGGTTTGCCCTCGGACGCCTTCTCTACAGAGAACGGGGTGATCATCACCCGTGGAAACAGGTCAGGACACTTATCTGTTAAAAAAAGTTATTTTAATAATCTTAGCTGTAGTCCAGGGAGTGTTCTGTATTGTGGTTTGGTTAAAGTATTTTTATGTGTTTTTTATGTGTTTGTGTGTGTGTTTCCTTCTTTTTAAGGTGGCCACTGATAGTGGACCCTCAGGGCCAAGCTATGAAATGGATCCAAAATATGGAAATGGAGAAAGTAGGAGTCCTCTCTTCTTTTCTCTTCTTTTTTTCATCATGTCCTTTCACTTAAAACTAATTACTGTAAATACTAGTAAAAATCTGCAAATTGAAATTATTTTTACAGCTTTAGTTCTGTCCTTTATAATCAACAGTTCAATGAATAAAATCAACTTTTTAGTTTTTTAAAGATAATGTAAGAATAAAGTTTCTATTTATCACATTTTATAGTTTCTTCTGTTCTATCTTCTCTCTTACATTTATTTAATAACATCAGCTGTTTGTTGTATTACATCTAGCTGTAGTTCATTAGACTCTAGTACATAATTAGTTTTAATACACCCAGTACTTTTCAGGAAATTAATGAGTAACCTTTAAACTGCTCTTAAGTCTTATCCAAATGTTTTGGGGCTACTTTAAAGATTAAATGTTTTGTCTTTGTTTGTTTGTATCTTGCCTCCACTTGTTTAGGGGCTGAAGCTAATAGACTTTCAAATGCCAGACTACCTGCGGGTGCTAGAAAATGCCATCCAGTTAGGGAATCCTGTGTTGCTGCAGAATGTCCAGGAGGATTTGGATCCATCTCTCAACCCCATTCTCAACAAGTCATTGACACGGATTGGTCAGACACGCGCCTCACAAATTTAAGCTGAAGTTTTTAAAGTGTTCTTATTTGACAGTGAGTCTCTGCCCGTGTGTTTTTTTGGCCTGTTTTCTCTCCTCCAGGTGGCAGGTTGTTGTTGAAGCTGGGTGATAAGGAGCTGGAATATAATTCAGAGTTCAGGTTCTACATCACCACCAAGTTATCAAACCCTCGTTACACACCAGAGATCTCCTCAAAGACAACCCTAGTCAACTTTGCTGTCAAAGAGCAGGTGTGTGTGTCAGTGAGAGGAAGCGTTTCCTCTGCGTTTACCCTGACGTACTGCCTGACCGTGTGGGGTTTGTGCGCAGGGTCTGGAAGCCCAGCTGCTGGGAATTGTGGTGCGTAAGGAGCGTCCGGAGCTGGAGAAACAGAAGGACTCATTGGTCATCAGCATTGCTGACGGCAAGAAAAGTCTGCAGAATCTGGAGGATGAGATTCTCAGGTCATCTGTTCAAATGATTCAAACAATATGACTCTTAAATTATTTATCATTTGTATGTTGGAGTAAAACGTAAATCAAAACAAAATGCAGTGATTTACAAATCTCATCGTGTTTAGACTAAGAAGTTGCACCAGTGTTGTTTTGAATCTGATGTTTCTAGTTGTGCCAGTTATTTTGACAGCTTTTTGTTGCTCCTTTTCCCACCTTTTTGAGATGTGCTGCTGCCATCAAGTTTAAATTGATCTTTTTTTTACCTTAAAAATGATACAATTTCAGGACTTATAGTACTGCAAGGCCCAGCCTGGCTTCAAACTCATTAATTAATTTATTTATTTATGGACATTTCAAATTCAAGTTCAGAAACAGAACTTTATTGATCCCAGAGGGAAATTAGAAATTTACAAGTACATTGGAAACCAGATGTGTTATAGCAGCCTTGATAATTTTCAAAACTTGTCCATAGGAGTCTTTAAAAAAAAAAAAAAAGAAGAAAGGAAAATAAAATATATTATATAACACAAGGTTATCATGAGGTATATTAGTATTATTAGAAATGTAGAAATACTTGTGCACTTTTTATTTAAACTTTATTTTTGTTGTAGATTCTTGATGTTTGTTTCTCTTTTCTTTGCTGAAAATGATGGTATATAGTAAACAGTTTTTTTAATGTTGTGTGTGCTTGTCTGTCCTGCCAGACTGCTGAATGAGGCGAGCGGCTCATTACTGGACGATGTGCAGCTGGTGAACACTTTGCAGACCTCCAAAGACACGGCCAACCAAGTTTCCGAGCAACTAGCGAGCAGCGAGCAGACCGAGAAGAATATCGACTCCGCGAGAGAGGTCAGGAGTGGGAATGAGGCAATAAGAGCAGAGGAGATTATTTCTCTCATATTGAGTATGTAACCTGAAATGTCACACTCTGGCTTTCCACGCCGTTTCCTCGGACGCCTCGAAATCTGAAATGGTTCTTGAGCTTGGCACGCTAAGAAAGGTTGCTGCCCAGTGCCAACTTTAATTAAAGCTCATTTATTATTTGTATGCTTTATTGTTATGGAGATTTTTTTCCCATCATTTCCTCATTCCGAGTTACAGCACTCTGTCCCTCTGACAGGCCTATCGTCCATGTGCCCAGAGAGCCTCCATTCTCTTCTTCATTCTAAGCAACATGAGCCTGATCGACCCCATGTACCAGTTCTCTCTGGATGCCTACATAAACCTGTTCATCCTCAGCATAGAAAAGAGCAAACGTAGTGAAACCCTGGAGGAACAAATTAAAAACCTCAACAACTACCACATGTACTCCGTGTACAGGTCAGCACGGTTCATCCTAATTAATCTGTTTGAAATGGATCAAACCATTTCTGATCCGTTGATATCTCTTTACAAAATATACATTTTATATGTATCTAACCATGTCGTTTCTGTTGCAGCTACACGTGCCGGGGTCTGTTTGAGGCTCACAAGCTTCTCTTCAGCTTCCAGATGTGCATCAAAGTCCTGGAGGAGACCGGAGAACTCGACGAGAACGAGTACGCCTTCCTACTGCGAGGAGGAACGGTACGAAACTAAAGCCGATACCGATCCAGTCGAGTTCCTATCTGCCAACACAACTAGTTCTGTTTGACTGATTGTGGTTCTTTTTTTAAGGTTCTCGATAAAAACCATCAATTGGAGAACCCGTGTGCCAGCTGGCTGTCAGACTCCAGCTGGGACAACATCACACAGCTTGAGAAGCTGAAGAACTTTGGCGGCATCGTGCTGTCCTTCCAACATCAAGCTAAATACTGGAAGCTGTGGTTTACTAACTCTGAGCCAGAGAAAGCCAAACTGCCAGGTCTGTACGTTTCAGAAAAGCTGAGTTATTAGAGTTAACTAAAACTAACTAAATAACGAAAACTGAAATTGACAAAACCTTTTAGTTAGCTGAAATAAATAAAAACTGTAATAAAATGAAAAAAACAATAACTAAAACTGTATAATCTTTACAAAACTAATTAAAACTAACTGAAATAATAGAATATCCTTAGTTTTAGTGTTTGTCAATTTATTTTAAGCCGTGTGGACTGATTAAACAAATCTTTTTTTTTTTTTCCAAACCTAGCAGTTTCACATTAGCTGCGAGCATCTTATAGCACCTCAGGGCCCGTAACGTCATTTGTTTACAATTTGCTGCTGCTCAGTGCTCACCTGCAAAATGACAACAAAAATTGGAAGAAAGCAGCAAAGATCAAATTGGGATTTTTTGGAATGACTGTGAGAAACATCAAAGCAAGTGTCTAGTAGTGGAAACAAGTGATAAAAAGGTTGAATACTTTGCAAGAGACTAACTGTGAGTATCTTGACAAGCTCTCTCAGTAGCCCCCATGAAAACAAGCAACAGCCCGACCAGGTAGCACCAGGCTGGAGACAACTATCGTTACCTTCCTAAAATAATCGCCAAAGTCATTTGTTGGCAATATTGAGTTATGTGATTATTTTAGGAAGGTGTTGCTATAATGGACTGTTTTTACTGGTAACTAATCAGCTGTTGGTTAATGAACTCACAAGAACACCTCAAGTGGGAGGATGCCTCAGCAAATATGTTTAATAAAACTATAAATAACTAATACTAGAACTAATAAAAACGTAACTAAAACTAAGCATTAAAAATCAATAATAACTAATAAAAACTAGCAAATCCACTCTAAAAACTAATTAAAACTAACTGAATTAAAAGAAAAAAAGTCAAAACAAAATAAAACTAAACTATAATGAAAAATCAAAAACTATTATAACCTTTCTGGGAACAAAAAAGATCAAACAAACATTAAAACTGGAGTTAAATTAGTTACAAACGACCCTAAAGTCAATCGATTTTTAATCCAGTGATCACGTTGGATTTGAGTGCATAATTTATTTTTTATTAAACTATTGTTTTTACATTTATGCTGATGTTTTGTTTTGTTTTGTTTTTCTTGCAGATTTTGGGGAGAAAAAGCTCAATGAGCTCCAGAAGATGCTCATAGTGCGTTCTTTACGTCCGGACCGCATTTTGTTCTGCGTCACCTCCTTCATCATCAAACACCTCGGCTCCCGCTTCGTGGAGCCGCCCGTCCTCGACATGAAGGCGGTGAGTTTTAGTCGTCTATGAGTCATTCTTGGTCTCCAGCATTATCATAGGCCTACTTCTAGTGCTAGTTTTATGTTTCAGTGAAACAAATCCTGACACGTTTTCAGCGTTGATGTCGGCGTTGCAGGTCGTGGAGGAGTCCACCAGCTGCGTTCCTCTGATCTTCGTTCTATCTCCTGGAGCGGACCCCACGGGAGCTCTGCTGCAGCTGGCTGAGGCTTCCGGCAGGAGCAGAGACTTCCACGCTCTCTCTCTGGGCCAGGGTCAGGCGCCCATCGCCAAGCGCATGATAGAGGAGGGAGTCAAGAAAGGTGCGATAAAAGTGGCCGTCTTACTTTGTGTAATTGCTGAGTCACTGAGGGGGGAACAGAAAGACATTCAGCTCCTCGTGTTATAAAAAAAATAAACCTTTCATTGTCCAGGTCACTGGGTGTTCCTCGCCAACTGCCACCTCTCGCTGTCGTGGATGCCTGAGCTGGATGAGCTCATTAAGCAGCTCCAGGTGCAGAAGCCCCATCCAGACTTCAGACTCTGGCTCAGCTCTTCTCCACACCCAGAGTTCCCCATCACCATCCTGCAGGCTGGCATCAAGATAACCACTGAACCACCCAAGGTGAATAACCCAGGAAAACTAATAATAATAATAATAATAACTTTATTTGTAAAGTGCTTTCAAACAAAGCGCTGGACAAGAGATAAAATCACAGATAACAAAAGATGAAATCACGAAGTAAAAAATAAGAGCACAAAAAACAAGTAAAAGCACAAAAAACAAGAGATAAAATCACAGAAAAAGGACAAGACAATAATAAAAACAAAGGATAAAATTAAGACAAGTAAAATAATTTCAACAGGGGCGTCTTTAGCTTAGCTTTAAAAATCTCAACAGAACAAGCCTGCCTGATGTCCTGAGGGAGATTGTTCCACAGAAAGGGGGCATGAAAAAAGAATACTTTTTTTTTTTTGCTTTGCTTGATACCATGTTTTGTCTCCAGGGAGTGAAAGCCAACATGAAGCGTCTGTACCATCTGGTGACCGAAGCCCAGCTCAACCGCTGCTCGAGAGGCGTGCCCTACAGGAAGCTGCTCTTCTCCCTCTGCTTCTTCCACAGCATTCTGCTGGAGCGGAAGAAGTTCCGTCAGACGGGCTGGAACATCGTCTACAGCTTCAATGATTCAGACTTCGAGGTCAGAGTGCACTACTAATGATATCAGGATGATCTAAGTATCAAAATGTAGCTTTTAAAGCCAAGAATCTGAAAATATGATTAGGTCAATTTGACCAAATTTGACTTGATCCTCATTTCGATTTGATGGGTCACATATGTTCTCAGTGTTATCTTTTTAAAAAGGCATTTGTATTATTACAAAAATGTTGATGTCACAGGCACTATAACGCTTTCAGTCAAACCAGCATTTAGTTCTTTATTTTTGTAGTGACAACATGTAGTCATGATCTCTGTGGGATTAAAATGATGTTTTCCATGAGACGTTTCTATTTATTTTTGTTCTTTCCTCTCCTCCCTCCCTTTGACGTTTCTGTCGTCTTTGTGCAGTAAAAATATTTTACCTTGTTTCTTTAAAGTAAAGATCTCGTTCTCGATGCCTCCTCAGGTGAGTGAGAACCTGCTCTGCCTCTACCTGGATAAATACAAGGAGATTCCCTGGGACGCTCTTAAATACCTCATCGCCGGCATCAACTACGGCGGTCACGTCACAGATGACTGGGACAGACGACTTCTGACCACCTACATCAACGACTTCTTCTGTGAAGCTGCCATAACTGAGCCGCAGTTCAAGTGAGACATATTTACTTGCTTATTTTATTTGATACTCAAATATGCTCTTTAAATTTACATACATTCAGCTCATAATTAAAAAATATGGCGAAGCACATCAGTATTAAATAAGAAGTGATGCCATTCTCTCCTGATGAAGCAAACTCCTGAAACTCTCTGCTGTGAGCAGAGCGCTAGCACCACCAAGAGGACAAACAGAATATTACACCAACAAAAGCAGAACCTGATCACTAAAACCTGACATCTGTGTTGTTCCTTTTATATTTTGATGCTTTGACAAACTGTTTGCTCACTCTTCTCTAAAAAAAAAAGATTTTTTGCCCGGATTATTCAGGAAATATAACTCACAAGATGGATTTTGTCAGCTGTGTTGAAGTTAATGCATTAGTACACAAATACCGTACTCATCATTTATTTATTTAATGCTTCTAAATACTACAATACATCACCCTCTCATCTTAGGTTGTCAGTTTTACCCACCTATCATATACCCAGTGACGGCTCCCACTCAGAATACCAGGAATACATCAGCCTTCTGCCATCCACCGAGCACCCAGAGGTGTTCGGCCAGCACCCGAACGCCGACATCACGAGCCAGATCGCTGAGACCAGGACGCTGTTCGACACCCTGCTGTCCCTGCAGCCGCAGGTCACCAGCGCCTCCACCGCTGGGTCCAGGCCCAGCAGAGAGGACACGGTGAGGAGGGGAGGAAACACGTGATAAATTTCTACATTTTACCAGAAATAATGGGAACAAATAAATCTTTAACTTGTTAGTTTCTTTTATATAATAAGCACAAGTACAGTGGCCTCTCTGACTTTATTACACCTAGAAAAGATATATTTTTTAGTATGAGAGTATATTTTTCTTGAGATGTCTTTTCCGAGGAGTTAAGCTTTTTATTTTTCAGCAAGACAACACCTGTGTGTGTGCATTCCTCTAAAAACAATCAGCAGATTTAAAGGTGACATTTGATGCAAAATTAAATTTTCTTTAGCAGCTAAATACTTTTTGTTGTGTACTTGGAGTCTCTAGGAGTGGAGAAAATTAGAATTTAATCTGTCCCGGTGCTGTTTGGGTAATATTTTTCAACCCATTCAGTTTTCTCTATTTTCTGTGGCATTTTCTGAAATATAAAGTCAAACTAGAGAATTGCATTTCCTGTGAAAATGCTAATGCCTGTTGCTAGAACCTTTAGCTAAAAGTTGCTGAAATTGAGCTGAAAATGTTTAGTAGCAAAATTTTTATTGTAAGTTAAACTTGGAAATCTGAAAGAAACAAAAAAGCAGAAAATCAGTCAAAAGGAGCAAAAATAGCTGAACTAGCCTAAAAAAAAGCTAAAATAGCTGAATATAGCAGAAAGCAACAGTGGGAAGCATAAATGACTGAAAATAGAAAGAAGCACAAACTTTAGCAAATATCAGCTGAACATTAGCTAAAGGTGCAGCAATTAGCTGAATATAGCAGAAACCATATAAGAAGCTTAAATAGCACAAAGTAGCAGAAAAAAGCACAAAAAGTAGAAAAGAAACTGAAGAAGAGCAGAAAGAAGCAGAATCTTAGCTGAAATAACAGGAAAAAAGCTAAAATTAGCAAAAGCGTAGCTAAAATTTGCACAAGTGAGTAAAAGAGAGCATAAGTAGAACAAATTGTGTAAGGTTTTGTAAAGGTCTAGAAACAATTTGAAGGATTTTAAGGTTGTTGAAGCTCCATTCATTTTCAATGGCAAAAAAAGTGGCTAAAAACGTGTAAAAAGCTGAAATGCCATAAGTCATAGCTGGAATGTCCTGAATGAGCTGAACGTTTTGATATATGAATTGTTGAAATAACATAAAAATTGTGGAATGAGAAAGGGGCCAAAAAATGTAGGGAAGAAAACATGATCTCAATAATGTGGATGCTGTGAGGCGTTCACACTGATTATTTGTGGATGAACATATAAGGTCTGGACTTCCCGGCTATAATTTGGGGGTCGTGGGGTCAGACTCTGGCTCCAGCATGTAAGGCTGGATGGAAAAATCTTCTGTTGTTGACGTCTTTTAATTCATTTGTAAATAAATAGTTTCTGCGCAGCTATATAGCCGTAAACCCCTCTATCGAACTAGAATGAAGCGGTCTGGAAGCTGGAGGGGGCGGGGCGTGAAGGTGTGCAGCAACTCGTTTGGAGTTAAAGAGACAGCCTCAAAACAGTGAAGCATTTCTTGAAGGAAAACCAGCTTTGTAGTCATGAATAACTGAACTGTCACTTTTTAATGACTTGTTTTTAAGTTGATTTATGAGTTTATTAGTGACTTTTAATATTGTGATGTTTTTATTTGTTAACAGTATTTTACACTTTTATTTCATGTTGCTAAAAGCTCATCTAGGAATGGACATTGCAAACTAGCTCTGGCTATAAATGTTGTAGTGTTTAGTATTGTTAATTGTTGACACTTCTCCCTATTCAAATAAACAAAAAATGAAATGAAAACGAGTTGCTGCCTCAGAACAGGGGCGGGGCTTGTGGAGCTACAAAAAGGAGGAATTCAGACCAAAGCATTGCAGTTCCACTTTATAAAGACCCCAACAACATTTAAATGTGAGAAAGAAAGATTTAAGAGCTTATTTAAAACAAGCCATAAGGATTAAATATGAAGTATTATTTGAGAATGAGAAATAATGGAACATACACACTGATTAATGCTGTGCCAAAATCACTGCTTAACTTTATATCTTCTATCTTATATTCAATGCTTTTTATTGAGTGACACATGTGTGCTTGGTTGTAACACAGTAGAATCCTGGAACCATTGCTTATATTTTTGGTGTTTCATTCAAGGTGGTCTTAAAAAGGTCTTAAAAAGTCTTAAATTTGACTTGCTAAAACCTGCAGGAACCATGTTTTAGAATATGTTGACGTTTGCGTCTTGCAGGTCCTGGAGATGTTACAAGACGTCCGAGGGAAAATCCCAGCGCTGATCGACTGCGAGGAAACCAGGACCCGCCTGCCGGACCCCTCCTCGCCTCTCAATGTGGTCTTGCTTCAGGAGATCCAGAGATACAACTCTCTCCTGGAAACCATCGTGTACGAGCTGCTTCTTTTAGTGTTTAACGGGATGGATAACGTACAGCGGTTTGGATCAAATGTTAGACGCAGGAGAAACACATCAAAGTCAACAATATTTAACAGATTTGCAGCAGAAACGTTCTGATTTCTCACCTGTGAATAATTTGCATTTCAGGTTGATGATAAAATAAAACTGTTTTTGGATGTTGATAGAAAGTAAATCGAGTATTCATAAATTTGAATATTCCAGCATCTTTACATGAAATTTACATTTCATGTGAAAAATATATTTTGTTTTAAATCATTTATATAAGTGTTTTCTCCACTCACATTTGTACCATTAATCTGAATTTATGAGTTTTATTCAACAAACAGAACTAGAACTTTACAATATGTGGCTGTTTTAGGAGAAACAAACATTGTTTTTGTTTCCTAGTTTACGGTACATCTGTAGCCTTGTTTAAAACCAATCTGAAGCTTTTTGAAGACCTTAATGTCACCTGAAGGAAGTTAATTCACTTTAGGATGAAACAAACTTGTTGCTGTTTGTGTTTCAGCTCATCCTTAGAGGAGCTGGAGAACGGCATTAAAGGCTTCGTGGTGATGTCATCCAGCATGGAGGAGACCTTCAACTGCATCCATGACGCTCACGTGCCCCCGCTGTGGAAGAAGGTTCAAACACACAAAGTTACACAAACAGATCATCAAACTTTACAAACCTAATGTGAATTATGTTTTTCTTGGTCTTATTGTATAGATTTATGTAGCTTATATGTGATGAACTGGTTCTGTTAGCTCTGTTTATCAGATCAAAGCTATTTTTATCAATCCCCAAAAGACAACAGTGGACAATGTTTTTGTCTGCATATGTTTGTTAGTAAAATATCTCACGAACTACTGGATGAACTCTAATCTAAATCTAATCTAAATAATCTTTAGATGTATGGAGGACCAAAACTAACTTAATTAGAAATAAAAGCAGAAATATATAAATGGACTAATAAATAAATAAATACACTTAAAATGCACCGATTACATTAAAAAAGAACTTTACCTCATGATTCATCATTTACACTACAAAAAATATCCATCTAACCAAGTTTTAAAAACTTATATTCAGCCAAAAAATTTTTTTGATTTTATTTTTAGACTGATTTACTAAACATGAACTGATTGTGTCAGAATAATAATCTTGTTTTCAGAATGTGTCAGATTATTTGTCTTGTTAGCCTGATAAATTGACTCAAATTAAGTAAAGATTTTCTGCCAATGGAGTAAAAAACTTTACTTGGTAAGATTCTTGAAATAAGAAAAAAATTGAGTCAAAAAAAGTATTTCAAGAATCTTACCAAGTAAAGTTTTTTTACTCCATTGGCAGAAATGTTTGACCAAATTTGAGTCAAATTTTTAGGCTAACAAGACAAATATTCTGACACATTCTGAAAACAAGATTATTATTCTGACACAATCAGTTCTTGTTTAGTAAATCAGCCTCAAAACAAGATCAAAAAGACTTTTTGACTGAATATAAGGTTTTAAAACTTGGTTAGATAGACAGTTTTTGCAATGTAATTGTCCTTTGTATTTGTTTTTCCAGTTTATTTATTTATTTACCTGGTATTTCCTGGTATTTATTTAGTTACTGGTCTATTTATATATTTCTGCTTTTATATCTAATTATGTCACTTTCGGTCCTCCATAGATAAACATCTACAACTGACTGATTCAACCTGATTCAAATCAGCTGCCAAAAAGTAAGCAGCAGGCAAAAACTAGAACGCTGTAAAGATCAGTATAGTGAAACTAGTTTCAGCCAGCAGCTTATTACCTCTCAATCTAGTGTGTGTGTGTGTGTGTGTGTGTGGGTGTGTGTGTGTGTGTGTGTGTGTGGGTGTGTGTGTGTGTGTGTGTGTGTGTGTGTGTATCGCTTTCCTTTAATAGCAGTATTGGGTAGCCGTTAAGGCTGCTGCTTCCGGCTGAGTTTCTGTGTTCTACTGGCCGCTTGTAAACTGCACAAATCCATCTCTTTGTTTGTGTTTCTGGTTTTAATTTGTCTCTTTAAATTTGCTCCTTTCTCCTCGCCGTACCTGTTGTTCACGTCTCCTCTCCTGCTTTTAAATCTGCCCGACTCTTCCCCTCCGTCTTCTCGTCTTCCCACAGCTACAGCAGCCCCCTGGTTTCTGTTCGTCTCCCCGTTCCTCCTCTCTGACCCTGCTTTGGCACGGCAGCCTGTCATTAGTTCTGAGCTCAGACTCGTGGCTTTCATTTCGACCGCCTGACTCTGGAGCCGCAACCATTTTCTCTGAGGTTTCTTCTCAAGTGCCTGACTCTCAGCGTGCTCGTGTTTTTCTTTGTTTTTTTCCCCCATGTGAGGTTTGTGGGTGGAAACGATTCAAAACCAATCAATAAATTGCATATTGCCAAGAAAATAATATGCAAATATTTTGGTTTCCCAAGCCTGCGGCCGTCTGAAACGCAGCTCGTGTTTGAGTGTAGAAGTTGAGAAAATATAAAATAAGAACTAAGAATACAAATATATTTTAAATCAAAAATTTTAAGTGCCTATGACATGCATAGTCTTCAAATATAAAAAGTCAAAGAAAACATCTTTATATTTAAGAAAGTTGGAATAAAACACATGATATAACCCCTTTTGGGGGGATATTCTGACGTCCTGCGTTTCTATCATGTTAATAAATTTTCCCTGAAAAAATTGAGTCAAATCAAGTATTTCAAGAATCTTACCAAGTAAAATTTTTTTACTCCATTGGCAGAAATTTTTGACTTAATTTGAGTCAAATTTTCAGGCTAACAAGACAAATAATCTGACACATTCTGAAAACAAGATTATTATTCTGACACATTCAGTTCTTGTTTAGTAAATCAGTCTCAAAACAAGATCAAACTGATTTTTTTGGCTGAATATAAGCTTTTAAAACTTGGTTAGATGGACATTTTTTGCAGTGTGTTAGCACAGCTTTTTTCACTGAAAAACAATAAACTAGTATTTTTGGTTTGTTTGATCTCCAGTCAACAGTTTCCTGAGAAATAACTTTAAATCCAAATGACAGAATGTAAATGCAGTCCTGATTGTGTGTTTGTGAGTGTAAAGCACAGGCCTCATTCCTGCACCTGTTCCTGTGCGCTGATAAGACCCTGCAGCGTGGCCACACCATTGTTGAGCTCATTATAAGGAGCTGCCAGCAGCTGGAAGCAGGAAGTGTCTGCAGAGCGGACCTGGCTCACTCTGCCCCTCCGTCCTCTCCAGGCGTACCCGTCGCTGAAGCCCCTGGCAGCGTGGACAAGAGACCTGTGCCAGCGAGTCGATCAGTTCGCTCTGTGGGCGCAGACGGCGCAGCCCCCCGTCCAGTTCTGGCTGTCCGGCTTCACCTTCCCCAACGGTTTCCTCACCGCCGTGCTGCAGACCGCCGCCCGACAGAACAATGTGAGCACCCCCTGTTTTTCTTCTTCTTCTTCTTCTTATTATTATTATTTTAATTTTTTATATATATGCTTTATTCATTTCATAAAACAAACAAAAAATATATGTACAAGAAAAATAAAAATATTTATATGTACAATAATAAAAGAAATACAGAAAAAATTAAATGAAAGGTAGCAGAGAGAAAATAAAATCTTATAAATCTGCTCCTTTAATTATTTATCTGCTCAGTTTCACCAGTCCATCCAAGTTAAACTTTTAAAAAGTTAGGGCGGCTGTGGCGGAGTGGTTAGGGGAGTTGTCTTGGAACCGGAAGGTTGCTGGTTCGATCCCCCATCCAGCTGTTTCTGTGTTCTTGGGCAAGACACTTTACCCACCTTGCCTACTGATGTTGGTGCCGGTGCATGGCAGCCTCGCCTCTGTCAGTGTGCCCCAGGGCAGCTGTGGCTACAGTGTAGTTTGCCATCATCAGTGTGTGAATGTGTGTGTGCATGGGTGAGTGTCTGTAAGTGTACAGCGCTTTGGGGTCTGGAAGGACTTGATAAAGCGCTATATTAGTTCAGTCCATTTACCATTTAAACAAGATTTCACACAGGAGAGGATACACACATGAAAACACTGACTTTGGTTTGCAGATATGCACTGCACTACATCTCCTGTGGGGGTTTGGCAAACAGTCAGATTGTCTCTCACTCCTCTGAGCACAAAGTATAAATGTGAGCCTCCTGCAGGAGCTCACAGTTCAGACCTGCAGCCGTTTGACACATGACTCATTTCTTGTCAGCTCACACTCACGTTCCCACCTTATAGAAATAAATGGATCTGCTGAGGAAAACACAGGATATGATGGTTTCAGTTATTTTATGAAGTCACATTCACTTTTACAGATTATAAATAGAAATACTGTATATGTGTGTATGTGTATATGAGGACCTGTTTGGCTCATTTTATAGGATTTTATGTCAAAATCTTAAAAAAATAATTCAAATGCAACGCAGTATAAAATTTAAGTCGACATGGGGCGGCTGTGGCGGAGTGGTTAGGGGAGTCGTCTTGGAACCGGAAGGTCGCCGGTTCCAGCCGTTTCAGTCGTTGTGTCCTTGGGCAAGACACTTCACCCGCCTTGTCTACTGATGGTGGTCAGAGGGTCCG
>JARVGW010000001.1:14565168-14602498 GCA_031762495.1 Anablepsoides rubrolineatus | reverse complement strand
ACACACACACACACACACACACACACACACACACACACACACACACACACACACACACACACACACACACAGAGCGATGGCTGCATTCCAGCTGTGAACCATCCATTCTGGCTTCATTACCACCGGCCTTCTCTTTACAGTGGGGAAAGAACGCAGGGGGCTGTCAGCGTGGGTCAAAGGGCTTTAACTGATTCTGGCTACAAATGAAGTGTGTGTTTGAGTCAGTTAGGTGTGTGTGTGTGTGTGTGTGTGTGTGTGTGTGTGTGTGTGTGTGTGTGTGTGTGCTGCGCAGGGGGTCAGAAAAGTTCATGTTTATATTCAAACGTGTTTCTAATTCTAATGGCGGTGCACAAAAAAAGCATCTGTCTCAGCGCTTGTGTGCATGTGTTTGTGTGTGTTTGTGTGTGTTTGTGTGTGTTTGCGTGTGTTTGTGTGTGTTTGCGATTGTCCGCCGGGTGGAGCGCACCCCCCGGCCCCCCCGAGGACGAACAAAGCCACTGTCTGTGGACTAATCGTAGTGTAATAAGCAAAGTAAACCTTCCAAGGCCTGCTCCACTTTCCTAATAAGACCCTGGGCTCATTGTGTTTCAGCCAGTAGCTTATTACCTCTCAATCTACTGTGTGTGTGTGTGTGTGTATCACTTTCCTTTTATAGCAGTATTGGGTAGCCATTAAGGCTGCTGCTTCCAGCTGAGTTTCTGTGTTCTTCTGACCGCTTATGCACAAATCCATCTCTTTCTTTGTGTTTCTGGTTTTAATTCATCTCTTTAAATTTGCTCTTTTCTCCTCGCCGTACCTGTTGTTCACGTCTCCTCTCCTGCCCTTAAATCTGCCCGACCCTTCCCCTCCGTCTCCTCGTCTTCCCGCAGCAGCAGCAGCCCCCTGGTTTCTGTTCGTCTCCCCGTTCCTCCTCTCTGACCCTGCTTTGGCTCTGCAGCCTGTCATTAGTTCTGAGCTCAGACTCGTGGCTTTCCTTTCGACCGCCTGACTCTGGAGCCGCGTCCATTTTCTCTGAGGTTTCTTCTCAAGCGGCCTGCCTCTCAGCGTGCTCGTGTTTTTGTTTTTTTCCCCTCATGTGAGGTTTGTGGGTGGAAACGATACAAAACCAATCAATAAATTGCACATTGCCAAGAAAATGATACGCAAATATTTTGGTTTCCCAAACCTGCGGCCGTCCGAAACGCAGCTCGTGTTTGAGTGTAGAAGTTGAGAAAATATAAAATAAGAACTAAGAATACAAATATATTTTATATAAAAAATTTAAAGTGCCTGTGACATGCATAGTCCTCAAATATAAAAAGTCAAAGAAAACATTTCTATCATGTATGTTAGCACAGCTTTTTTCACTGAAAAAAAAAGAAACTAGTATTTTTGTTTTGTTTGATCTCCAGTCAACAGTTTCCTGAGAAATAACTCCATTCTTCTGATTTTTCAATCCAAATGACAGAATATAAATGCAGTCCTGATTGTGTGTTTGTGAGTGTACCTGTTCCTGTGCGCTGATAAGACCCTGCAGCGTGGCCACACCATTGTTGAGCTCATTATAAGAAGCTGCCAGCAGCTGGAAGCTGGAAGTGTCTGCAGAGCGGACCTGGCTCACTCTGCCCCTCCGTCCTCTGCAGGCGTACCCGTCGCTGAAGCCCCTGGCAGCTGTGGACCAGAGACCTGTGCCAGCGAGTCGATCAGTTTGCTCTGACTTCACTCCCTGTTTTTATTATTATTTATCTGCTCAGTTTCACCAGTCCATCCAAGTTAAACAAGATTCCACACAGGAGAGGATACACACTTTTGCACTGCACTCGTCTCCTGTGGGGGTTTGGCAAACAGTCCGCTTGTCTCTCACTCCTCTGAGCACAAAGTATTAATGTGAGCCTCCTGCAGGAGCTCACAGTTCAGACCTGCAGCCGTTTGACACATGACTCATTTCTTGTCAGCTCACTCTCCCGTTCCCACCTTTTAGAAAGAAATAGACCTGCTGAGGAAAACACAGGATATGATGGTTATCAGTTATTTTATGAAGTCACATTCACTTTTACAGATTATAAATAGAAATACTGTATATGTGTGTATGTCTATATGAGGACCTGTTTGGCTCATTTTATAGGATTTTATGTCAAAATCTTAAAAAATAATCCAAATGTAATGCAGTATAAGATTTAGGTCGACATTCAGTGTTGTATAAAGTACCACAAAGTATTTTACAAAAAAAAAAAGTCTCCTTCAGGAATATTACTTGAGTAAAACTCTTTAAGTATCTGATATTTTTTGTACTTAAGTATTAAAAGTAAAAGTATTGATTTAAAACGAGCAGTTAGATTTTCTGTAATGACATTTATTAATGTAAGAATGTCCAAGAATGAGTCGTTCAGGACTTGTTTCATCATTCGTTTTGTTGGTTGTTTATTCCATCAGTGTACGTATCTGTGTCCGTGTTACTACTTCTCAGTGCGGGCTGGACGGGACGGGCGGCCATCTTTTGTTATCGGCGTCGAACTCAAATCTGGAGCGGCGAGTCCGAATCATTGGATCAACAGAGGAACGGCTCTTCTCCTGAGTCTGGACAACTGATTCTTTTTTTATCGAGACAGGTTTTTATTCTTTTTATTGTAGAGAAAATAGTTTATAAGTTGTTCACTGTTCTTGTTTTTTAACGTTAAAGTGCAATTTGAAAACAAACGAGTCGTTTTTTTTGTTAGTTTATTCAATCAGACACTTTTTTCACCTCCTTTTCTTCTATTCTCTGGTATTTGTTCACCATTAAATCCATCCTTTGTGCATCAGGTGAGTAATAGTAGTTTTTATTTGTGACCCATCACACCCAAACGAGGATTAAGTCCAAAAGTGGAATGTGGAAAAATAGGCAGATATAGGGTTTTGATTTAAATGTTTGTCAAAATATAATGAATTAATGCTTTATCAATGTATCATTTGATTGAACTGTCTGAAATATAATCCTAAAAAAGCATTTTTTTGAGCAGAAGCAACAAAAACCCTGATTTTGAGGAAAAACGCCTTAAAATGTTGAATTTTTCCCTGTGAGCTAACAATGTTTTAGTTTCTTTACAACTGGGAAATCTTAATATACAGAAAATATTTGAGGCTTCCTCTTTATATTAACATCAAAAATTACTCAATAAATGTACATAAAATGAGGATTCAGATCAAACAGTAATGTATTATTATAACAAGACAAATGAAGTCATATCTCTGGATAATCTTATATCAGAATGATCCAGGTATCAAACTGTAGCTTTTAAAGCAGGAATCTTAAAATGTAATCAGGTCATTTTGACCAAATTTGACTTAATCCTTATTTGGATATGATGGGTCACATTTATAGATTACTTTTTAGAGGTGCAGTCAATAGAACACAAACGTGTCCATCACTGCAGACAGAAATAAGAGCAGAGGAGAAACTTGGACCCGTTGGAACTCATGAATTCTAATGATGCTTAGCGAACAAGACGTTTTGGAGTCGCTCAGTCGGCGCTGCGTGAGAGAAAGAAGGCCCCGGACTTCCCCGCTGGAAGGAACTCAACCCAAAAGCCCCCTAAAAAGGGGGGTGAGAGGAAAAAGAAAAAAATACCAAAGCAAGAGAAGAACCCTGGAGAAAGAAGGATCCAGTAATGAGAGAGAGAGAGAGAGAGAGAGAGAGAATGAGAGAGAGAGAGAGAGAGAGAGAGAGAGAGAGAGAGAGAGAGAGGAACCAGTAAAAAAAAGAGAGTAGGTGCAAGTTCAAGGTTGTATTCAGGAATAAGGATTGTCCTCCCTCTGAAAGACCAAACACAGACTTCCTCAGGGTTTAAGAGCCTCTTTATCAGACCCAGGTCTCTGAGTGTGTGAGTGTGCACACTGGTGGTCTCCAGTTGGTGGGAGGTGGAAAGGGGGCAACGTGCTGAATTCAAATTCAAATGGGCTTATTCTCTGGTCTGCTTGTGACAAATATAACGACTTTCAGCTGAACTGGAATGTAAATTTGAAGAGAGAGAATTTAAAAAACACTATAAAACTTTAGATAAACCATCTCCTGTTTGATGTACTTGAATTAAACATTCTGCTTTTGAAGTATGGCAAGCTATTGCAACACATAATCAAACCCCACTGGGGTAGTCTATTTAAAAGTAATGTTATGCCATGTAGTTGTGAATATGGTTTGATATTGTTGGCTAGCCATTAGCCTAGCCTAGCTTAGCCTGGACAATGACCTTTTCTTCGTGCCCTTGTCACAACTCACGATGTACTCTCTACTAATAAATATTTTACAGAACAGATTTGATTTTAAACAACAAAAGTTGTTTTCTTTTTTTAAATGCAGGTATTAAAGGATTTCAATAAATGTATGACACATTTGTCTGCCATACTAGGAGAGATTTTGTCTCCACTACTTCTGAGAGACAACTTGGAGATAGTTTGGGGATATCTGAATAGAAATTTCTATAATGACTAGCAGAACTGGATAGCCGTTAACTTATTTGACAAACTGGCTTGCCGTACAAAAACCTCCTTTCTAAAGCAAACCTGTGAACCAACTTAGAAGTAGCTTGGTGGTAAGTGATTGTCAATGCAAATGACTAACAAACGAGGTAGCCATGAACTATTATTGGACTAAATAGCTTGCCATACTTGAATAGTTCCTCTCACAAGCATAGATATATATATAAAAAAGCTAGATAAGTCCAGTGGCGAAGTCAGACATTTTTCTCAATTTTGAAAAAATAGGCCATTTCCTGCATTCTGGTGTATTTTACCAGGTTATTTAACATACTTTTACCTACTTAAATTAACACTTGATTTAATAATTATTTCAGAGACAGATTCTTCATTAAACAAGTTCCATCATCCTGTTTTAAACTCACTGCTTTAGCTGAGATAAGTTTAATTAATGTGAAACATTTTTTCATATCCAATGACTATAGGGGTGCTTTTTAATTTTATATTGTTTATTGATTTATTTTTAATAGTAATGGATTTTTTTGTTGTTGCTGTTCAGGAGGTTTCACTGTGGAAGGGGTGTGTACAGCATTTTCAAACAGATTTATTTGTTGTAAAGGTGAGACATGTTATAAAATGGCATACTTATAATGGACATTCATATAATTATAAAGTAATATCTATATATACACTGAATACATTTAGGTTACTTTTACAGGAATTTACAAATAAATATATAAAGCATAATATAGATAGGTAGGCAGGTACCTGTGAGATTAACTTTACGTTAAATGTTTAAGGTATTTCCAAAAAATGAATGGAAGTGAATGGAAAGTCCCCACAAGGATAGAGAGACAATGTAAGTGTGTGTGTGCGTGTAAGGCACTATTTTATTATGTAAAAGAATTATAAAGGGTAATATTTGCATGTCTAAGGAAAAATATAACAGGGTTTTTTCATATTATTTACCACTGCTAGTACTATTTTGTACTAAATTTGACTTGTGTATAATTTTGCTTTATATTTTTATTTGTAAATTCTTGTAAAAGTAACCTAAATGTATTCTGTCTATATACTGATATAACTTTACCAAAAATAATCAAAATGACGTATTTATTATATAAATGTTTATTATAAGTATGTCATTTTATAACATGTCTCACCTTTACAACAAAAAAAATCCATTTAAAAGTCAAATGAAATTTGAGCAAGTTCTGGTTATTTAAATATTAAATACACCACACATTAAAAGTGGGCCAGCTCCCCGTCTGGTGATTTCTGAATCAATGTGAAAATGTGTAGCCATGAACTATTATTCAACAAATCAGCACTAATTTAATTCCTGTTTCAAACATGGTAGTTTTTGAAGTGAAGTAACGTAGCTACCAAAAACAGGTTCATCTATTATTTGACCAAATGGCTTGCCATACTCAAGGAGCTCCTGTCTGAAGCATGGTGATTTTTGAAGTGAGGTTCTGTCAATACTAGACAGCCACTCATTTATTATTTGACCAACTCTCTTGCCATACTAGAAGAGTTCCTGTCTCAAGCACGGTCTTGTAATGCTATTGGCTTACAACTTTGTACTATTAACATATTATTTGACAAATTGGCTTGCCATACATGAAGTTTCTATATCAAGCATCATACTATTTGAAGTAATGTACATGGCTAGCAGAAATTGGTAACTACATCCCTATTATTTGACAAACTGGCTTGCCATATTCCTATAGGAGTAAACTTGGGGATGACCTATCAATGCTAATTGATAGCAAAACCAGCCAGACATTAACCTATTATTTGACAAACTGGCTTTCCATACAAAGAGTTATTTTCTTAAGCACTCCTGGAAGCAAACTCCATCCAATGTGACCTTTTTGTTTGTTTGTTCTAAAGTTTGAAGCACCTGGCAGACATGGATGCTGCTGGTTAAAACAGGACATGACTGCTGAACCAGAGAGAAGAGGATAAAACACGAGGCTCTTCATTAAAAAGCATTTTATTATTCTTTTTTTTTTTTTTTTAAAGGAGGGGGGCAGAGTTGTACAGTGCCAGAGACTATGGAGGCGGGGCAGTTTGTGTCCGAGAATCCTCCACTGAAAATAAACCTGCATGAGAGAGAGAGGGAGAGAGGGAGGGAGAGAGAGAGAGAGGGAGGGAGGGATAGAGAGAGAAAGGGAGGGAGAAGAGGAAGGGAAAGAGTCTCCGTTTCAATGGAATAAAAACTGCGCAATTTCTTTAAGGACTCCCTGCTCGGATCGCGCAGAACCGAGGCTTATTTTTCCTGGATGGTACAGGAGGAGTGGTCGGTACCCGCGCTGTCTTCGCTGTGCTTTCCATTTATTTATTTATTTAATTATTATTTATTTATTTCCAGTGCCAGCTCAGAGGAAGAGGAAAAGAGCTGTGCAATCATTTAGAGAGGCGATGATATGACTGTGCAGAGATGCAAACATCACTGCTTCTCGTGTCATTTGGACACTTTTTATTTTTATTCCAGCATTGGAAGTGTGCACCTAAACGCATTTTTTAAATGATAAATGCAGAAAGGAGGAGGACGGGGGTGTCTTATTTATTTATTAAATTAATTTTTGGGGATGGGAGGGAGAGAGGGGATTTTAGGGGGGCTGCGTCATCCGTGACTGGAGAAGATGGACCACCGTGTGCAGGTTTTTCCACTATTACAATTGTTTTTAACTCTGGAAGTCTCCTCTGAGGATTGCATAATGAAAGGTAAGAACCACGCTGTTTTCTCTTAATGTAACACTAACTGATATTCTGGTTTTGTCTGAGATTATGCAAAAATCAAGTAGAAATTAGGAAAAAGGGGAGATTACACTTCAGATTCTCTCCTAATCCCCCTTTTTTCCTCGTGATTTGAAGGTAGATGTCTGTGATTTCTTTCAGTGATTCAACTTTACATGGATACGTGTTTAACTTTTAGTTCTGAGGGTTTATTGATGTTTTTGTGGGATTTTTCTCCCAAAATCGTAACGAAACAGGAGTTGGTGATGTCATGTTTTCTACAGAGGAATAGTTACGGGAAGGAAGGACTCGGTGATGTCGCAATCTGCTCACATCTTAAAAAAAAACAAAAATAAACCACAAAAACTGCTATAAGGGCGTTTGTATAATAAAAGTCCATTCGCAACGATTATATTGCGCTCATTTGGGTTTAAAACTGGGCTCTGTGGGGTTTGAGTAGGAGTACTGTCGCATTTTCTTTCTGAAATGTCATGTGGTGAAGTTGTGGCGGGTTCTTTACTGTTTCCAGGAAGAGCGTTTGAATTTTCTTCCTTGGATTTTCTCTCTTTCTTTTTTCCCCCACTGTCTCCACCCCTCTTCGTGCTGTTCATGTTGTAATACGCGTTCTCGCCGCAAGATGGCGGTGCAGGACAGCGGTATGCGCGCAACGAGAAAGTCCGCTTCATTTTCACGCATGTGCACAACGAGCTCTGCGCCTTAAATACATCAGATAATCTGTTAAATATATCGCGAAATGGATTATGTTTTAAGGCAATGCTTCTCTAGTTCCTATGCCTCCTTTAAGTAAAATACTCCTCCCTCGTCACTTTCAGCCAACTTCTGCACCGGCGACAGAGGAAGGAGCGGACCTACTGAGTTGTTTTTAGATAATTATTCATTGACTCTCTTTCTGAAAGCCAGTTTTATTACATAAATATAGAGATGTATTTATACATTATTTATTTTTTTTATTTGTATAATTTCTAGACGTTTCTAGCTGACCATGTTGGTTTTTCTGACTTAAACCCCGCCCACGGCCCGAGGTTGCTGATGAACGTGACTTCTGACGCTATTTTGCTCAGCTGTGAATAATTAAACAAGATATTTTCTGATTGACAGGACTCTTTTTGTTTTAATTTAATGTTTAACATTTTTCTATCAGGCTGCATGGATTTGTTTGCTCCCAAAACCTGTAAATAATGACATAAACTGATTATTTAAACATGAAGTTATTTAAAATTGGGTATGCTGACAGATATTTCTAAATAAGTCTGTTAAAACAAATTATTTCGGTTAAAAGAGCTGTGTTAGAGGTAAATTATATCAAAATTATCTATTAAGTAAAACTACAAGAAAGTTAGATTTAGGTTTTTCATTAAACAATAAATTGGTTACAATGGGAATCTGCATTGACAATAAGGAAATTACCCAGATTATTAGTCATCTATCTTATTATTCCTGTTTTAGAGAGTGCTGCCATATTTTCAAGCTTTACCTCTGAAGGTGCCCAAACATTTGTTTTGATTCAAGGTGCAATGAAGCACTCATGCCACAAGGGGGCGCCACACACTCACATCCCAACCCTTGTTTGGGTTTTTATCTTTTTAAAAACAGCAGCTTTCCTGAACCCAGTGAACTCTGACCACACGCTGTCAGGATTTTAACCACAGAGTTCCTGCTGCAGGATAAAAACAGCTTAAATGTATGGATTTTTAAATATAGTTCAGTTCTGGATATGTGTGGAAGATTGACAGTTTTGAAAAATACAAGCCTGGAAATGACAAACTGAGATTGCCCATAAAAAAGGAGAGATTTTTTATAATAATTACATATAAAAAACAAATATAGTCACTTCTGTGGAAGTATAAATCAGTGTAAATGTGACATTTGGCTCCTTTGTGGAGTTTTTAAATTGGTTCTTTAAAACTTTTTGGTTTAAAAAACAAGATTTTACATTCATAGTAGAGCATTTTAAATTTAAAAATTGTCAATGTGTAGGAAAGCTGATTTGTTTTGTGTGTTTGCAGAAAAGGAGTAAGAAACATGGCCAGACATCGCTGTGCTGTGTTTGAGGAGCCTCCAGAACCGGACTGAAGAAGACGCTTAAATTAAAATAAATAAAGTAAAATCTGAGATCTGTGCAAATGGAAAATGTTGCTGTCATCATTTAAGGATGGTAAAATACTCTTTTTGCTTCATTATGTCATTTATTTTCAACTAAAACTTGTCTTTAAAATGAAATTAGTAAGATTTAAATCATTTCAGTCTTTCCATGAGTTTTTCTTCAAATATCAGCAAACAGATTGTTCTGATCCCTATCAGACTTGTTCATATTTGTTTTGTTTGTTTCTTTCCTGCAGGGCGACTACCTGCACACACCTGCTCAGGTAAGACCTCCTGACCTGTTATCTTCGCCCTCCATCCTGCCTGTGATAAACCAGACATGCATGACTTCACGGTTGGGACGTGTGCACAATGGATCTTTTGTCTTGACTTTCTTAGAGAGAAGTCAAATGTGTGTCAAAATGCTCAACTGTAAGGTGTCATAAGGTCAAAAAAAAAACTTGTTCTATTAAATTGTTGTGACGTATCAGGACAAAATGAAAATAATCTGGTTTTTACCAAGATCTAAAATGATTCAAACTTTCAGTTTTTTGTATCCCAACTTTATAAGTTGTTTCTAATTTTTGACAACAGTTTGATGATATGATACATAATATCACTAATCAATACATACACCTGCCAAACCTTCTGACCATGTGATGAACCACACTGAGCATCCTCTTCATTATTGACATCAACAATTCTTCATTAAAATTACATAAATTAGGATTCAGACCAAATATTTATGTATTATTTTAACCAACAAGCCAAATTAAGTCATATATATGGGTTTACTTAAGATATCAGAATGATTTAGGTATCAAAATATTAGCATTTAAAGCCAGGAAAGCCAGAATTTTTCTAATAATTATTTTTTACACCACATAAGTTTTGTGCACTTCCATCAGTTTTTTAAGCAGTGTGAAGGTGACCGCAATTATTTCAGGGGTTCTCAAACTTTTTTCTGGGTCTGGAACCCCTTACCTTATTGTCATTTCAACCCCTACTTTAACTTTATATATTTGTATTTAGTTTATTATCGCGATACTTCAATGTATCAGTATTTTCTTACAAGCCTAATCTGCTGCTATTTTTCCAAAACACAAGAAGTCATTAGTTGTAGATGAAAAGTTTGAGCCTCTGTGTTTGTTGTTGTTTGTTGTTGAGCCTTTTATTCTGGACCCACTCAGCCCAGACCAGGTTGTGTTTGTGTCACCTTTTATATGTGAACACACCTAACTTACCTGCAGCTCTGTTTCATGTACACACACACACACACACACACTCTCTCTTCTCAGTGTTTTGATCCGCCGCTCGGGGACAAAGACGCTGGTTTTCTGTAAACCTGCCGTCTCAGAGGACCGAAGCTAAGCCTTCCACACCTGGGGTTTTTACAGCCGCTGCAGCTTCGTTACATACGTTTACAGCTGCTCGTGAATTAGATCAATTACACGCATGAACACGTGTGGAAACAGGCTTACAGCCGCGCTCACGATGGAAACGATAGCCGCCGTTATGTTCCGAGTTGTAAACGTGTCGTGAGATCACACGTTGTTTGGTCACTTGACACGTCTTTTTAAAGGAATACGTGTCGAATTTTATGTTTTTACCAATCGTGGTAATTATGTTGCAACAAGAAAAATCCTTCAAAATGTTTCTAAATCTTTACAAAACTTTACACAATTTGTTCTGCTTATGCTCTTTTTATCTTGTGCTAATTTTAGCTTTTTTCTGTCATTTCAGCTAAAATTCTACTTATTTCTGCCATTTCACTTTTTTTTCTTTTACTTTGTGCTATTTATGCCTCTTATAGATGTTTTTTGTTATATTCAACTATTTGATGCAATTTTAGCTTATGTTCAGCTGTTATTAGCTAAAGTTAGCTTTTTAAAGCTAAATACACATTTTTTTGGAGCTATTAGAACTTATTTCTGCTAAATACAGCAAACTTGTGTTTCTTATGCAACCTTATGCTAATAAAAATATTTCCAGCTACTGTTTAGCTGTTTTACTACAAATGATCATTTTTTAGGAGTAGTATGTTTTTTTCTGTGTGCTACTTTCAACTTAAGGCTGCTAACTATGTCTGTCCTTTTCTGTTATTCTTCTGCTAATTTTTACTTTTTGTGCTTCTTTCTGCTATTTTGAGTTATTTGTTTTTACAGTTATTTTCTGCTATGTTCAGCTTTTTTTGTTTTTAGCTTTTTTATGCTAATTTTTGCTCTTTTTTTACTGATACATATATTTTTTTTGCTTCTTTCAGATTTCCAAGTTTACCTTACAATAAAACTTTTGCTATTAAACTTTTTCAGCTCAATTTCAGCTAAAGTTTTCAGCAACAGGCGTTCACATTAGCATTTTCTCTAGTTGATGTTGCCTCTGAAGTGCAGAACTTCACTTCTCGTTGTTTTTTTTGCCAAAATTTTGAGGATTTTTGAAGCAGTTTTGCAACAACGCTGTGGACAAACCACTTCCTCGTCAGCTAAACTGATGGTTGTGTATTAAAGCTTCACAATAATGGTGCGTTTGTTGTGGTCCGTTCATCTGTTTGTAATTGCGTTCACATGCAGCTGAACTTAATCGCTGCTCTTTTTGTTCAGATTTATCCACATGTTGCTTCAAACCGTTAAACTTCTTGCTTTATGAAAGTTTGTGTTGTTTCTGAAGAAGCGTTTCGGTGAAATAACGTGGTGAACCCTCTGTATTTGCTCTCAGGAATCTTTTCTTTGTGTTGGGCTTGGATAATGATAAGCTGACCTTTTCTATTGGCTGGGTGATGTGAAAGTTTTTTATTTTTTATCATCGACACAGATCCGTCACCGCTGTCTTCAGAGGCTTTTCTTATCTTTTATCCCCTTAAAACGCACAAAACTCCTGGTTTGACCAGCTTTCATGTTTCTGATGGATTCATTTTGTTTTTACATCTTGAAAACAACCGTCGTGTTCTTGGCTTAACTTTGTGAGGGACACAGTTGAAGTCTTTTCCAGTCAGCTTGTCACAGCTGGACTTGGAGTGATGAGCTGTCAGGAGGACGGATGTGTCTCTTTTCATGTGTTGGTTGGTGCTCCTGTCTGTTTGGAAAGCTCCCTCAGGGATGGTTTAATCCACAAACGGGTCGTGAGCAGTTCCCACCGTTACAAACTGGAGCTGGACTCATGGGTGAAGTGTCTGTCTGAGCCGGGCAACGTGGCTAAAAACATGATTTAAGTGTTTCACATCAGCCGATATCGATAATGTGGAAGCTTCTAAAGCTTCTCACACTGTTCGTTTATTTCACCAATTTTATATCAAAACGTTCAGCTTCTTCAGGACATTTCAGCAATTCCTACTATTTGAGATATTTAGCTTTTTTTAGCCATTTTTGTTCCAAACTAAAAATGAATGGAGCTGTTTTCAACCTCCTTAAAACCCTTTAAAATAGTCCTAAATATTTACTGAGTTCTTTAACTTTTGTTCCATTTTATGATCATTTCAATGTTTTTCTTCTTATATCAGCAAACTTTATGCCTCCTTGAGCTTATTTCAGATCTTTCAGCTACTTTTCTGCTAATTTAAGCAGTTTTAGCTATTTTACAACAACTAACCTTGCTTCACTGGGTCATGAGAGGTCGAGCAGCTAAAGGCTTTTCCTCTGCCTACATCAGATTCACTGAATGTATTCAATCAGACTTATATTCTATTGATATTGATCAGGTGTTTATAACTATATAAATCGTTACTGTTTTATCACCCAGCACTAAGTAAATGATGAGTAACTGTTAGAGTCATTTAAAAACTGAAGACCTCAATGTACACCTTGTTCAACGTGAAACTGTCTTGATTGGAAGAAAATAGAATTGATGAAGATTCAAGATGGCCGTTCTAGAGAACATTTAAACCTCTTTGTAAATTCAACCTGTAACTCGGTGCCAACAGACCAGTGAGATACAGACTTTAGGTCTGATGTTTCTGTTGTACCAAAAGTAAAGTGACCATTTGTTCCACGAACCCTTAAATCCATCACTGTCTCACATCTGCAGCCTTTTTTCTGCCTTTTTCTTTTGTTACGTTTAATAAAGAGAGAAAATCACTACAGTAACGTCTGTACGCTTTGTTTTCAGGGATTTTCAGAACTCATTTTCAGTTCCATGTGTAGCACCTGGTTCCAGTTTTGTCAGACTGTATAGATCTGGTTTAAGACGTGTTGGATGAGTGACACGTGTTTATGCTTTGCTACTATTTAGAATATGCAGAAAAGCAACTCTCTTACTAACGTTATTGGGTGGAAGGAACTACATTATGTGGCTGTAATTTGTTAAATTTAAGTGATCTGTGAACGTTCCACTTGATCAATCTTTGGAAAATTGTTGTTAAATCTTATTATAAGGATTTGGGTGAAGCGTTAATATTCTGCCTTTTCTTTTAAACTCTAAAAGCCATGTGCCAACCACATGTGCCACCCTGGAGGAGGCTCACAGGAGGGTTTTTGCTTTCATACTATAATAAGTTAAAAGTATTTTTCGATCGGAGGTCCGCTCTGTTTGTAATTACGTTCTTCATTTTGCGTAATTTCCATCTCCCTTTGTTCCCTCGCTTTCCTCCTTTCTGCTGACGTCGCAGTTTCTAAAAAGACGTGAAGCCGTCTCAGGCTCTGGGAGCGAAGGCTGCCGGATACAAAAGACGAATAGCGAAGCCGTCGCTTCCATTCAGAGGCGATTTGAAGGAGAGATTCAGGAGGAGAGGTGGTGAGAGCTGAGTCAGGCTGCCCAAGGGGAGGACGGCAGGAAGCTGTGGGTGAGGAGGACAGGAAGGAAAGGGACAGGACAGGAGGGGGTGGGGAGCGAGCTGCTCTTCATCACCCTCTTCCTCCTGCTCGCCCTCATCAGCGGTGTCATTAAGGGAGGAAAGAAGGCAGAGGAGGAGCTGACATCATCCACATCCTGGAGGCCCATCGTTGTAGCGCTCCGTCCTTCAGAGCGCTTTAATGCTTTAAAGCAGGAGACCGTACCAATTTTCAGTACTTTGTGTGTTGTTTTTTTTATAATAAACTTTTTATGTGTTTATTTAACATTTATTTCTCAATATAACAAATATCCAACTCTTTGTATTGTAACATCAGTTGTTTAACACATTTCTTTACAGTTAAAACTCTTGAAAAAAACACAAAACTGTTTTTTCTTATTGCACAAATTAAAATCCAGCTCCACTTATTTCTAGTGATGTCATTTCCCCACTAGAAAAAGTGTGTGATGGGGGTCCATGGAAGGCAAATACGTTTAAATCAAATAAGCAAAAGAGGATGGAGTTAAATAAATAAAAAAGTTATTATTATATTATTTGTGCTCTTTCAGATCAGACGTGTTCAGACTGTCGGGAAGCTCCTCTGTTGTTTTCCTCTGCCGGTCTCTGTTTAATGGATGAAATAAAAATAGTGGTGGTACTTTATTTACTTTGAGCAAGCGAACGTCGTGCGCTCGAGATAATTAATCCAGCAGATAATTCTGAGGAGGTCTGTTCGGTGAGTTTCACTGCAGGAGCTGCAGGCTCGCTAAACTACACCGAACTGAACCAAACCAGCGGCTGCTGACGTCATTACGCTCTTGCGCAATGCTGCGTTCAGGTGGAGCATGGAAAACTGACCACTCTTACGCCAATACGGTCACAATGATGCGTTTAGGTACCGAAACTTCGTTTTTTTCTATAAAAGTATTGAATTCTGTACCCATCTCTAGGTACAAATGAACATTTAGGTGGTTAAATAATACGAGTCTGTGTCGACTAATGTTTCTAATCGTCATCGTCGATCATGTCGACTAAACGCAGCGCCGCCACACAGTGACGGCTTTACAAACGTTGATGCTCTGCACATCTACAGAGCAGCTGTCATGGAAACTGGGATGTTTTGTGTCATTCTTGTTCCTGCTACATGGAGGTCGATACATACAGAGGTTGTCGCGTTGCTGCAAAATTCAAAACCTCTCTCCTGGTTTCTCAAAGAGGTTTGTTTTTACTTTAATATCGATAAAAATAGCTGCAGCTTTAGTTGCTTTGGTAAGAACCGGGATCAGAGAAGAGACTGAAGACTTGAACACTTTCTGCCTTTTTAAAAAGAAAAAGACGAAAGGCTTACAAAGGCTTAAGGATACGGAGGATGTGCATCTCTGTTTAAAAGAAAAGTGCAGATCTCATCAAATCCCAGCTTCTCCCAAACCCAATCCCTTTCTTGAACAAATCCACCGTCCCCACCCCACCTCCTCCTCCTCCTCTCCATCACATCCCGTCTTTCTCCTCCAGCTCCTGTTCTGGCTTTCTGCCTCTCAGGTTTCTCCCAGCCCCCTAAACCCTCGTGGCCCCCCTTTGACCCTCTATTACCCCACATCTAGCAAGCCTCTCTCTCCCTTTTTCCCTCCCCAGGGCAAGCCCACAGCTCCCTGTTCTTTTGTGCTTTCTTCCCCCCCACCACCACCTCTGCCTCCCCCCACCTCTGCCTTTGTGTGCGTGAGGCCAGCGAAGGGTGATGCAGGGGGAGACAGGACACATTAAACTGAAGCAGCAAGCTTTTTATGTCGACATGCTCTGATTTGACTCTCAGAGACTTTTACCTTCACCTCAAACCAAAGAGAAATCTTCTGATTTTCTCTTTCTGTTATATAAACCTAACAGAGTTTACACAGAGAAACAGAACATTTCACAGAAAATAAAATAACCTCAAATAACATTTAACTATAGTTTTTATTAATGGAAATCATTTTTGAGGCAGAATTTTTTTCTTTATATTTAATCAAAGGGCTTCATCCTTATTCTTTTTGAATAATTCAACGTCACAAAAAGACATCGGCAGATTTTAATGTTTTGAACTCTGAATCTGTTTGTTAAACATCTCATTAGCCACTACATTTCTTTTTATAAATGTTGAGCTAAAATTTAATGTAAGACGTTTTAAAATCTTAACACAATCGCTGAGCCTGACATCTCCTAATGTCACAAAATTGTGAAATTGTAAATTTTTAACCAAAACAGATACTTTCTCTACAGACCTTTTTTACAGAAACTTTTTTTCAACTAAGTTACTGATAAATAGGGCTGGGTGATATGGCCCCAAAAAAATATGATTTTGCTTCCCACTTAACGGAGTGCCTCCGTTTCAGGTGTCGAAACAAATGTTTTTGTACGTCTGCTTTTTGTATCAAGAACCTCAAACAGATTTTGCAGTGAGGTGTTTGTTGCTCCAAGTCCAAGGTTGCAAAACCTAACCAGTTCCAGAAAACTGAAGAAACAGAGCCTTTTTTGAGAAGTAGATCCTCTTTGCTATCTGCCATATTGTCATGCCATGTACCAAGAGTCTTGAGGGACAGGTGGGGTGACTTCTGAACTACAGAAGCCACAAAGAGTGCACTGGTGGGTAAAAAATCTCAATTTTCCCAAAATTAAATCTTCATAAATGGCAAATTCGAATTAATCGATTAAATCGATTTATAACCCAACCCTACTAATAAAAGTTAGTCATTTTGTTAGCATTACAGTATGTACAGGCCTAAAAGAGGCTTCCAGTTGATTTTTTTGTTTATTCCATTGTCAACGTAGCCTGGTAAAAACCAGACCCTTGTCCTTTGCTTCGTACAGAGGGTCTGGACTCTCGGCTATAGAGAAGTGATTCTTGCTGGAGGCGTGACCTCTGCTGAAGTTTAAAATGATTGGATCGTTTGGCCGCGACGTATGTTGCTGTGAAGGAGGCAAAGCTAAGAAGCTAACCAGAAATCGAGCCGAACGAGACAAATTTAATTTAATTTGGAAACCTTATCAACACGGACTGGCTTTGTTCACTTCCTCCACTGCCATTACTAAACTAACTAGGAGACACTGCACAGAAAATCAACGTTCAAAACTCCGCCTTCTGTTTGCTGATTGGCCCAGGTGAATTAAACTACAAACAGACCCTGCGCAGAAAATCAACGTTCTGTTCTCTGATTGGCCCAGGCAAAAATTCTACCGAAGAAATTCTTGTCTATGGGAGAAATCCCAGACGGAGCAGTGAAGGGAAACTAGAATTGAGCAGAACTGCGTAGGAAGGCAAGGACCAAACTATTGTCAACGTAGATGCCTTTAAAATTTTCATAAGTTGTCTAAAACGTTATAGCCTAACAGGGCCTTACATTTGATGATCTTAGCAGCAAAATCAATGTCCAATAAACTCGTGTTGAAGATCTTCACAACACTTTAAAATGTCTTTAACAACATTCAAACACTTCTGACTATGTCTTCATTAATCCTTCATGTGGAGGAAACAAAAAGGTTTTAAAATAAGATTTTAAATAGAGTTTTAAGCTCAACTTGAATCGAATACTGACGCAAAACGGTGGATTTTAAATTGATTTTTTGACCATTTTAATATCTTTTTAAAGGGTTTTATGTGAGAAGATAATTTCATCCACAATAAAGGGACAGCCTTAAAGACACAATACTCTTTATTTCTGCGTTTAAATCATAACACAAATGTTCGTCGTGAGCCACATTAAGGTAAACTACGATAGTCAGCAATAGACCCTGAGGAATGCTCTATTGATCTCGTTATAATGAAACTGTACAAATAATTTCCACGAAAGACTCAATAGAAGGCATTATACAGCAGTGCTAACATTGTTGGTTAGTAGTATACTGCACAGCTATAGTGCTTTAGTGAACATGCGTTCATTGTCCTCAACATGTTGTTAAAGTGCTTTATGATATGAAGCACTCATGTCTCTCTCTCCTGATACATATTTAAAAAGTAGAGCAGGTTAGAGTTTGAGATCTGTAACTGAAGTCACGCGGTTCCTTTCCAAACACATTCAGAGCCGATGACCTGACAGGTGATGCGGGTCATTGGGTTTAGACAGTGGAAGTGGGCCATTATGGCGCTATAAGGGCTTTATTGTCCGTCTGTTAGCCCAACGAGGTGTCCAGACGCCGAAGACATCACTCACCTACTGACCTACCTGAACGTCTCACCGAGCTGCCGACAGATTTAAAAAGAAAAAAAAAGAAAAGAAACAAAAACACGCCGTGAGATGGAGCAACATGTAAGTGCACACGTGGAACTGAAACTGTTGGGGAAAAAGTGTGCGAGAGGCAGCGCCGGCCGGGCGTGCGAGCGTCGAGATGAAAGCGTTAATAAGGTTGTCACAGTGTGTGTACATGCATTATGCATTTCTTTGTTCAAAGAGCCACAGCACCGCACATGCATTTTTTAAAACCCAAGCAATAGAAAGGTGGGTCACGCTTGGTGTGTTTACTGTTTGTTCTCTTGTGTGTGTGTGTGTGTGTGTGTAGCTGTGAAATCACTCGCTAAGAGTGCACGCGCAGTGGGATGGTATATTCCTGGACAGCTTGTAGTGACTGCTGTTATCACAGTTAACTCGATTAGAGGAGCTTCAGCTGCCGTGGCCTCTGCTCTGAGCATGAACACACACACGTGCACACACACACACACACACACACAATGCAAAAAGCCTGTTCTAGATTTAATTCAATCAGCTAAAACAACATACACAGAATTTCTAATCGTCAGAACACTTGCACTTGTTCCAAAAAAGTTCCAGCTGAGCTACGTATTTGTGACCCATCAAAATAAAATGAATAAATACCTCATCTATGGGTTGTTTAATTAATTATGATAATTATTATTTGAAGTGCTTTTTTTCTGAGCAGTAGCTTCAAAAATCATGGCTTTGAGCAGAAAAGCCCAAAACTTTTTTCATTTTCCTTGGATGCAAGCAAAGCTATTTTTCTTTCCAGCTTCTATATCTTTATATCCAAATATATTTGAGGTTTCCTCTTTAAAATGACATAAAAATACCTCTTTAGAATAGTCAACAGGATTCAGACCAAAAAATCAAAGAGTTATCCTGATTAGGATATCTCTAAAACCACTCATGATATCAGGTTGATCCAGGTTTCAAAATGTAGCTTAAAAAGCAGGAATCTGAAAATGTGCTTCAGTCATTTTGACTAAATTTAAACATATGTTAGAACTATGATTCTACATTTAGCCCCACAAACACCAGTATTGCTCTAAGAATAAAATAACCACAAAAAAGGGCTGATTTGCTATGCTAAATGTGTTAAAAAACACTCATCTTTTCTATGCTCTTTGTAAAGTAATGTTTGGAACCAGAGACATGTTTGCTTGTTAACTACGGTAATTAACCGATGTGAAAATTAAGTAGACATTTATCATTTGTTTGACCTGAATCTAAATTTAGTACCAGGTCCGTTTAGACACATTAAAATATTTAAAGCCAAAATTAGAATAAAAAAACATGTCTTCAGGAATCTGTAACATGTTGCCATTTAAATCCTTCGCACCCGGTGTGGCCTCCCAAGATGGCATCTTAATGCGCACACTGATTGCTGTGTTCCAATTAACAAAATACCAACAGAAATCTCGGTTGGTAAATTAGCTTTTCATGTGAGGTGTTGACCTTTCATAGAGATCACGCTAATCATTGATCACTCAGATAAACACAAACCTCCGTAAAACCCATTATTGCCCCTCCTACAGCCTTTCTATGGACGCCCAATGTAATTAAGCCCTGGGGTAATTGGCTCACTAATTGCTGTTGGTTGGATACATACATCGTATAAGATCAAACTCAAGGGGGAGCTCTGCAATTTCTTTTAATTACCTGCTGTTAGGTTTGACATTTGACCTCAAGTGCTGGTTTTGGTGCTTATGGGTAAGTTTAGTTGTATTTTGGGGGGTTGAAGGTACTCTGAATCTTAACCTCTCTTCCAATGTGGTCAAGGCCCAGATGGATGGTTTTGTTGTTGCCTTTCTACACACACACACACACACACACACACACACACTGAGATGAGCAGACACACTTACCTTGTTGTCCTCAGTGCACAGGCTTTTTAGGCAGCAGACCCATTCATCATGTGTCTGTGTTCAGAGGAGCTGCTATTCATTGTCTCTCCTCCTGCTTATTCTCCAGGAGCTGGCCTGTCTCAGCTCTCCACCTTTCTCACCACTTCTCTCTTTGTCTTTCTGCACTACACCCCCCTCCACATCTCTTCCTCCTGTTTTTATATCTTTGATACTTCCCTTTCTATCGCTCAGAGCCTCTACATGCCTCACCTCACCGACAGAACAAAGAGGAAGAAAGCAGCTGTAGACTGTGTGCATGCTTCTTCCAGATCTGTGTGAATCTACCGTGTAAGGATTCTGTGCAAAAATAGTTTTTAACTGTTTTGTTGTAGATATCATAGCTCAAACATATTTTAGGTCAGTCTAAGATGATGATTTCAAACAAAGAAGTCTTCAGAGCGTAAACCCGGCTAACACCCAAAGGCTTTGGAAAAGTTTATAGTCAACATTCAGGCTCGAGTCAAATGTATCTGGCATAGTCTCTGGTATTTTTCTGCTCCAGCTTCTCTCGCAGTGATGAAAAGATAATACCAGGGTGAAGATGCTAATTTTCTCTTTGAGTTTCTTTATTTGGAAGTGTGAACACAGCAACCAAACAGTAGACCTTTTCACTGAACCGTCCCACGTCATGGCCACAAAATCAAGCCCCTTGCCCCAAGGCGACATTCATAAATACACTAATCTAGTCAAGAAGGGGGTATCTGCTGTCACTAAGTGAAGTTTCTTGGTCTGTGGGAGGAGTTTGTCAAAGACATGATTGATCGGATTGACTAGTCTGGGTGGGGTTTGAAGAGGTCTTAACGATTCGGTTGGATGAATGCTGGGCGGCTGGGGGGATGTGTAAGTTGGTCAAAGCAACCAGAAAGCACCTAAACTAAACTAAAATTTTAAATATGACTTGTGACATTCAGCTTAATTCAGCTCTGTAAAAACAGCCCTAACCCGCCTGGAAAGAAATCACTATATTTAAAAAAGATTTTTAATATTAGTCATCACATTAGAAAGGAAGACTTGTGACCTGTCCAAAGTGTACCCTGCCCCTCGCACTGTGACTTCTGGATATGAACACCAGTGACCCCCGTGAGCCTGAAAGGAAGAAACGGGTATAGATAATGGATGGATGGATGAGAAATGAGGACGGTTACCTTCATATATTATGTAATTGTATTACTACCATTACTTCAACTTTTAACTTGTCCCACAAGACAATCAATGTCAATTTGATCAATCACCGTTTTGCCAAACTGCCCGCGCCCAAGAATTTCTGCCTATATTCCAAACTCTGCCAATGTCGGTTAAGGCGAACTCCACCCACAGCCAGAAAACTCTCCTCTTTTATCAAACATGGCCCACACCATAGAACTCTACCAATCATGGTTAGGATAAACTCCGCCCACACAGCCAGGAAAACACCCCTTATTACCAAACTCCGCCCACTCCAAAGAACTCCACCATCATGGTTAAGACAAACTCCACCCACACAGCCAGAAAACACCCCTTATTACCAAACTCCGCCCACACCAAAGAACTCCACCATCATGGTTAAGACAAACTCCGCCCACACAGCCAGGAAAACACCCCTTATTACCAAACTCCGCCCACACCAAAGAACTCCACCATCATGGTTAAGACAAACTCCACCCACACAGCCAGAAAACACCCCTTATTACCAAACTCCGTCCACACCAAAGAACTCCACCATCATGGTTAAGACAAACTCCACCCACACAGCTAGGAAACTATGTACTGCAGTACATAGTACCTACTTGATGTAGTTGAGCTTACATAAAATAATAGCTGGCATTGTGTAACTATAGGTGTCTCAAATGTAACTCAGTGTGTGAAGCATTACAAATAAAATGTGACATTTTCTGTCCTTACTACATTGCACTCTCAAGCTATCGACCATTTCAGCTCAGCGACTATCTAGCTTTGGTGGCTCAGAGGCAGAACAGCAGTGGGTTGACAAAGACAAAGTAGCAATAATGTTTTAGCTTTCTGTTTGTCTTCAGGGTTTGTAAATAAACTCTGTGGGAAAATGACTAAGCTTATCGCAGAAAGTAAGGGATTCTGTTTGGTAGATTATTTCTTTGTTGTAACAATGCTTCTTGGCAATACATTTTATACCGTTAAAAAGCTTATTTTCCTTTTAAATCATGCCACATTTGTAAGGAACATGCAAATATGGGATGAGCTGTAGATATATGAAAAATACACCAATTCTTCTCTGATAAACAGCTTATTTTGCTGTTATTGTTTTGAGCTTCTGTAAGATTTATTGTTAAAACAAATAAATAATCTACCAAACACACATTTTATTACTTTTTAATTGATGTATATATAATTTAACACCCACTTTTTCACTGCTAATGCCCAGTGTTGGTGTCATACTTAGATGCATTTTTCTTTAAAGGTCGTTAATAATTTTGACTTCTTTAAATATACTGAATACTGCATTTGTGCAATGATTACGTTAAACCTTTTGAACCTTGGGAGTGAATCTTCAGAAGGACTGAATTTATTTTGAAGGTTGAAACAGAAGCTGGATGTGTTTCTTGGGTTAAATCCTTTGAGCTTTACAGTTTGAACCCTTTGGCCCGAGTAGTTCTACATTCAGAGGAGATACAGCAGAGCTCATCCTCCATGTGATTTTTTTTTATTCTCTGGAGCTCCTCACTGCCTGATCTCTTCAGCGGTCTGTTAGCTTTGTGCCGTATGTACTGTATAGCGTGTATGAGGCGCTCTACACAGGCCACATCCAGAGCAGAGATCAGGCTTGTGTTGCCATGGTGAACATAAAATCCAAAATGCAGAGTTGCTAGGAGTCCTCTGATTGGCTGAAGGCGCATGCATGGGATTGTGATGCGAGCCGTCGGATGGCCAATGAGGCGCAGGCTGAGCTGGAGTTGTTACTAAGGGGAGTAGCCTGGATCAGAGTCAGCTTGGTTCTCTCTCTCTCTCTCTCTCTCTCTCTCTCTCTCTCTGCTGCTCGCTCTACCTTTGCCCTCATTGACTCTTTCTCCCCCCGTCTCCTTCCTACATCTCTCCCAATATTTCTTTCTGCACTTCTACATGTGGAAAAGGGAGGGGAGAAAAACACACGTTTGAGGAGAGAGAATCACTTTCATGCTGTTTGTTGTTAGGGACTAAGACCATATCCATAGAAACGCTGCTCGAGAAGCAGAGATGTCAGGAAGATTGTTTATGTCTGTTTATTTTTATTTTTCTCATGTTTGTTTTTCTGTTTGGGCTTTTTGTTTCTGCGTCTTTCAGGGATTGTATCGATGATGAAACTCCTCGAGCTCTCTTCAGTTTTAACTTGATGTTCTTAAGTTTGCAAAGATGCTTAGAACTGCGAGTGCATTTATTGTTATAAAATGGTCTGAAATTGTTGCCCGCCCACAGAGGTGAAGGGGTGATATTTGTTTTACATGTTTTCTATGTGCACGTATGTTTATCTGTTGCAAAATATCTCATGAACAGGACCGATTTTGATGAATAGATTAAAAAGTGTTTGACAGGATTTTAATTTATTGTGTAATTAATTAATTGATTTATTTATTATCGTGACAGGCCTTTAACTGATTTTAAAGTAGGGATGCACAATATATTGGCATTGACCTATTGGCCGATATTGGTCATTTTTTAGAATATCGTATCGGCCCGGTAAAACGGGGCCAAAATTAATGTCCTATATTGATTTTCCATTTTTTTGCTGTGTTTCTGTTTTGGTAGGCGAAATGTTTGGTCGAGTGGTATCTGTTTGATCATGATAGTGATATTGAAGCTGTGCAGCCAGGAATAACTGAAGTAGAGAGACATGTCAGAAGTCTGGTTGTTTATTTACGGTATTCGAAAAAAACACAAGTAATTTGTGTGTTTGTGTAATATCGGTAAATATCTGTTATCGGCCATAACACCAATAATAATTTTGGATATCGATATCAGCTGAAATTTTCATATTCCTAATTTCGCATTCCTATTTTAAAGTCAAACTTGGTTCAAGATGGCTGCTACGTCTAAAGGCTCTGTCACACTGTAACATTTTAGACAACTTATGCCATCTTGTGAAAATAGTTTTTTGTCTAAATTTGCAATAAAAGTTGTATAATTGATCAGTTTGTTAGCATTACAGTATGTACATGTCTAAAAGAGGTTTCCAGTTAATTGTTTATATTCCATCTTCAACATAGACATTTTTAAAATTTTCATAAATCGTCTAAAACGTGATAATGGCCTTAAGCCATATTTTGAAAAAACAAATTGCTATAACGAATTTTACTTTTCAGATATTAAACTAAAATTTGATGTGGTTGAAACTGAGTCATCCGCAACTCATACGACGTTTGACCAAAACTGCTACAACGCCAACATTTCTTATTTCTGTTTGGAGAAATCTACACTAAAGATGGAATTTAAAAACTCAACTGGAAGCTTCTTTTAGGTGTGCACGTATTGGAATGCTAACAAATTGATCAAACATAGCTTTTATTATTAATTTAGTAAAAAAAAAACATTTCATAAGTTATCTAAAATGTTATAATATGACAGGGCCTTTAGCATGAAATTATCTTGGTCTAAACCTCTGACATAAAAGATGTCAGGTGATATGCATTGCTTCAATGAATGCCAGATTTCATTAAAATCTGTTAACTGGTTCATGAGATATTTTGCTAACAGACAAACACAGGCAGCTATATTTTTTTTCACGGAGGCGTTGATAAATAAATGACTGTTCAAAAATAGTTTCTACAACCACAAGAGGTTTGGTGACGCCTACTTCAGATTCTATCTCTGAATTCAGTTTTTCTTTAATTTTCATTTTTTGGGGGGTGAAATGACACATCTGTTTGTTCAGACGAGGGGGTTCAGTGTGAACTGCTGCCCTTCATTCTTTCCGAACTCAAAATATCACACCTCAGACGCCGCAGAAAAGCTTTCACCTCCAGTTATTTTGCTTTTGTTGTTCCAGTCGTGCACAGCTCAGCTTTTATTCATCAAAAGCACATCAAAGAGAGGAGCGCCAGTTGTCTTCCTGCTTTTGTTTGGACTTGACTTTAAAGTCTTCGTAGTGAGTCTAAATTAGGAAAAGGCAAAAACATGTCAACTACAATACTATTGTGAAATTCAGGTTGGTATTTAAGAGACAGAAAGAGAAAAAATAGCTCCATAACAGGGAGACAAGAAGGCAGAAAGGAGAAGGAAAAAAAACAGTTGGTTTGCAGAGGGCAGAAAACAGAAACTAAACTGTGTCAGTTTAGTTTTTTTTTCATTCTTTATTCTTTATTCTTCCCATCTTTCTATCTTCAAAGCCAACATGGTTCTGAACTCAATACTCCGCTCTGTTTTCGCAGCTTTGCTTTCATCTTTTTGCTCCTTTTGTCTTCTAGTCATCCTTTAAGGCAGCAAATATCTTCTTCTCCATCCCTGAGCCAGCTGCTTCTCAGACGTCCTCTTAGCAGCAATCAGATGAATATTAATCTGTTTCTGTGCTGCGGGGAAGACAAACAGCCTTAACGGGAAGTGTTATGTAAACAAATATTTGCATATTTTGCTATCATTAAAATCATTCGCTGCAACTATTAAATTAAACATAAAAAGAGGTAACCCTAAACTATATCATATGGTTTGGTTCAAGAGTTTCCCAGATGTATTGATTTGTTAAAATGTTGGTATGCACTCAATGTAAACAGCACACAGATGAATCTGCAGTAAACCTTGTGGAAGCTTGAGTCACATGATTGACCTAAATTAGGCTGCGTAGGTAAATATTTATTGAACAACCACAGAATCTCTAAGTCGTTTGGCATCAATTTTACATCTGCTATTGTTTGGTTTCATAATGTTTTTTTTACGTAATTTCATAAACTTCCGTAAGCTTAGTAAGCCATATTAGCTTAAAATGGTCTCCAAACAATATTATTATTTGTTGTGATTTATCATCCATCAAAAGAAGGTGGCCATTGTTCAAAATCAAATCAAATTTATTTGTCTAATACACAATAATACACAATAATACACCATAATGCACAGTACAACTAGCAGTGAAATGCTATTTGTGACACATCTACATCTGCACACACAGGGGCTAAAGAAAAAAGAAAACTTAGGTTTAAATGCAAACAAAACTACACAATAATTGAAATTCAGAACAAGCAAAATTATAAGAAATAATGCAAAACACACTGGTATATAATGTACAACAAAATCAAATAAAGGATTCTGAAAGGGTTTTAAAAAGTGACTGGAGAAAGAGAAACTGTGGTCTGTTGCATTAATCATTATAATATTAGTACATAATGCAAACAGAACTGAAATTAAATTGTCTATTTAGTATTACTGTATCCATGTATTTTGTGTGCAATGAAGAGACAGAATTAAGACAGAATTAAGTCTCAATGATGCAAAGAATATAGACTGTCTGGATTTAACTCAGGTTTATGATGTGGGGTTGCTGCAGGTGGTCAGGTCTATAGGTTCAGCAACAGTCTGTGCTGAAAGAATGAGGTCAGCTGACTACCTGAATATACTGAATGAGCAGGTTATTCCATCAATGGATTGTTTCTTCCCTGATGCCACGGCCATACTCCAAGATGACAATGCCAGGATTCATGAGGCTGGACTTGTGAATGGTCAGGGAGCATGAGACATCCTTTTCACACATGGATTGGCTCCATTGAGTCCATTGAGAATCTTTGGGATGTGCTGGAGAACTCTACTACCATTAATGCAAGATCTTGGTGAAAAATGAATGCAACACTGGATGGAAATGAATCTGGTGACGTTGCAGAGGTTTGTCACAGTGAATGTGTGCCGTAATCAAAGCTAAAGGTGGTCCAATGAAATATTAGAGTGTGACTTTTTTTTTGGTCAGGCAGTGTATATCCTGTGATATACAGCATTTTTTTTACATAGTTGTAGGGGTAAGTCACAGGTAAGTATTATACTCCATGGTGTGATGAGGCAGTTATTATTTTTGACCTATTTTCTGTCACTGTGGTTTGTTTTCATAGGTAAACATGTAGTATTGGGCAGCAAGTCACCATTTTTGCAAACAAACTTTATAATTTAAATACATCTTAACAATCCATAAGTCCAGACTTTGTTTCCTAATTAATATTTAACTTTTATATCAGTCTTCATGAGCTCAATATTTGTAAATTTGACTGAGTTATAGGCATTTAGCTGCATTGGCAACTTTGAATTGACTCAATGTTTTTGATGCAATCATTGATTACTTGGAGAGTTTTACTAAAAACGGTCCGTTTGTGAGATGTCCTGCTGTTTCTACAGACTAACACAAAAACCTCCTCACCTCTCGCCTGCGCCTGCGGCTGATAAATACCCATGCATGTGGTCGAGCGCTGATTGAAAGCTGCTTTGATTCCTGCAGACCCACTTGAATACCTCAGACTGCTTACTGCTCTCATTCCCCTCTTTACTTTTCGGCACTGCCACCGCTCTCTTTGTCTGAGTTTTTAGAGCAAAGAAACTCGGCTCGGTCACTCAGATGCTTTTACTTCATCTATTTCTGAGCTGCATGCTGAGTGGGTGAGTAAACACGTGCGTTCCTGCTATTTTTAAACTCCCAACACGGCGGCACGCTGCTTGCTTCTCTTTCAATGAGTCCCTCAGACTGAACGAGAGGAAACTCTTTTTAGCACGAGTGTAATGTTTTCCATTGTTCCAGAGGTGGAAAGAACAAAAAGACACATATTATGAGTGGGACACAAAGCACCCCTAAACGGTCTCAGTCTATTTTTCTTTGGTTTTTGTTGTATATTTTGTCTCAGTTTTAATGAACCTTACTATCAGAGAGAAAACAAACACAGTAGATCATAAACAAACCAACAGGACCAGGATGAGTGGAATGAAGCTAGAGGGAGAGCTCAAAGCCAGATGGGACTCCTGCTTTTGATCTAATCTTTTTACACACAGATGCTCAAAAATGCACACGCTACTGACAGAACTAATAAGGCCTGGTAGTGCTTTGTTTTCTCACAGATTGACCGCAGACTTCCCCCTCTTCTCCCCACTCATTTCTCTTCACCTTCACAATCTTATTCTGAATAACCCACTGTTGGGGATATTATGACCGAACGACAAGTGTAGCAGCAGTTGTGCCCGATCAGCACAGTTTGATTTATAAGTACCCAATATTCCCCTCACAGCCACAATAAAACCATTACACACACGTGGAAATATGCACACAGGAGTCGAGGAAGGAAAAAGGGGCGACAGATGACAGCGGAGGGTGAAAAAATGAGTTTGTGGACCAACAAAGGGGATGGGAGTCAGGAAACAGGAAGTGTAGAAGGAGGAAATGAGAGGAGGAAGGAAAGAGGAGGGGGGACAGAAAAATGTAAAGACAGAGCAGATGCTTTGTTTCTGCGTCTATCCGCTTGGAAGGGTGACGCAAAGTATTCCTGCCAGTTCAGAAATGAAGAGTGCACTCTTTGTGACGTCGAAAATACTCAAATCTCACATTTTCACTTTGGCAACAAAGAGTATGTAGGACTAACAAATAATCCAGGACCTTTATGACATCTGACAAACTCGTTCAACACGTTGAAGTCATCAACCCACTAACTTAATTAATGTGGGTTTACACAGGTGTACACATGGAAAACACAAGTGGCATTCAGTCACAAAGCTCATTGCTTTTCGTGTGTTACACGTGTAAAAGCTGCACAAAATACAAAGCAGACAAATCAACAAAGACTGTTAACTTCAACCTTGGATGCACAAGAGTTGGCAAGGCAACCAGTTACGTATAAAAGAGTTTGAGAAAGACGAGACAATTAACACTTCAGTCAGAAACGAAAGTACAGGAATGGAATTTCAGAAATACACTTGATACAAAAGAATGCATCTTGGAGTGCTTCAGTTCAGTTTATATAGACCCAATGCACAACAAAAATCACCTCAGGGTTCTGTGCAAAAGAAAATATACGTCCTAATCATTGATCCAAAAGAAAGAGAAACACTGATTAATGAAAGCATTAACTGCACAAATGTAGAGTAAAAATGGTGGCAGTTTTTGGATCAACTTAAGTCATTTTAGAGTTTATTGGACGTCCAGATAATAATTATTTACAGTAGTCCACCCTGGAAGTGATACCTGTATAGATGAGTTGGATTGGCACATCTTTGATCCAATAGTCTATAAGAAACACTGTCCATCCATTAGTGTTGTATAAATGTGTCCCACTGGAGGACGTGATATTGAACATGTCAAACCATATCAAGTTCTTTAAGCATTGATGCAGTTATGAAAACAGACTAAATGTGTGGGTACGAATGCAGATACAAGTGCAAATGCTCGTCTCCTCGTTATCGTGCAGAGCACAATGAAAAACAGCAACTAAATTTACGCGATTTTCTCAAATTTTTCATCCTGGCATTGAAATTCAGGCACAAAACAATGACATTGTGTCCGGTTGCATTGGGTTTATTGGAACACAGCTTTAATCTGCAGGTTCTTTTTTTAAACTTCTCCATTTTTTTAGGCTCAGCTCTGCAGTAATCGGGTTGCCTCTTATGCTACGAGTCTGTTTATCTGTGCTGTACCATGCGTTGTGTCACTTTGTGTATCCGATTCAAGACAAGAACAGAATGTTTCTCATAACAATAAAGGAGGCAGGAAGAGGCAGCGAGCTTCTCCTCGAATCTCAGTTCCTTTTGTTTCTTGTAATCACACGTGATTAGGCACATATTTATACACACATATCTGTACACATAAATAGTGTATTCTTGTGAAAGGAAGTGGGTGTTAAAGGGTGATAAAAATGTCTGAGGTGTTCAACAGGAAGGAACCTTCAATTCTCTAAACATTCCACTTATTTCAACATTATTGTGTCTTAATTGTAATAATGAGGCTGATTTGATTTTAACTCTATTAATTTAAAAAAGCTATTAATTTGTGACAAAACTGCCTGGTGTCCAGTGGTCTTTTCCCAATCTGTCCATTTCTGTTTTCCGTCACTGAGATTTGACCTCTTGGTTTGTGACCTCATCAATGTGGGGGCTCATTTGGGGGAAGGGTGTGTGTTTGTGTGTGTGCTTCGGTCTGTGTTTGTGTGAGCTTGATCCTTTTGGGGCCCCTGGCATAGTTCGATTAAGAGGTCATTCGGGCCCCTCGTCTTCCGCCATCTTAGGTTTCTGTCTATTGAATGCTGCTGCTTCGTGTGTGTGTGTCTGTGTGTGTGTCAGTGTCTGTTTTCCTACAGGGAGTCATCCAGGTGGACAAGACAATCACTGATTCTCATCTCTCTCTGACTGTATAAATCTCAACCCTCCCTTCCATTCAGCCTCTTCGTCCTCCTCCTCCTTCCTTCCGGTCGTTGCCTTCTCATCCTTACATTTTCATCCCATCTTCAGTGCCTTCCGCTGGTCAGGTGAGACAGAGGTGAAGGGAGGAGGTGGAGTGTTTTCCTCACTGTCTGGAGCCAGTGGTAATCTTATATCTCAGCAGAGATAGACCGAAAAGAGAAGGGTCGGTCGTAACTGGAGCTTCAGTGATTGTACATTCAACACAGAGGTCATTTTTACAGACACTTGATATGAATATACACACACTCACTAAAACTCCACTGTGAGAAAGAGCATATTTCTAACAAGCACATCGTTTTTAAAAAGCCTCTTTCATTCTCGTCGTTTGTGACGTAATCGCAGTGCAATGTTGCTGTGGTGTTTGTTCCTCTAACAGAGGAAAGATCTGATTGGTTTATCCAGGAAACTGGAAAATGGGCTTTTGTCAGGTTGAGCTGCCCTTGAGCTGGGATATTCTCTCACACTTAGTTTATGTAACCAGCATGGACAGATGAGCTGAAGACTAATAAAGTAATGTGAAAAAGTAAAAGTACAATATTAGCCAGAAAAAAATACAAAAACGGAACATTTATCTACGTATAATTTCAGTTTTACAAATTTATTTTGTGTGTGTTTCCTCTGTGGCTGCTTTTGATTAAATACGTATTTTTTTATATTTTTATTGTTCATCAGCAAATACCTGATGTTTCATAAGAACGTCAGGTTTGTTTGAGGAAAGATTAAGCATTCTGGTTCATTTTGCCGGCAGGAGTCAAATTTGGTCAATTTGGTGGACTAGAGTTAAATCGATACATCAATATTTTGGGCCGATATTTGTGTTTTTCTCTCTTGTATCAGCATCAACCAATACAAAACAAACAATGCACAAAGTTTGGGCACTTGCCACTGTGCTTATGCATTACCCAGGCGGAAGAAAAAGTAGTTCCCTTCAACCATGATTAAGACAAGATTGGAATAGTTTAGTTATTTTCCACTATTTTCCTGTTAATGATGTATGTGAAATAACTAAAGTATCAAAGTATCGATATTTTGATTTTAGTATCGATTCTAGAACATAAAGTTCTGGTATCGGTAGTATTGATATTTCAGTATCGATCTGCACAACACTATGGTCTAGAACCATGGCATCAGACTAAGAGGAACTGACACTCGTCCCAGCTGCTTCACACTCAGCTGCTAACCACCCTCGTGCACGCTGAAGGTCTTGGTCCGAAGACGCCAACAGAACCACATCATCTACAGCAGAGATGAGACCCTGTGGTTCCCAAACCAGACACCCTCCTCTCCACGACTGCACCTTAAGATCCTGTTCTTATTCAATTTAAATGTTCTACATTGTTTTTTTTTGTTCAAATTGAGACTTGTAATTTTTATAATTGTTTCATTTTTATCATGTAAATGAAGAGGAACAAAAAGCAACATTGGCTTCAAGAATTGGCCCCAAAAATTGGCAGTACCAGTTTGGCCAATGTCAAAATCGGCATCTGCTTTAAAAGCCCTGTATCAGTCGATCTCTACAGTGGACTCTACACCTGGTTTAGACAATAATGATGATGACAGAAAAGAAAGGGAGGAACGATTGACTTTTCTATTAGCTGTAGGTTTTGGTGAATGAACCTGTCTTCTGTGAACCTTGAATAGGTCCTTGAGTGCAGGCGATGAATACACGGTCACAGTACTCCACTGACTATGATTGACGGGACCGCTGGTAGAAAAGTAGTAAAACAAAAGCAAAACCCAGGCCAGAACTCTGAGATCACATTTAAACCATTTTTCTTGTAAATATTTTCCGTTTTACTTGTATATAACATTTATGTTGGTATAATGAGTTCCAGGCTCAGGTTCAGGCACAGACAGCTTTGTTTGTAGCCCCACAGCTACAGTTTCAGGGTGAATGAGTCCTCACCAGACTGAAGGGACCAGATGTGTCAAGTGGTTGAGCTCTGGGCACAATGGGCCCCCCGGGGCACGTTGAAGTGTCTCGGGGAGGGCCGGGCTTGGGATCTCTCCACCAACGCCGTCAGCCCTCCCCGTTCCTTCTCTGGCCGGGGCTTTTTCCTGGGCAGCGTGGCACAGTGTGTGGCCTGGACCGGGTCCAAAGCAGCCTGCCTGCCTTGCCTGTGCCAGGTTTCCTCCCCTGAGAACCAAAGACAAAGCTGGGACACAGCCAAACTCTCCACGTATCTCCCCGTCGTCGTTCTCCGCCTCCATGCTGTCTTCTTTGTCGTTGTTAAACCTGACATCTTTTACCTGAACACACCTTTTTACATCCTACCATTCTTTCTTTGTGTTTACCTTATTCTACAGTTGCTAATAATCTCTAACACATTGTTACAGCTGCACACGTTTGGACTAATCTGCATGTTTTAACCCCTACATGCACACGGCCAGTATCACACAAAGTGTGTAGGTATCCTCCTTCTACTCAATATTATGTCCCACAGAACACACACACACACACACACACACACACACACAGTTCTCATGAGGCCTTCTTACACTCATATAAACAATCATATAGTCAGAACTCTTCCCACCCCACACCTCCTCCTCCTCTCTGTGGTGTGGGTGATAGTTTGTCATCTCGTCGCCGTGTGTGGGCTCCACATCAAACCAGCTGCGTAACCAATAAAGGTTAGCACTAGCCACTGAGTTCAGAGCAGCTAGCATGTGTCGCTCAGTGACGAGGTGTGTGAGCGAGCACTTTATCCTCCTCAACCACCCACATTGTTGTCTCGAACAACTGGTTAGATTAGCTGCTTTAAAGAAGGATGAATTATTTTATTGTTCGTTACGTTGGGTCCGTTTCTTCCTTATTGGGAATTTGGCTCGTTCTTTTTAATACTGAGCCTGCAATTTGTCACACAAGCGAGTGATTTAAACGCCAGTTTTGTGTCACACAGAGAAGCGAACTGTTGCTAAATCCACTTTCCACACTGTGAGCTAATGTGGCTTTTCAGACTCGCTCCCCCAGCCTCCCCTTTCGACCTCATCGACCCCTTCTAACCCTCGTACCGGAGTTCCCAATTAACCCTAAAACAGGCAGGTTTTGTTTAAAGAGAAATGTCAAAGCAAATTGTCCACTTTTCATGAATTTATTTACGCAATTTTACCACTGTTTATTTTTGACAGGTCAGCACTTCATTTAGCTTAAATATGAGATTAAATCAAATAAATATTTTGATTAATTACTTTCAAAAACAAAATTAAGCCTTGTTAATTTGACTTTAGTTTATTCACAGATAATGTCGTTTTATTTAGTCTCTCTTTGGGGCATGCTGACCTGTTGTGGACAGATAGCAGCTCCGTGTGTGCACGTTCAGGGAAGCTAATCTTTTTAATTCTTTGCAGCATTTGAAGTTTCTCCTTGATCGCCTCCAACCTTCAACATCACAGTTAGGTCACAAACCCTCCCTTCGTCTCAGCGAGCCCCTCCTCCTGTCATCGCCATCCTCCTCCTCCCCTTCACCCTGTAATCTGAGGTGAGGGGGGAGACTAGCACAGGAGTGTCCTGCTGATAAATTGCAGGGGTTCAGATAAGACTTGCAGATGTTCAAACACCACGGAGAGCTCAGGCAAGTAATATTTGTGCGATGAGTCGAGACAAAAATGTGAGTCAATGTGAAGCCAATTGTTTCATCATCACGCTGCAGTCAAACTTGCAGCTGAAGTCCCACACCCCGAGAAGCTCCACTGATTCACACTAAACCTGCACTTTGCCAAAATAACAAAGGATTACCTTTGTAGCCACACTGTTATGGTTTGTGCGTCTTTCGCATGCCTGGTTTGCAGATGCCATGCAGCTGCATGTGGTTATCTGACAGCTCGTGTAGACTCGTGCCGAGCCCTCCTCTTCATCACCCAGCTATCAAAGCTCTGACCAAATCGTGACAAATTCACCAAACAAAACAACTCTTTTTTTGTGTCTTTTTTTAATGACAGATGTAAAGAAATGCATGTTCTGCATTTAGACATGTTTGTATGTTTTCTTAGCTTTTGTACGTGTTCATTTATGCGTGGTTCTGAACTACGGGTGGGAATCGTTTCCTATATCAAGATTGGATTCAAAATAGATTTTTCATTCAAAACTGATATTGTGAGCCTGCCCATTTCACGTGTTCCCAGGGAGTTTTGTGTTTTGTGGGAGGAGTTTGTACAGAACATTATTGGTCTGTTTGACTTTAGTGGGAGTAGTTGGTTAAAGATGTGATTGGTTGGAATGACTATTTTGGGTGGGGTTTGTAGAAGTAGGGAGCAGCTTGGGGCCAGGAAGCACATATAGTTTTATATATTAATTTTAGTCATAACTCAAGACAGCAAAGTGCTAGCTAATTGAAATTTGAACGCCTCACATATGTGTAAGAGATGTGTAACCATTTGGTCTGGTTAAAATGGCCATAACCCACCTTTTTTAATAATATTCAGAAAATTCAACAGGAGGAAGGTGCAGAAAGTAAATACATTATGTTTATATGTTCACAATAATTTTTATTTGAGACATTGTTCTGTTTTAAACTATAAATAGACAGTCAAATTATATTTAGGCTACATGTTCAAAGTAAGTTTTCTATTACCACAAAACTCCAAACTCCACCAATCACGGTTAAGACAAACTCCGCCCACATCAATATGTCTGCCAATCAGTTAAGATAAACTCCGCCCACACCAAGATGTCTTCCAATCACAGTTAAGACAAACTCCGCCCACATCAATATGCCTGCCAATCAGTTAAGATAAACTCCGCCCACACCAAAATGTCTGCCAATCACAGTTAAGACAAACTCCCCCCACACCAAGATGTCTGCCAATCACAGTTAAGACAAACTCCGCCCACACCAAGATGTCTGCCAATCACAGTTAAGACAAACTCCGCCCACACCAAGAAGTCCACCAATTGCACCATGTACTTTAGAGACTACTTTCAAATATTTGCTTTTAACAAAGACGCGGCGGGTTAAATCTCTCTTTCCTTCATTTTTTAGTTTCCTCATTGTTTTGGTGCTTTCTGATGCATGCATGCATTCCAGAACCAGCTGTGTGGTGACATCAGGACGTCCCAAGTAGTTACAAAATGGAGACTGACAGCCAGTAGATTTGCTTTATTTTTTTAAATCCATTTTGGCAAATTTTAAAACAATTCTGAAAAAGTAGAATCACGATTCTGATGTAAATTTATATTTTTGGTGCACACCTATCATGAACCACTGAACAAATTGAAATAAAACTTGCAGAAAGTAATCATTGTATATACATCTACAACTGATAAAAAGCATTCTAACAATCTGTTGGTTTAAAATGGTCTCCAAACAATATTAGGATTTATCGCAATAATTTCTGAGGCAATTTATCATCCAGCATCACAGGCCTACTTCCACCAACAAGTTTCTGTGGAACCACTTTAATGACCTACTAAAGTATATGTGTTGGCAGAGGTATCCTAGAAAAGTATTTGTTGTATACAGGTCTATAGGTGGACTGATTTTATGGGTGTGTGTGTTTATACGCACACGTGTACAATATGTATTGACCTTGTCTCTCATTGCCTGTTCCCGGAAGGTTGATGAATAAATAAAACCCTGACGCCTTCCCAGTGAGCCTGTGTCTGCTTCTGGCAAGAAGAAATGACAACACACACACACACACACACACACAACGCTATCTCCTCCCTGTTTGCAAGGCCATGTTTGCAGAGTGGAATAATGTTGGTTTTCTGTAACTTTGACCTAATATTAAAGTTGTGTGTCTGTGCACATTCCCAGAACTGTGTGTTTTTAAAAAATGCAACAAATCAGGCAACAGTCGGCTACTCTCACGGCTCCATAAATGAATAATAATTCTGTGCAAAATAAAAATATTTCTCTCACACATAAATTTACTTGTTTAATGACCTTACACTTGTTGAAAAGTTGCAAGTTAACTTCACACATTTTTTCTTTTTATAATAAATGAAAGAGTTACTGATCATGTGTTGGTGTCTCATTTTAGAGGGAAATATTTTAATCCTAATACAACTTAACTTCAAACCTAAGGTCTAATGTGACTCTCAAAACCCAAGGGTTAATAAACGACTCTCTCTTAAATAAATTAATAAATTCATTAATATTCCAAAATGTTATGTCTCAAAAATGGCTCATATATTTAATCACATATGAATAAAACTGTTGCTTTGCTCTGTTTTGTTTTGATCTGTCTTTAATACTAAAAAACTACACAATAGGCTTACACAAAGAAACTACACACATGTAATGCAGTGGTAGTGGTCAGTCAGCGTCTGCTGGGGTCGTTAGGGTTAGAACTCTATGGGGTTAAAGGTCAAACTAGACTCGGGCCTCTCCTCGTGAACAAAGCAGGTGTCCTAGCAACCAGGCAGAGGAAGGTCAAGCTAGATGATGAAGGAAATAAATTAAAGCATAAATAACGTGTACATAAACAGTTTAACTCATAACTCACTAGGCCAGTAGCCATAAGCAATAAATTAATCTTCTTTTCTTTGACACTATGTAAATTTCGTGAAATTCGTAAGCAGCGTGTGGGTAATCACATTTTATGAAGACAGAAGAAGACACATAAATTGTGCCAGCTTGGATAGAGGTGGTGGGGAGCGTGTGATGTTTTCACAAACTCCACTCTTGGTCTATCTGTACATTTTGTAACTTCTTTAAGCTTCGCAAGCAGGTGGTGGGGTATTATTGTGTTTCAATTCAATTTCTTTATTCATTTCATTAAAAACCAAACAAATAATTTTATATACAAATATACATTACAAAAAATATAAATAAGAAAAAAAAATATATATATATATATATATATATATATATATATATATATAT
>JARVGW010000001.1:14500933-14548725 GCA_031762495.1 Anablepsoides rubrolineatus | reverse complement strand
CAATATATTGCCTTGATTACAGTATCGCAATATATTGCCTTGATTACAGTATCGCAATATATTGCCTTGATTACAGTGACGCAATGTATCAACTTGATTACAGTATCGCAATATATCAACTTGATTACAGTATTGCAATATATTGCCTTGATTACAGTGACGCAATGTATCAACTTGCTTACAGTATCGCAATATATTGCCTTGCTTACAGTATCGCAATGTATCAACTTGCTTACAGCATCGCAATATATTGCCTTGATTACAGTATCACAATGTATCAACTTGATTACAGTATCGCAATATTTCGCCTTGATTAAGGCATTGCAATATATCGCTTTGATTACAGTGACGCAATGTATCAACTTGCTTACAGTATCGCAATGTATCGCCTTGATTACAGTATCACAATATATCGCGATATATCATAGCTTGACACAGCCTTACTCAATAATCATTGAATGTAAATCTATTTCTTAATACATTTTTTGTGCTTTACTTAAAAAAGCTCTGTTGCCAATTTCTCTGTAAATGGAAATTTAGTTTCTGTAAATTACTTGAGTTTTACACAGACTTAAATAAAATTTGAAGTATATTTCACTCCTTTTTAAGTAAAAACTTGTGAAGAATGAAGCAGAAGAGAAGGTGAGGGTTTAAAACATTTCATGGGAGGAATAAGGAAGGAGGGGTGTTAAGAGAGATGGAGTTTGAACCAGTGTTAATTGAACACAGCTGTATCTCGTTAAGCATTAATTGGCAATTAATCGGCTCACCCACACTCTTTGGTTGAATATATCTTTATGAATTTTAAAAGGAAAGCAGCAGAAATAAGCAGCAGCTTTCCTCTCTCTCCCTGCTTGTTCTTTCCTTCATCTTCTCCCTCCATGGGCCTCATTCTGCTCGATAATGTGGTTTTCTGCCTTTATCTCTGTTTCCTTCCTGTCATACGTCTGTAGCACATCCACTGATGGAGTGAGGGGGGAGTCAATGAAGATCTTACTACAAAAATGATGTGTGAGAAGGCAAAAAAAATATATATATATATATGAAGGACTTCGTAAGAAGAGGCATCTTAGAGGACAGCTAGTGCTTTTTACTCTTTTTTGTCTTGCTTTGATTAGACTGAAAAAGCAAAGTGTTCAGTCTGAAGTCTGGCAGCCAGGATGTGCATCTTCACAACTTTGGTGGATGTGATAAATATCCTAAAAGCAGTGCTAATAGTTGAATACATAATTTCCAATTTAATAAGGGCCTAGGTTTTCTCAAAGGAGTTCATACTGTTTGCCACACTTTTATGTCAGCTAATATATTTAATAATGAAAAATATCAGCAACTACAGCTAATGAACATGACCTAACTCAAAACATCCACATGGCTATAACTCAGGTAATTGTACATAGAATAAAGTAAAATTTGATGTGGTAGTAGCTGAGAGTCATTCACAACACATACCAAGTGACCTCTTACATTACATTATGAGATTGAGCATATTTTTATAGTTACAGCTTGACCCACAGCTCCATCATTTCTTAATATAAGATCATAAACTCTGACACGAGAGCCAGCAGGTGATATGCATTCATTCAATAAATGCCAGGCAGTTAAATGTTTATTTCATTTTTATCTAACATACTTTCTCCTTAGAGACTTTTTAAAGACATGAGATACAGAACAGAAGGTTTTATACACTGGGTAGTTATTTACTCCAAACCCTTGTTGGCTGTTTAAAGTTTATCACCTGTGGATGCAGCTACAGGCACTTTGTGTGCCGACGCGGCAGTGTTTGAAGGTGTGTGTGTGTGTTCAGTAAACCCAGTCTGTCCTGCAGATCCAGTGTGTCTGGCTGCTCTGCCGACTCGAGTCCTGCGGGCTCTTATATAACCGTACTGAAAGCACCGACAGAGATAACCTGCCGTGGACCCACTGACACACATTTTTCATGCTCTACCCCTCGATCTGTCACTGTCTCCTCCTCCAGGCTCACATTTTTTTCTTTCCTCTGTCCTCTCGCTCAATTTAACGCTCTCTCGAACGTTTTGTTTCCCTCGGTCTCTTCTCATTATCTGAAGCCACTTCCTTTCTCTTTGCTCTCTTTATTTGTGTCCATTTGGCTGCATCCCAAAATCGTCAGTTATTACTCACCCTATTCTCTTCCTTTGTTTCTTTCATTTCTTTTTTTTTTTTCATCTCACCGCTCTCTCTACCGCTCGCCATCTATCTTCTCCTACTGTCTTAAGTTTCTCTTTCTTTCTCCGCCTGGGATCTGGCTCGAATATTACAAATGCTCTTCTAAACTGGCTGGGGTCCAAATCAGCAAAGCAATAAATCAATGCAGCGAGAGAATTATGTAATGTGCCATGATATTGACCGGCCCCTCCTCCCTGTTTCTTTTTTTCACACCTTATTCTCTTAATCATCCCTTTTATGTTACTTAAACATAAATAATCTGACCCATATTGGTTCCAGGAATAATTTTTGCATCTGCAGGCATGTTACAAACACAGTCAGGTGTTAAAATTAAGAGTAGAATCAAACTTCAGACAATAAATCTAACTCGAGAGTTTCAACAAAACAATCTTTTTAACTTTTAGTTGATGTTTTGTGATTTAGCTGTTCTTTTGTAATGATTAATTAGAGTACACTCAAAGCCCCAGGCAATACTGCAGAAATTAAATATTGACAGACCAACTATTGGCTGCTCTCTTGAGTGTTAATCAGTGAGGTCAGGAGGTAAGTTCCAACCTCACTCAGAGCTTAGAAGTTGTTGCTCAGCAGTGCTTGCGTTTTTTTTGTGAGGACAATACTCATCAACAGTACTGATATTAAACAGCAAGTGTGCTGACAACTCACAACTCCACAGGCATTTATATAAATTAAATTAAATAAATCAAAAACATGGAGGCTTTTGCCAAGATTGACACAAAGTTGCCTGAGGCATGTACGAGGTTGATGAAGGTGAGAAATGTAATAATGTGGGTGACCTATAATACAGTTTTGCTGTGATTTTACACAGCTAAAAGGTTACAAACGCTCAAAATTCAGTGAGACTGCAACTGAAAATTTCAAGTAAGGGTCTCTGGAATATATAGGGAAAGTTTCTTGGCTGTGTGGGCGGGGTTTGTCCTAGCTGTGATTGGTGTGGTTCTTCTGTGTGGGAGGAGTTTAGAATATAGGGGAAGTTTCTTGGCTGTGTGGGCGGGGTTTGTCCTAGCTGTGATTGGTGTGGTTCTTTGGTGTGAGCGGAGTTTAGAATATAGGCAGATGTTCCTGGGTTTGGATGGAGTTTGACAAAAATGTTTGGTTTGATTGACTTGCCTTGTGGGACTTGTTAAAATAAGTAGTAATGGTAAAATTTTGTTATAATTTATTGGCTGTCTATAGTATAAAACTGAAAAATGTCTCAAATAAAAATTCTTGTGAACATTTAAACATAAGCCAAACACAAACCTCTACATGTATGGCATTCATATTTTGTGTGGCTAGCAACTTCTTGTCCCGAGTTATGACTAATGTTCATATTTAAAGTTAGGGCTGTTCTAACCGAGCCGAATTGTTACACTTCCCTCAGCTGTTCATCAAACCGAATCCTAATGGCTTCTTTAAACCCCACCCAAAATGTTCTAACGAATCACGTCTTTAACAAACCCCTTCCACAAAAGTCAAACAGACCAACCATATCTTTGACAAACTCATCTCACACACCAAGAACCTCCCACTTACAGGGGCAATATCATGTAAAATCAACTTTTTTGAGCTTTATACCATGTTATAATGTTATCATCTCATCAAAAACATGCACAGAGTCTTGCTTTGACTCATTCATGCATGTTTGAGAAATCCTGCAGCATTTTTAGGCCGCCATGCTGAGGAGCAAAACGACCGGGTGGGACCAGAAATGCCTTTTGGTACCAGAAACGCCTCAGGGCGGTGTCTCTGAACAGAGCTTCCCCATCACGGAGCACAGCTCCCCCCCCCCACCTCCCGCACCCTGCCCATGACTCCTGCAGGACCTCAAAGTGAAAGTGAAACTGCTGAGCTCCTAACACTATCTCAGTGTAGACTTTTCAGATTCAAAAAAACTTTTAGGAAATGTATTTTCACATGCCAAGTAAACTACGAGCGTCCGCATCACAGCGCAACAACAAATATATGCCTGAGAAACACATAATATTGGCCCTTTAACAACTTCATGGACCCCTTCTCAAAAATTTGCCCATTTTTTTGCCCTTTTGAGTCACCAACAATCTTAACCCAGAGTGAGTTTGCTTTAGTTCAACATTAAAACATGAAATACTTTTTTACATTTTTTACTAAGATAAGTTTCCAAACCTAACAAAAGGTTTTCTGTAAGAACACTTAAATCCTCTAACCACCAATTCAAAGGGGGGGAGGGGGGGCAAACTCAAATTTAAGTGGTAGTGGTAGACCATCAACCCTTAAAATAAATTCTAGGCTCCGCCTTTATACATCGTTGAGAACTGATGCCATGAGATCCTGAGCATGAACATGATGGGGCGGCATTGAAGAGGAAAGACTTCCTTTTGACAGGAAGAGACCTCCAACAGATTCAAACTGCGGAAGGGCGGCCATCTGCCTCAACCGGCTGGAGGCGAAAGGACAGGAAATGTACTCAAACAAAAAACAAAACACTCTAAACAAGAGTGACATCAATAACATTTGAAGTGTTGGTCATCTGAAAAGTATTTTGTTCAAAAGTGGGTCTTGAAGAATTAAATAATTGTGTCCTGTTACAGGTGCAAGTGAACTGAATAAAACAAAAGTCAATAATAATACAATCATTCTCGTTACAATTATGCAAAAAGAAGCTAACATCTATTTCTGTAGACCATTAAAACTGTGTGAATTCTGTTTATTTAGATTTTTTTAACTAATTATTCAAACAAATAGTCATTACCAGACACTGAGCTTGTGTTGGCTCCCAAAAGCTTTGCAGATTATTACTAAAGACGTAACTTTAAAAAAAAAAAGGCTAATTCTGATTCATCATTGGAAAAAAAAAAATACAAATCTTGTGAAACAAATTAAACCTGTTAACAGTTGCTTGGAGCAAAACGTAGGCAAGTGACAAATGAGGTAAAAGTACTAAACCAACACACAAAAAGATTTGTTTTTGCATCAGCTTTTTTTGATTCAGCTGCAGATTTAAAGGAGCTTTTACAGACGCTTTCAGCCTCTGCTGAACTTACTGACTTTTATATTCAGTGTTTGTGTCTCCGTATCAAGTTTCCTTGCTGGTCTGGAGCTTCTTCCTGGTGCCCTGCTTCTTAACGCAGACAGATGCAGTCTATAGGAGTCAGAGAGTGCACTAATAGGACTTATATTTTCTCTCAACTGTGCCCCAGTGAAAGCATGCAGCTGCGTTTTCTTTCTTTCTATACCATCATCCTCCACCCACCCTACCACCCCCACATCCTTTTCTTGCTAATCTGTTTTTGCAGTCTGTTTTTTTCAACAGCTCCAGTCTGATTTGAGTTTTTTTGATTTTAAACCAAAATAAAAAAAAGTTTCATTATTAAACCCCATGCCAGCTATATTGGAGTTTTAAAACCAAGTTTACACTGCAGGTGTTCAATTAAAGTCTTTTGCTCAGACCATATCTGCTAAGGTGATTACAAACCAGACCAGGAAGTACAATGTGGGTGACAAAATAGTGTGCGTGGCCAAGAATACACTAATTCAAGCCCTGTAATCAACTGTAATCTTTAAAGGGATCCAGGATTAGTTGTAACATTAGATTTTATTATTTTAACTGTAAAATAAAGACTGTAAAAATACTGTAGGCTGTTTTAGTTTAAAAATTATAAAAACTAAAGTTTAAAAATATATTACACGGACTGAGACATTTTATTAACATGCAAAGCATTCTGGGTAAATGATGACATCGACTGGTCATCGGTTAGCGAGCTATATCTACCTTGAAGGTTAATCTTGGACAATATCTGACGATCGGCTTTTTAAAATGAAACCAGAGAGCGTTGACAGAGAGGACTCAGCCTGCAACTGAAAATATGAAAATCGCAATATATCATATCGTAACCCCTGTGTTATATGTATCATATCACCAAATTCTTGCCAACACACGGCCCTAGTCTGGTGTCAAGATGGCACTGCTGGCATGACAAGTGGTTTGTCAACCGAATGTGGGCCAGGTCGGCCACTGTTTTAAGACAACTGGCACGGTTGTGGTTTGGTTTATGTGGTGCTGTTCCATGCATGGACCACCTCTGGCAAACCACATCTGTGCCACCAAAGGGCTGTCATTCTTTGCAGTATCTGGGCCAAGTGTTCAAGCATTAATGTGCCTTGTGTGGGCTAGAACTGGGCCAGACAAATTCTGCTTTGTGGGTAGTCTCCAGTAGTTGCAGCTAGTGGCACCTTCAGTTCTAAAACATGTTGCTTGAGAACAGGTCAGCCCGAATAATTGAAAGTATGATTCTGACTAGGGCTGCCACAAACCACTATTTTTATAGTTGATTAATCACCCATTATTTTTTTATGATTAGTCGACTAATTGAATATAAAACATAAAGCTTATAGCACCAGAATGCAGCTGCTATTATATAACCATGGTTAGATTTTAGCTATATGCTAACTAAAAATAATTGCAGTGGAAGGCAAGTTCTGCTTTGCAGATATTGCATTGCACAGGTTTCTCTTTCATTTTCTTCAAATGATCCAACACTTTTGAACTCTGTTAGTCGTCGACTATTTTAATAGTCAATTAGTCATCGACTAATCGTGGCAGCCCTAAGACCACCCTTAGTGGCCAGTAACTGGGCTGTCCAAACTTTCGTTCTCCACGGTTTTGAGCTGGAGTCTTTCTGATCGTATCTTCCAGCTGTTCTGGTTCCTGAACCTGGAAGCTTTTGTTCTCGCCTCATCAGATGTGAGCCGGCTCTTTATGCTGAAGTCTTATCACCGACTTCACACATCTGTTGGGTGTCAAGATGTTGCTGTAATAAGTCCAGCATCTGCACCAGGCTTTTTTATAACCCTTATATTAAAGGATATTAGTGTTTTGATTGATTTTTTTTTTAATCAGAGCGTAGGTCAAAGCGTTTCTCCATCAGGCTTACATCACACTAATGAAGAAGAGAAATCGAGGTGTAGAGTGAACACAGAGGCTCTCGTCTCCAATCCCATCTGTTTGACTCAGAGGGAGGGAGGAGAGAAACGAGCGGAGGGAGAGGGGTGGCAGACGAATGAGAACGAGGCCAGATCAGCCAGAGTGAGGGGGGGCGGTGGATGGAAAGGGAGGGGGGAGGTGCTGTTTAGAGAAAGGCAGGGGAGTGGAAAAAAAAAAAAAAAGAATCAGAAGGAGGCAGGCTGGGGGGTTGGGCTCCAAGCTTGTGCATGTGTGAGAGAAGCAAATGTGTGTTGTATATATGCCTGTGTTTGTGTGTGCGCTCGCTCTGTTCCTTTCTTTGTTTGGGGGGAAAAAGGCGAGACAGAATACAAGCTGTTTTAAAGAAGGTGAGGAAGAGGAAAAGTGTAGAAGAGGATCTAAAAACCAGACTCACTTCTTTTTATTTTTGCAGGAAAAAAAACAGACAAAGAGGATTTCTGTTTTGGGTGTCAAAAAAATATTTTTTTTATTTCCCTACACTTATTTCTTAAAAGGCTTAAGATTTAGGAGCATGAATATATGACAGTGCTGCATATATTTTTTAAAACATTCAGGAGCAGTGCTGTGTGCTGGCTCGGTGTGTGTGTGTACTGAGTGGGGGGAGGCAACCCATGCAGTTTAAAGGGAAAATACAAGGCACACACAAAGCTGGGAGTGCAGGCAGGGAGAGGAGAGGAGAGGAGAGAGGAGAGGAGAGGGAAGGTTGTGGGAATCTGCTGAGCTGGCTGAAGCTTTAATCAACAAGCCTCCTTTTTGGATTTTACTCCAGCGATCCGGCCCCGTGTCTCCCTGTGCGCCTGGCCACGGTAAGGGTGAGCTTCCTCAGTCCCCTCAGCTGTTTCTCTCTGCAGACAAAAGCAGGAGAAAGTTGCTCTGTGTGTGTATGTGTGTGTGTAGATGGAAAGGAGCTAAGCTAAAGGCTGAAGCTAAGGCTAAAAGGCATGAGGAATGCAGCACAAAAGGAGCTTGTCTGCTCCAGCTGGGACTCTGTTTGTGTGTGTGTGTGTGTTTTTGTACACTGTGGTTTGATGTTTAACTCTTGGGGCTACCCAAAGTTTTACATGAGAAGAAAGCCCCGAAATACACAAAAACTTATTTTAGTGCAGGGAGGTGGAGGAGCTTTTGTTCTGTTTTTAGCTGCTTGTGGATACAGTAAAGCTCTTGTCCTTTAATAATTTACATAGTGACTGCTGGTGCTTTACATAAAAGCAACGATTCTTAGCTGGTATTGTTGGAAAAGAAATGCCTGTTTTTGTTCTTTCTTTCTTCTTCAAGCTGATATTAAAAGCCAGTTTGCACAAAGGATGTCTCCTTTTCTTTCCTCTGCTCTCCTCTGTTTTTATATTCACACATAACTCTTCGTCTTTGTGTCGTTTAATAAGCAGGTGACCACACTGAACACTGAACCCGGGTCTTGTGACTGAACTGCTGGAGTGTCTATCTGAGCTGCACACATGCAGATGCCGGCTCTCATTAGCCTTTCAGTAAAACAAAGTGTGTGTTGTCCTGTCCAGTGTGTTGTGGTCTGAGAGGGGAGGGGGGGGGGGGCTTTCAGCTTGTTCAGTAGTCTTCTATGTGGTTACCACCAGCTTTCTGAATGTGTGTGTGTGTTATTAAAGAGCAGCCAGCTTGCTGTGTGCACGCTCCTCCCTTTGCAAAAGGAGTGTGTGAGAAACTCAACACTTGTGCCAGCGTCTGCCTGGAGCTAATATCGGTGTCTTTATGACTGTGTGTGTGCGCATGCCTGCGTGTGTGTGTGTCAGTCCCTGTCCTAATTAAGTTTGAGCCCTCCCTGCGTTTGAAACTGATACAAACCTTCCTAGAATAAAAGTCCTACTAGAAAGATGTCCCACGCGTACTACTGTAAACCGATCCCTACAGTACTCCCACACAGACGCACAGAAACGTGAACGCTCAACCCACACGCGCGCACACACATTTCCACACACACCAAATCTATGTCAGTATTGCATTTGCAGCTCCCACCCTTCCTGTTTGACTTTGGGAATTTCTTTTCTCTCGTGGGTTCAGTACTAATGGAAGAAGAGCATCTACTTTATGATTTTTTTTTCTTTCTTTTTTCCCCCCTCGCTTGTGCTGCTCTTTCTTTTCTTTCTTTTCTTTTTTTTTGTTTCTACTGCACTTCCTGTACAGCTGTGATTATCCAATCGAGACATGCCAGGCGTGGTTCAGTAAGGGTCACCTGCTGTGGACTAGAATATATCTCATCTACACTTTGTATTTGACAGAACCCTGCCCAATTAGGAAGTCCTCTATACAGAGCTAATGCTTTATCTGCTTTTACTGTGCTGCTGGTTTGTGGGAGAATAAATGAATTAATTATATAATAAAACAATACATGGTAGATTAGATCAAATGTATTATCCTGTTGTTTTTTACTTCATAGACAAATTTATGACTCTAAAACTGAAATCTGGAAGATTTATTTGAGCAATCAGGATGGTTTAACATGGTTTGACAATCTCTCTGCTAGTAACAACCATTATTTCTATTTCCTAGTTACCACAATGGAAACATTACGCGTTCAGATATTGTCTTCACAGATGAGCATGTTTTCATATCAATGTTAGACACTCTGACTCTAAAGTGACCCAGCTAAAGTATGAATGTCCAACAAAAACAATGGTTTTTCCAACTTGATGCAAATTCCAAATTGACTTTTCAGAAGAACCTAAGACTGAATTATAAAAGTCGCAAAAGTGCTGAAAATATTACAGTGCAAGCTAGAAGCTAAAAGTACCATAAGATGACAAAAATAGAGCAAGAATCCTGAAGGAATGTGTCTCACATCACCACACACCGCTGCTGAATTCAACTTCATTCAGTCCAAAATGAGATTGCACATTGTCTGAGAAAGCAAAATCATTTCTTTTTTTTCACCAGTGGTGTCCAATCCTGGCCCTGGATGGTCAATCAGCCTTTCACTCAAATCAGGTGTGCAAAGCAGAAAAGCACCAAAAATATTAAAGATATCCAAAGACCAGGGTTGGACACCTCTGAGCACTGACTGATGCTGGAGTTGAATTCTTGATTGGAAGTCGGGTTTTCTGTACTGAACTGCAGTAGTCAATGGGTTTGTTCAGATTCGACTGTGTTCAGTACAAAAATAACAAAAGTATCAAAGTTCCCACTCAAGAGGTGGCACCAAAGGTTCAACATCCAAACAAGAGCACAAGTGGAAGTATTGACTGAAAAGTCAAACCAGAAGAAAACCTGTGTTGAAGAGATTCTGTGCGTTTTGTTATCTTCCTAATGGTGGCTTTGTTGTCAACCATCATTCCAAACCTCCTCTTCCTCACTCTTCATTCAGCAGTAGCACAGTTTCTGCCTGCACCCTGCTGACCCAACAGTACCCAATGTGGTTGTTGTTAAACCAACTGATCCCTGAACCGGATGCCCTTTCTGACGCAGGCTTCCCCATTTATCCCAGCTTAGAACCGACTCTTGAGGCACCCCGGCTACAATTTATTACCCAAGGAGTACAAGAACTGAGGAGACAGGAGGTTTGAAGTTATTTTTCAATAATTATTGGCTTGATTGATTAATGATTTTTTTTAGTCGGGCACAAAGAAGGGCACAACAAACTTATGCCCCTTTTCCACTAGTGCCACTTAGTGTAGTGTTGTTACGGTCAGTGTCGGAACGGGTCACTTCAAGTACTTTTCCATTGACGGTGGAGGTGGTTTTTGGGTTTTTCAAAAAAGAGTTAATGTGCAAAATGAGAGATGGAAACACATTTGCCGAATAAGTTCTGAAATTTTAAAAATTTGCAAAAAATTTGAAATATAGTTGGATGGAAACACGACTAATGTCACTGCTACAATTGAAAAACTGGCGCCTCGAGTTGTTGTTGTAAAGGCAGCTCAGACGCAACCAGTGACTCCACCCCCTAGCCAATCAGTGATGAACAGTGTTCTGATGTCACATTTTGGTGTCGACTGGGACCACTTGGAACCACAACGAAGTAGGTACAAAATAAAGGGCTGGTTCCAAGAATCTGGCCTAATGGAAATGTTTTGGAACTGTACCAAATCGTACCGACACTACACTAAGTGGCACTAGTGGAAAAGGGGCATTACTTCTTTCGGACGTTTTTCTCCTGAGGTTCACGCCTCTGTTTGCTGGAGCCCTTCCATGTAATGCTGAGCTCAAGTTAAGAAATGCCGAGCCTGTCTGCGGTTTGTCAGAACATAAAATAACAAAAGCTTAAATTTTAGCTGTAAAAGTTAGCGTGCGTTGATGATACAAAACAATGCTATAAGAAAACAATTGTGCTTTAATTACAAGGGATTGTAGTATATTTACATCAATAAAGTGACCAGACAGATTTCATCACTTCTCATGTTGGTTGATTTATTGTGTGGGAAATGTTTTTGCATTGTCATTAGTTTGGAGGGGGGTGAATCCAGCAAATTGTAAGAATATGTGTGCTTTGCTCGTACAGGAGAATATGTATGTATGCAGCACGTGATGACAGTTGATTGTGAAGTTCTCAGTTAAGCAACAAGCCCTTTCCTGCACCCAGAGCCATTAGGACAACCCCCAACCCCGTCTGTCAGCCACCACGCTCCCCTGCTCCTCTGCAGATGTGCACAAACACACATGCAGGCAATACAGAGGGAGTGTGGTGATTGGGATTGTCTGTGCGTGTGTGCGCTGCACTTCTCTCAGCCCGGGGGCAGACCCCCATACCCCAAACAGCTGAAGGGAGGGTGAGGGGTGTGCATTCATTGGAATGGAGCCTGAGCTGGCAGGGGGTGAGGAAGAAGGGTGATTGAGCGTCCTGCCTTAAAGAAGAAAAAGGGAGACATGGAAAAAAAGAGAAGAAAAAGGGGGATGGGTGAGTTGTTTTGCCTTTTAAAAAACAGAGAGGGTGGGGTGAGAGGGTGGAGGGGGGGGGGAGCAGACAGGCAGCAGAGGAGGTTCAGGGGTAGATGTGAGGGAAGGACGGCTGGGTGGCGCCGTGGCTCGGTTGTGTCTGGAGCTGAGCTAACAGCCAGACGCACGTTCATGTAGAAGCATGCCTCTTACTCTGATTGTTGGCAAATTAAATGAACTCAAATGGCAGCGAATAACTTTACAAAGTGTTGCGGGCAGATTACATTCATGCTTTTGTCACGACACAAGTGAGTTATGATGCCAACATTAAGTCAAGTTGTAATTTAGTTACCCGAGCTGCAGTCCTCTTCCCAAACTGTAGGTGTCTGCAGAGAAAATACAAACCACAGAGCAGGAAACACTCAGGAAGTTCATTTTACACAAATATTTGATTTTTTTTTTTACTCGTTAACAGGAATGTTTTCTTTCTTAATCTTGCATCCTCACAGAAAAGTTGTTTTAAAGATGGAGCGTAACTCTATAAAGAAAAGAAAGAAGCTTCTTTGATGCAGTACACGTGCAGTACACGAGAGGTTACATAATATTTTGTGTTTCTGCAAGACGCTGCTGTCGGTTTGTTTTTAAAGAACTCTCCTCCTGTATTTAGAGTGCAATCTGATCTGAGCTGCATAGACAATGTGGGTGGCACCAGCTGGCTTTATTCTGTCTCCAAATCAAAATATCATCTGATGTATTTAATGGCGCTTATATTCCGCACCAGGCGACACCCTCGTCGCGCTGATTCGTGCCAATCTCTTTAAGGTCTTGGCTCCGTTTCCAATCTGAGCGGACCGAATCCCTCACATTTTTACAGTGTTTTAAACGCTCTGCGCTGGCGCGTTATCTTTGATCGAGCTGATTCCATCCTCCCAAAGAATGAAAAGGCTCGGGTGCTTAATTTAATTAAGTAGGGTCAAAGGGCTGGAGCAGATTAGCTTTGCCCTTGCAGCTACTAACCACGATGGGGACTATCCTTTTGTAGGTGTATGATTAACTCGGAGCAAGACAAAGAAAGCAACAAAGACATGATTAAAGCCAAGGATATCCATGCACAACAGTTTTTTTTTTTACTTTTATCTGGATCTTGGCTGTAGTTGGATAAATATGGAAGATGAAATATCTGGTGGAGTGAAAGAAAAGCATCGCCTTTGAGACATGCACACCAAAAACACTTGAAGCCAGGACTTCGGCGCCTTCTGGTCGCCTCGGTGCGATGTAAGGGGCGGCGTGAAGACGGACCGAGCTTTGTGGCCATTTTGTTTCGTGAAAGTGCCTTTTGTCTGCCGGAGGTTTGTTGGTTTAAGTTAATGGCTTCCAGTTGTCTCGGTCAGGAGAGAGGTGTGTCGCTACAAGACAAACTTTAGACAGTCTCATCACACACACACAAACTGAGTGACGGGACACAGGTGTGTGCGCTCACGTCTTCACTGCATGGCTGGTTTTATGGCTGTTTTGCGAAGGTCAACAGTGGATGTGTTCAGGTTTACAGCACTGCTTGCATAATGTGTGTTAAAGCCGTAATAAAGAGCGCAGGGTTCTTTACAGCTTAAGATGAAAGGTGTGCTTAAGTTTTAAAGTCGTATTTATTTAAAGTCGTGGAGAGGAAAGAGTACTGCTGTAGTTTTAATTGTTTAAAGTTTGTATCGTTTCTTCTATCGGCACTGAAGCTGTTGAGCTTTAAGAAAAAGAGCAGCCTGTTTGAAATCTAAACCACAAGAAACAGAATCTGGAATCATATGTTCACATAAAGACACAAAAACACACGTTGGTGCTTTTTTACTCCGCTCTGTAATCGCATGCAACAAATCCACGCCGCCTCTTTGAAGTTTCCTGCTTCCAGCGTCCTCTTTCCTTCTCTCTGTTTCTGTTTATTCGTGTCTTTTCTCCACTCAAATGATTCACGTTGTGTGCACGCACATGTGGGTCTGAATGTTTGGCAGGTTCGGCCTCTGTCATCAATGATTCGGTGATGAAATGCAGTTTTCGGTTCACGTTTTAAATGCATTCTGCAGCTGCAGAAGTTGCATGCGTACCCAAGTTAAACTCCTATAATCAGATTTTATAGACGTTTTGTAAATGATGCATGCAGAAAGCCACAAGCTGTAACCTGCGACTGACCCCACAATCACCTCTATTGATCAGCTGGCTAACAGTAATGCATTAATCTGATTACATTTCTATGGAAACACAAGTGTAGTGTGAAACGAAAAGACAGGGTTTTACATGTTTGTGTCTGGAGCAGGAATGACCCAAGCTTCTGTTGTTTCAGATATCTTTTACTTGGTATTTTTTATTGTTTTATGTAATTCATCCACAGTTCAGCGCGCCTTTGTCATCATTTTTCTGCTCTACCCTTTGATTCATTCTCTTTAACCCAGTTCCACACTGAACCATGAACCTCCCCCCCTCCTCCTCCCCGTCTCTGTTGTGTAACTTCAGTGATAACTTTCCTGTTTATACCTCCTGCTCTGCTGTTTCTGAGACAAAAGTCCCTCTGTAGTTTAAAAATTTCCAATATAATACATTAATATTTCTGTGTACTATTATTCCACTACTTAGAACTTTTAGCTTATTTTAGATTTAAGCAGCTTTTAGCTCCAGCAGCTCCAATTCCGCACTTTCAACAAATTTAATCAGTCATTACCCACAAAATTCACACTGTTTTAAACTTCTCCAAGTTTTTTTTGTTTGTTTTAATTGTTCTTTGTTTTCCATTTTGTGCTCATATCAAAATAAAACTGTCTGGGACTGGAGGTGTATCTAAGTGTTTCTAGAGGGCAATGGGTACACTGTGGCTCTTATAGATATGTATGTGTGTGTGTGTGTGTGTTTGCCCCCAGACATGTAACAGGATCTGCGTCGAGAAGTCCTTCATCCCTCCTTGGTGTGTCTATGCCCTCTGCATCTTCCCCCTATCCGTTCACAGCCGTGTCTCCTTTCCGTCTGCCCCTTTTCCTGCCTTTTATCCCCTTTTCTATTTTCTGACTTAAACCCTAAACTTGTAAAGCTGTGGAAGTGATAGCCGTGAAACAATGTGCCTAACCCATCAGCTGCTTTTTCCTTTTTTTTTTTACTCACAAATTACAAAGAGATTGCTTTAATTTTAGAGGAAGTGTAATTATTTTGGAGGATGTTACCTGTTTTCTTTATTTGATTGGTGTTGGATGTATTCGGTCCTGCAGTTGATTGTCTGTGTTTGGATGATGGAGGTCATCAGACAGTCTGAGTTTGTCCCTTGGGATTTTTTTATCCCTCGTAGATAGAATTACAAGCCTTGTTGTGTGTGTAGGTGTGTTTTCTGTCACCTGTCAGGTGTTGAGCGTCTCTCCATCACCCAGCTGTGTTCAGTGTGCTAATGTCTACTAAACTGTGATTTAGGCTTTTTTGGCTTTAGGAGTTAAAGTTAAATGTTTTGAAGTGGGGTTCAGTGGAAACATTATAAACAGTATCTTACCTGTTGTAGATGGCTTCTAAAACTAAAGAACAGGTTTAGGTCTGACCAGATTGAAAAGCTATTCAATTCAATTGATTTAATTCTTAAAACCAAACAATCTATATGTAATAAAAAAATTAAATGACAACAAAAAATATACCTAAAACAAGATGCAAAAAAAACCACTTGAGTCATGAATGAAAAGGGTGCAAAGTGAAGAAAAAAACTCTTATTTTATCTGCCCCTTATTTAAAAAAAGTACTTCAACAAACAAACTAAAGCTTTGATAATTTCCTCCTAGACGCCACAAATAACATATTTTTATATAAATTGCAACCTAATCATCTTTTTAAAACATAGATTTTGTCCTACAGGATTTTATAATGGCAGCTAAACTATTCCACAAACCTATTTTACATTTACTTGTAAAAAATATTCTAATCAATCTGATCAGCTAGTTAGTTAGATTAAAGTTGTTTTTGGGTAACAATCCACTTTAATCTGGATTACACTCAGACTAGCCAATAGCTTGATAACAGCCAAGAAACTAAACACAGGTGTGGTTGGTTTTTAATAGGTTCAATCTGAGAACATCCACCTAAACATTTTTCAGTTTTTTCTTTTTTTAATCAAATTTCATTTTTTAAAGTTTCCAGTCGGGCTGGAGTCCGTTCAGTGTGTTCTGTTAGTTCAGTGTGTTTCCAGGAGCTGTGTGTCCTGCCCTCCATGGCAGCTCTCAGTGCAAACACAGCTGGCTGCCTCCTGTGATTGCACGGGTTAACTCGGCCTGCTTGCAAAGACAAAACAAGAACAAATATATAATAAATAAAAGGATCACATTCGTCGATGCTTCTCAGGATAGTGTCAGAGTCATAGCTTGGTTTCCAGATAATTAGTGATGTTAAGCTGCTGATTACTGAATTTTTTAGCGGCTGCTCATGTTACGTTCCTACAGGCACCTGATAAAAAAGATGATGTCATTATTTTAAACACAATTCTTTCCTCTGATCTTTTTCTGAATCACAAAACCCATTTTTTATGCGCACCCTGTTTACATAGCATATTTCACACACTATAATGTCTTAGTTCCCCATTGGCTGGTTGATAAAAGCAATTTATCTAGGGCTCATGTGGCCGTCGGAGGGAGAGGCACACAGAGGGAGATAAAGAAGGGAAAACAGGGCAGGTAGTGAGCATTACGCATCATAAATAAAATGTCAGGAACACCGGTGTGTGCTAGCTAGTGCTCAGGGTAGCATGAAATCTGCTCTCATCCCCTCCTTCTTTATCTTCCCTTTCTTGTTCTGTGTTTGTGTGTGCTGGGTAATTGAGGTGTGTGACCTTGCTGTGGGCCTGGCAGGTGTACGGCCCGGGGATGAGATGAATAGGGTGGGGGGGCGAGAGCAGGGGAGGGGTCGAGAAGCGAGCTCCTTGCTTCCCTGCATGTGCATAGATGCATGCATTTGGCATTGTGTGGTGGAAGAAAAATAAGTGTGTGTTTGTGTGTGTTTGTGTGTTCATTTGAGCAGTCAAGATGGCACATATCATTTTCTGTAAGCAGCAGAGTGTGCATTTAAATCAGCTTTGGTTGTAACATCTGTAAACATCACTGTCAGATACTTGTCTGTGTAATTACAATAAACTAAAGAGACAAATGCAGGCCAAACACGGTTAGATTTTATTACTGGCATTAAGGCTACATTTCCTATACGTCATGTTAAATCTGGCCACAAAGATGCATGGAGGAATATTGTGTTTTTCCACACTATTTTTGTCGAACTCTCACCGATCACCAGATTTCTCTGAGCTTTTTTGTTCTCTTGTCATCACAACACACTGCGAGCTTTAGCATCTCAGCCTCTAACATCTCAGTCTACTGTTTGCATCTAAAAAAACGAGGATTCATTCGACTGACCAAATATAATTTCGGCATGAAGACCTTGGAAGCAGGTTTTTTAGGTAGGATTTTGGACGTTTTACTACTGAAGCTGTAATATTGCTATCTTCTCCCTCTATCCAAGCCAGCGCAATTTATTTATTCTTTATGCTTCTTCCTCTGGTTTCATAAAACCGTTGCACTCACCCACATGCTGCTTACAAAGTTTACGGAAGCTCATGAAATTTACGTAGTGTAAAAGAAATAACCCAAAAACCAGCACAGTGGCCTGAGGGCATCCTGAGGCGTCTCCAGCTAAAAGAGGGCATCGTAAAACCAAACAGGGCATCGTAACGACGCCCCTCTAGTTAAATACCTACTTGGAAGGATGGGGATCCTAATAGTCCCTGTTTTAATGCTTGTACCGCTCAAGCTGATACGTAGGGTGTATTCACACCTGACACATTTGGTTTGCTTTAAACAGACCAGAGTTTGTTTCTCCCGTTGGTCTATTTACACTATAACCTGGTTGGGTATGTTGAAACCTGATCTTTGATCTGTTTTGTGATAAATACCGTTCAACTGGATGTGTTGAGTGTACCCAGTCCATAAAACCATTTGACGCAAAAGTGCTGTGGTGCATTAAGTCCAAAACACTGCGTTCCTTTTGCAATACAGTAAAGTTTTAAAGGTTTGAGCTGAATTCTGCTCTGGAACAAGCCCCACGCTGTCCAGATGTTAGCTTGACTCCATGCGAGTTTCTCCCAAATTCATGTTTTTATTGAAGATACGATGACGGCTGCTTCAAAAACACAAACCGTCCCTTTAAGTTGGAACCCCATCCAAATTCTGACTCTGAATAAAAAGACGCAAAAAAAGAGATGGAACTATAAACATTTTCCATTTAACATATGTATCATCGATCTGCACCAAACAGAATCAAATCTTTTTCTAAATTTCCTCGGTTTTGCTGCTAAAACCCAACATGTTCTTCTGCACCATCGTGGTCTTTTCCACAGAATAGTGCTGAACTGCAGAGTCTATAGGCTCACACTCCCTCCCTCCTCTCCTTCTCTCAGTAGCACAGTGCATCTGTGTCATGTCACTGAGTTTGTGTGTCCCAGGGTAACCCTCCTCACCCTCCCATACCAGTCCAATCCCTCCCCCCGCTGCCGCTTTCTGCCCTTGTGTGTTTCAGACTGTCATCCTTGATCTCTTCATCCTCTCCACCTCACCCTTTATGTCCTGAAGAAGTTTCTGTCTCATCTTCTCTTTCTCCATATTTAATGCCTTTCACTCTTTTAGCATCACTTCCTTCCTCTCCATCACACGGCACTAACACATCACTGCACCGCTCTCTTCGTGAAGCGAGCAGAAACATAAAACTGCAAGTGTGCATATATTAATAGATCCAAGCCTCTAAGCTGACTGCTGCATGCATAATCTATCTGCACACTCAAGAAGCTGTGTGTGTGTGTCTGTGTGTGTGTGTGTGTGTGTGTGTGTGTGGGGGGGGGGGGGTGTCCTGTTAGGCTCCTCCCTTAAGAGACAGGTGTGGACCAGATTGAGTTCCGCCTCATTTCCTCTGCCCTGCGCAGCTGGTCAAGGACACATTTACACACACACACACTCTTAACACATGGCCACACACACACACACACACCACAAATAAAGACACAACTCAAGACGCTGAATGATCAAATGCAGCATTAGCATAAAGTCAGCGCGTGTGTGGATGTGTGTGTGCGTGTAGTGCACAGGAAGCAGCCTGCTCTTGAATTCCAGTGGAAGAGAATTACAGTTGTGATTACAGAAGTATTTCCATTGTGAAATAAACTGATTTACAAACTCAATTGTTCAAACCCCTCCCACTTAACGATATAATTACTTTTTATAAAATAATAAAACACTTATTAATATATTAAGTAGTCTTTAGCTATATTTTTTTGGCTTCTGCAGGAGTTGCAACAGCAAACAAACCTGGTTTGGCTGATTATTTTAAAGATGCTTACTTGATGATAATGTGAAATTAAGATACTTCAATATTTTAGAAAATCATAATTTCTGTGTGTTTCATTGTTCAAATTCAGTGTCTGCATCCTACAAAAGACCTGATCAACGTGGACCAGGTCCTTTGTCGACCGTCTATCCTTTAGCTTTATTCCTGCAAAGATCAAAATTAGCACAATATCAATATATTATTATTAGCTTAGAGGCAACACATAAAGAACTAATGGACCTGCCATACAAGCTTGTTACGATGATTTCTAACAAGAATATTATTGAAAAACACAGTTAGACCTTTCACAATAACAAATATCGCTGGACGATAAATTATTCCAGAAAATATTGTGATAAACGATGTCATTTGGAGACCATTTTGAAGTAATATAATGATCCAACCTCCGCTATCCATGCCAGCACATTTTATTCTGTGTCACCCTCACTCTGCTTACAAAATTTACGTTTGCCAAATTGATGGCAGCAAATTAAAGGCCTAAACCTTTAATTTTTGTACCGCCAGATTTTTATTTAAAACCGTACTCCTGTCCGTCGCTTCATCCGTCATTACAAGCAAAAAAAAAAAATCTCCCAGTCGGTCCGCAATGCATCTTAGAACAGGGTGGGCCTAGAAGAATACACCTGAGCTGTTCCTCAAATCGGGACAAAAGGAGGTTACATTTGTGGCAAACGTAGGAGCCATCAAATGTGGACATCCTTCAGCTCGTCGCTGTGACATAATCAACCGCCATTCTGTTACGGCACCTCCTCTTTACAGGAAGTGTAGGATGGCAATGTCCTGCAGGCAAACGTTGCCTTTAGAGCATAAAAAAATCATTTGCCACACAGGCGCAGAGGAGGAATTAGGACCGTCTTATATGTGCCTGTGTACATACTTGATGGTAAAAGTGAGCGTTAGTCATGTTATGAGTGCATATGTGTCTTGCAAGTGTGTGTCTTGTGTGTGTGTGTGTGTGGTCCTTTTTTCAGATGGTAGGAGCCTCCATGTGGGGATCATGTGTGCCCTTGTCAGATAAAGAGTTCTTTGTGAGCAGTAGCAGGAGATGCAGCTCATGTCGAACACATCTTCCTCTGCTTTACCTCACTTGAATTTGCAAATATAAACAGTTGTTGTTCAAGACTTGCTGCTTGCAAATGAGAAATTTTCATGTGTAACTTTCTTTAAACCACAATATCATGGATGTTAAATTCAATTCAAAAATACTTTATTTATCCCAGAGGGAAATTAGGTAAAATATAAAGTGAATATAAACAGAGCAGTGTGTTTGCAGAGTGATAGGTAACGTGTGTAAGCAGATGGAGTTGAACACCTTTGCTCAGGTATGTGGGCTTGGTAGGACTTGTCTGACGACTCGGCCCGTGCACACGCTTGTTTTATTCTGTTGTGTTGAATCAAATATACACACCTGTGATCAATTTACAGTAGTTGTGAAAATTAACACCTACATGTTTGTGTTTGCACGTCCCACCATCAAAATGATATTTGGACACATTTGTTTTGATATATTCAGTTAGTGACGACTGAAAACTGTAGCGTCTGTTCATCCTGTTCTTTGAGAACCCGTTGAACCCAGTTTGAGTGGTTTAGAACTGAAATGAAGTCTACAGCTTCCTGATGAAACAAAACAAAATGAAAGAATAAGCGTCACGATGGATCCATGGTTAGCACCAACGCCTCACAGCAAGAAGATCCTGGGTTCAATCCCCGGTTTGTGGAGTTTGCATGTTCTCCTCTTGCTTGTGTGGGTTTTCTCTGGGTACTTCGGTTTCCCCCACCCCTAAAAACAGGTACAATAGGTTGTCTTGGTACCGATACCGGTATCAGGACACCACAACCTGTGGATTTAAAACTAAGTATTTGTGACTAGTTCTGTGTTGCAAAAACATATTTTCACTCTCGTTAAGCCAGCATGGGTCACACTCCATTCTATTATTAAAGTGAAAGTTTTTATTATAGAGGCTGCAACAGATATTGACTTGTTTGAGTCCATCTTTATCGTCTTTGTTCATGGTAAATACCCTGCAAATAGACACAAACGTACCATCAGTCAATGTATATCATCAAGAATGTATTCTTAAGCTGCTTTGGAGGCAGAGAAAGTTTGTTTTTCATGAGTCATTATCATCACTTAACTGTCTTGAAGAAAAGTACTCATTTTTTTGTTTTTGTTGGGATGCCTCAGGGCACGTTTCTAAGACTCAGGGTGTTTGTGTGGAGAGGTTCAGGCACGCCAGCTTTCTGCACGCAATATTTGATGTTCTTGCAGTTTTAAACCATCATCGTTTGTCAGTTTTAACACAAGATTGATGTTCAGAGACTCAAGCTAATTGCTGGTAACAGTTTAACGTCACATTTGACGAACAGCTCGTTATTGGTTCTGATAATAAAAAGAGTAAAAGTGAACTTCTTTCAACAGGTTGAAACCCTTGAGTTTTTTTAAGTACAGATATTCGCCTGAGTTTGGGGTGTGCTAGCTGGGCTGACGACAGAGTCATGTTTTTATGTGGAGGACTGACGTCACGCGATGCTAGCAGCGTGAGCGTCTGCAGCTCTGAACGCCACCGACAGCTGTGCTCAGCTGCTGAGAAGCTGTTTGGGTGTGGGAAATAAAAAGAGCACCAGAGGTAAAATAATAATAGTAACGTGTGAAAAGGTTATATTTATAAAGCCCCAATTTAGGCATGCTTCCTCAAACACCTCACAAAGACCAGCTCTTTTTTTTTTTCCTCTCTGGCACACAAACACAATTGCTCCGTTCACAGCTCCTGATTTTGGCAGCGGACACAGTCGGCCGGCTTTCATTAGCATCTGTCTAGACACGATTTATTACCAACTGCTCATTCCTGTCCTCTCCACTTCTTTCTTTCTCTTTGTTGGCTCATTTGTGCTGGATTTCAGACGGACTCTAGCTGTGCGTCGCGAGGCTCGAGTCAACGAGTCTTGTCTGCCACCCTCCTCCTCCTCTTCATGTGGGTGTCGTTTTTCCTGCCTGTCCTCAAAGAGGAAGTCGGTCTGTCTGCCTCGTCTGTCACTTAACCCATCCAGCCGTTTCTTGCGTGCTGTGTGTGCACACGTGTAGGAGTCGGTGTAGGTGTTTTGGTTTCGCGAGCCGGGCTTGGGTTTTGACCATGACCTTTTGCTGAAGCCGTGCGACAGAAGTTCACTGAGCCAAAACATCCCCAGCCACAGCCAGCTTCACACTCCTCCTTAATGTCTGTAGTTCTGCCAGCTCTGGCCTTGAAAACACATACATGTTTACAGGCAAATGAGACAGAAAGCAGACTGTCTGCCTCTCTCGTGCATGCACACAAAATAATATGGCCAACACCCAGTTTAAAGCCAGTTTACGGGGCATTTGGCTCCAAAAACTCCAACAGCTCTGACCAGAAATGCAAAAAAAAAAAAAAAAACAGATGAGTCCTGGTGACTCAGTTTTACAGATTGAAAGCAGTATTAAATAAGAACATTAGGAGAGAAGAACCAAATGACTGCCTGCCATTCATAAATTTTTAAATGTGCTCAGACGAAGGAAGCGGTCACCTCCTTTGTCATTCAGACAACCTCGTCCCTCATATGTCTCTCACACACCTTCAGGATGTGGTGTGTCAGCATTCCAAGAAGCTGTACACAAAGCACAGTGTCCTCTCTTTACGGTCTGAGTGCACGCTTACCTGCAGGCAGGTGAGTCAACTTACTACCAGCTTTAAACACAGAATGGTAATAGCAGATAAATGGACACGGATCAGACCTGCAAATAATCTAGTTTAATCCCACTCCAGTGTACTGTATGTACATGCAGGTTAAAAGTTTGTTGCCCCGACTTGAAGAAAGCTACTGAATCAGCAATGACTCAGGTCTGGGGTTACTTCACTCACGCCATGCACGTTCCTGCATGTTGAGTGATGAGCACAGATGGAATGTGTACGTTACTGATGACAATAACGTACACATTCCATCGGTATGTGTACGTTATTGTGTAAGAATAAGAATCAAAGAAAGTCTTTTGTTTCTGAAACCTTTTTTGTGTGTTAGAGGTGAAACATCTGGGTGTGTAGCTTTTAGATAATCTGTCGTTCGCATAGTTTGTTTAGTAGATTTTCTATGAACAGATATTTACTTAGTGACATGAATGATTATTTTCTCAAGGTGGTTTTTCACTAATTGACTTCATGTCCCTTGGTTTGGATAATCCAACTGTTAAACTAGTCTATTGTGGGTCATTGTTGCAGGTCATGTCTCTATTAAAGTTTCAGTTTGTAGTCTAGAGCAGGGGTTCCCAAAGTTGGGGTTAAAATGGGTGCTGAAACATCCAGGTAGGATCTTTAAATGACAAAAAGGATGAGGTTGGTGTACCTAAAAATGTATTAAATTGGCTTAATATTGTTACTCTGCTATTGTTTATTTGACCTGATACCAATGATTATCACCAATCTGGGGCATAGGTCTCTGCTACTGTTATTTTGTGGGTGAAAAGCTAAAATATTGGGCAACCACTGGTCTAAAGGTTAAAAATAATCAATATTTGGTCGTTCTCTGTCTATTTACAATGCATAGTCATTTGCTTAAATACAACAGACCTAGTCTCCTAGTTTTTTTATGTGATTTTTACAACCACTGTACTAACTTTGTTAATCTATGTTTCAGCCTTCTATACACTCAAGTTAAGTTTGTTGCAATCTGCACTTTTACCACTAGAGGTCTCTAAATCTCACTTGTATCTCTTTTAACCTGCAAAGTTAAAGTTTTAAAGAATTTGTCTTTATAAAGAAGATAATATTTATAAAAAAAAACATTGTTAGAGTATTTTGTTTTCCTGTTTTTGCTGTTTACTTTCAGTGAAGTCAGTCTTTCTGCTCTGTAAACTATAGTTAAGTGTTTTGACGTGATGGTCAAATCATCTTAATCCAGAGTTGCTCTTCACTTTGTTTTTCCATCATCTTTTCTGCTTTTGCACACAGTTATCTTTTCATTTTAATGGCAGCTGAAAAGATGCACATTATCTTCATCTTTTTTATCTTTTTTTTTTTTTGTCAGACTGAAGATTTTTTACCACTTCATCTCCTCTGTGCTCCACCTTCGAGTTGACTCTTTGTTGCTCCGCCTCTGCCTCCCTTTTCTGTTCTGCTTAATGTCAAAGGGAGATGCTCCCACTGGTTAACCTTTACAGACAAAAGATAAACACCACTTTCTGTATTTTTTTATCTTTCACTCCATCTTTCAGTACCGCTCACAGCCTCTCGCTCACCCAATCTTCATCTGTTGATCTTTCGAATACAAATTTGTGCAATTTGATGAATCCTGATATCAATCAAAACTGAATGATTAATGTTTGAACGGTTGACATTTTGTTGATGTGTCATCAAAGAATAGATTTTGCTCTGCCACACATACACGCACTTGCTTGCCGTAGCATGCCTTTGTTTAATCTTGCACCGGCGGTGAAGCACCCACATTCTTTCTAAAACGCCGACACACAGACACAGCTGGGATCCTTCAGGGAGTGTGCACTTTGACCCCCTGGTTCAAAGGTTTGAGGGTTTTTTACCACCAGGCTGCAAGATCAGTGAAGTCTGAGCCAGCTATTTCTGCCTCGTATTGACACAAGTGTCGCACACTCAGCACAAGCTGATCCGTGTGTGCGGCTCTGCAGGGAAACATATGGAGGCTGCGGTGCGTGGGCGTGTTTTATGGTGCCGCCCTGCAGGTAGAACCTGAGAGGGAAGGTGGTAGAGAGACAGGTAGACGTTAGAAAGGTGGCTCATGGGTTCACTGACATACAGAAATAGTCAAATGATTTTTAAACCAAACCTGAAGTTCTTTGGTCATTGAGGTCTTTATAACTACGTTGATTTTGTTTGCTTCAAAGTAGACGTTTTCTTGTCACAATATGATCCATCAAGTGAAGTAAATGTGATTGGTCCATGCATGAGTTGATTAAAGCAAAATAAATGCTTCTCTAGCACTCCCACTATAAAAATCACATTTGCGTGCCAAAGGTAGATAGACTGATCTGTCTGAGCTTTGTCTCTTATCGCTGAGACCTTTTAAACTTCACTTTAAAGTTTAACTTTAGAGCCCCAATATACAGCTCCACCTACTGTTGTTGTACCAGTTTCATGGCCTTTTATACCAAGTATTAGGGCTACGGGGATGATTCACTTTTAGTATGTACGAGTGTGTAGTTCTGTAAGAAAATAGCCTTTAGAATTCCTTCATATTTCCCCATTTGTGTGTGTGTGTACATATTTTGGTGGGGACGATTTTTGACCATTTCCCGGAACATGCAGCCTGGTGAGGACCCATTGTTTCTTATGCGGCCAAAAGTCTGGTCCTCATTGGGGGGATATACCGTTGGTGGGTCAGGGGTTAGGTCTAGGACTAAGGCGCAAATTGAGTTTAGGTTAAGCTAAAGAAATGACCTGTAAATGAATGGAAGTCAATGCAAAGTCCCCATAAGGATAGAACAAACGCGCGTGTGTGTCCGTTTTAGTGTTTGCACATATTGCAGGCAGGTACTGTGTGTTCTCAGTGTGTGTGGAGGTGTGTGTTGGGGGCGGGGAAGAACGCCAGAGTACCACCTGTTCTCAGTCATGTAGCTCAGCACCGACGCCGTGACTCACTGACCAGGAGGCACACGAGGAACACACACACACACACACAGATGGCCACAACGCTGGTTCCAGGCCCTGCTGTGCAGTCCTGGCTGACACGCAACCACACAGTGTAGTTTCACGAGCCACGTCGAATGACACACCGACAACATCATGACCACGGAAGTAGTCGGCAAACGTGACGCATCCGTAAAAAAACCTCTTGTAGAAGAATTCACTGATCTTTGTGTCTTGGTTTCTGACAGTATAGAAGTATTTCATATCAATCAAGTAAAGAAAAAACTATTTTTTAACTGTTGATAAAGTAATTTTGAGTGTTTTTTACTGACCTGAGTTCTTTCCTGTTTTGGTTCCAGGAGGTTGGAGGTGTCATGGTGGCCTGTAGGTCCTGAGAGAAGAGGGACTACTTTACCAACAACTATCTGGTAAGGCTCCTTATGTATACATGGTTAATAGGGGTGAACCGATAAATCAGCCTCCTGATCGACACCAAGTTCCTTAATTTTGAGAGATCAGAGATCGGCCGATACTTTGTGAAGGTAGACGAGAGGCCGATCTTTACTAAGGTCTGAAAATGAATCATTGTCCCCTTTTTCTCTGCCGTGAGCACTACTTCATTTCCAGTTAAAGTTTGTATTGTTTCAAGGGTATTCTTCAGTGTTTTTCAATAAAATAAGATTGGAACATCGAAGTGTCAGTTAATTACAAAATCTGTTTCGACCAAAATTCGAATCGGCAGATCAGACTTTTTAAAAATCTGTGATCGGCCGGAAAACTGCAATCTGTGCACCACTAATAATTAAAAGCTACATAAAGTAATACTTACCTAATGGTATTTAATTAGATAGTATATAAAACAGGGCAACAGGGCAGTATATGAATAAAAGACTAGTAGGAGGGCAATGGTGCGGGTGTGAAATCGTTGCCGTTCATGGAATCACTATCCTAACAATCTCATTTACAAACTAAATAAACTCTTTGTTCTTTTGAAAGAAAAACGTGCTCCTAAGGGATCAAGTATTTACTCTTCAAAGTCAAGTTAGAGTAAAAGAAGTCAATGATTAGCTTCTTTATTCACTGGGTTACAGAGTTCAAAAGAACACACCAGTTCAAGCCTCTCATGAGAAATACAGTTTTTGTTTTATTTTCATAGAAATTTCTCTCACAAGTAGCAGAGGTCTAAAAAAACACCACAGATGATATATAACAACTACCAGGTTGCCCATCTTCATTTACCACATGTACTCCAGTTGATTAAATCATAAATGTGAGGACAGCTGCTGAGGTCTGTGCAAAGCAAGTCATGCTTGGCAACAAAATAATGTGCACGGCCTTGAATGCAGTTTTGCGAGGCATGCACCAAAAATAAGTTGTGCTTTTCAAAAGTTGGCAGAAAAGTTGGTTGTGTGGTCACAGAATTCAAAGAGACACCAATGAAATGTTTGTTTTTATAATTTCATTTGTCAACATGTCTCCAATGAGCTTGAACATTTAAAGGGGGGCTAACTTTTGGAAATGAGATTCTCCTTTAGTCTGTTTTTAGTCTTTGAGTCACTACAGGCTTATTTTAGCTCAAAGTTTGCTGACTGTTTGAGAACGATCCAATCTGCTGAAACAGTCTGTTCTTTTTCTTTTTTTTTTAAGCTCCTCTTGTCACTGAGTATTACATAACTCTGAGAGTGAGTTTATAAGGCAGGACTGATGTGTTTAACTTATCCTGGAGCCACAGTCTGGATTAGCTGCTTGTTTGGAGAGCCAAGGAGGGGCAAGCCGGGGCTCCTTATCGGTGCCTCTCTCCTTGACCGAGGACGGTAATTATCGGGGCTGTAGCTGCTCCGTTTGGGTGTGTGAAACTAGTCTGACTGTCTGACCGCCTGTGTGTGTGTGAGTGTGTGTATGGAGGTGACTATTATCGTGTCTGTCGGTCTCTCGTGTACCCAGGATCTGACTCATGTCGTGCCACACACTCATTCAGTCCCACAAACACAATCCTACCTATCAGAAGCTGAGAGGTACCATCTGTACCCAAAAGCTGTACAAACTTCCATACATTTTTTTTTCTGTCCATTTCTGCTGTCTGGACCTCATCCCAAGTTTAGGTTTTAAATATATGTTTGTTTCAATGGTATGACAGGAATTTTGGGGCCTTGCATCCTTGGATAGCGCTGCAGCTTACTGTATATGAGGAGTGTGGGAACTGATCTCTTTAATTACAGTCTTTGCTCCACATAAACACATCTGCATGTAACATATTTATCACCTGCCGCTAAATAAACCGCTACACAGCTTTTAATTAAACGCTCATAACTTAACTTTTACAGTCAACCCAAGTCAAAAAGGCTACTGCTAAGCAGTTAAAACCATCACACTATAAGGTTTTAGACAACTTATGATGATTTTGTTACGACCATTTTACTCATAATTGGTCCAAAAGAGGCTTCCAGTAGATTTTTTTATCCCACCTTTAGCTTAGACATCTTTAGTGCTAGACAAACTTTTCATAAGTTGTCTAAAACTTTAGTGTGAAGAGGCCTTAACTTGGTCAGTTTTGCTGAGATAGAGCTAAAATCAGGTGTGGTTGTAGCTTGGGTTGTAACAATACGTTGATCCCCATCGATATATCAATTAAATGATTCAATTACATCAAGGCAAAACAAAAAAGTTGATCTGTATCATCATCATTTGCCCAACATGGATCGATAAACCCTCATCTAACATAAATGATTGTGTTAGTTGGACATATGTTATTGCATCGTATCTATTGCTAGGCCTTAAAGTTCTCCATCGTCAGGACGAATTGCTGTCATCTGCAAAAATGATGGAAATCTGAAATTGGTTTATGACTAAAAATAGTTAATATTTTGACTAGACAAAGTACCTGTTTGAGATATCTCTGATTACATTCTAACTATTCTGTATAAATGATATTTACCATTAAGTTGTATGGAGGCTCTAATTTAAGATGTCTGCAATAAACATAATTCAAATATCAACAATTAAATTATGACTAGTCATAAAATAAATTTGAGATATCTCGCTTTTTGTTCCATCTAGTCGTAATTCCAATTAAATATGTCTTCATGACATTAGGTTTGTATGTACAGTAAATATTAGTGTTTTTGATTTTAACCAGCCCTAATTGTGACATCTTTTCTCAAAACTATGATATCAACTGTTGAAGTCTGTGATTTTTAATATAACTCTTAGTAAGAAATTGTTTGATGTAAAGCTACAACTGATTAACCAATTCAAAATGCCACCACAGCATATTTTATATACATACAGATTTTATCGTGGTGCGGTAATGACGAAAAACACAACTGCTGAAGGACGCTGAGGATGTAGGGCCAAGTGTTTGTGTGTGGCACGCTGGGGGTCCCACCCATGCCCACATCAATCAGCGGTCCTCTTCCTGTTCACTTTGGTGGGCTAATGGCCTCCCACGGCACTATTTACTGTGCAATTACACACACTCAAAACCGGTCTCACACTGGAGAGGCGCTCTCTAATGGAAGGAACAATCTCACAGGCGAGGATCACCGTACAGCATCGTGTGACTTCATGTAGGCAGACCAGCGCCGTTACCTGGTAAACATTTGCATAAATAATGCTGAGGAAAACATGTGCAGGACTAGAAAGAACTGAGGAAATAAAACCGTTGATAATAACATCTAGATGCAGATGAGGAACACTTTAGCTTACAACTCTACGGTGGATAATTACGACCCAAAGCAATTTCTGCAGTAATTACTTCCAGATGAAGTGATAAAATATTTTTTGCAGCTGACCTATAATATACAATCATTATACCATTAAGGCTGCAGCTGGATATGTTTTATTGTACATCTGGAGCTTAATTGTCTCATTTTCATAAACCACATAATGGAATGCTGGATCTGTCAGTTCAACTAGAAGCTTTTGGACCACAGACGTGTTGTCAGATGGAAAGTTTTTCCACCCTCACTATGGAGTACTGTATTTACAGTATCTGTACCGTAGTACGCGTTGCTTATTTATACACAGAAGATTCATAAATAGTGTCCACGGGATCATCCTGGTGCAACAGGCAGCACTCAGACTGCAAAGGAACGAACAAAACACCAGCTTCCATCGTCTCAGAAAACACACGATGTGACATTATTGGCATGGATTTCTGCTGAGGTGGAGAGATGTTTCATAACGTTCCGACTTTATTGTTTATGTTCTTTTTTTACATTTTTTTTAAGTGCCGCTCTGGCCAAAAATAAACTGCATGTGTGAGAATCCTAAAAGCATCGCCTCAGCATCATCCATGACACACTTCCACCTTCCCTGCAGCGACTAATTTTGCCTCCTGTTCTCCTGCTGAGGCAGTGCCTTTCTAAATATAATTTCTTCACCAGTGTGTGTGGGTGTGTGTGGCTCATTCTGGTTCTCTGGCATCAACGCAGAGTTCGTGATGGTTCTTTTAGCGCGGGAAAGCTGGAACAAATGTTTCCGGCCTTAGATGAACCCTTTAATTGTTTTTTTTTTTTTTATCTTATGTTGAATAATTGTCCAACTTCTGTCCAGTCATGTCGATATCATGTACCAATCAGGATAAAGTCACGTTCTATCCTGACAAATAAACATGAGTACATGGACACGAGCAAACATCTGTTCGTCTATAAATAGTGTCTGATGAAAACTGGGCTATGTGTGAACAAAATAAACCTGAAACCTTCCAGAACTTTATTGTCTATAATCAAACATTGTGTAAATGAGTCAAATTTAACTTCATGTCAGAGTTCTAAGAGTCCAATTTAGGTAAAAATCTAGACACAAAGGTGTCACCATTCCTGTGTACATGAGCTTTTTTTAAGTTGGATTGTAGGGGAGGGCGTAAACATTTTAAGACAACCCCCGCTTACGAATTTTACGCAAACTTATAAAATTTACGTTGGTGAAAAAAGGTAAGACCAGACCGGAAATTGTGACAAAACAACGGAACAACAGCTGTAACATTATTACCTATCTCCTCTAGCCACGCTGCCACAATATATTCTTCGTCTTCCTCGGGCATCATAAAATATTTGCGGTAAGCTTTTCCACCGCTCAGATACAAAATTTGCGTAAAGTAAAATAAACTTGGTGAATCAAAGGTCGCCAGGGCATCCAGAGCAGTTGTCAGATGAAAGAGGGTGTAGTAAAACTACCCATCGCACCTCTAAATACCTGTATACCATTTAACTTCGGGGTACTCATGAACGTACTGGGTACAAGCTAAAGTACTTAGAAAGTACTATTAGGAGTTGCGCTGCATTATGAAGCGATTTGTCACTTTGTGTTTGAGGTGTAAGAAAATATTTCATTTCCCGATACTGTATTCATTCTCTAAAGCACTGTATGGATGTTTAATTGAGGCTTAAAGCGTAAACTTTAATGCCACTGGTTCATTTTTGTGTTGTAATTTAGCCTCCGACCACTAGTTGGCAAGAGCCCTTTGGCTCATCCACTAAAGAGCCAGAGAGTTTAACACTAGCTTAATCATTAGCATTGTATAAAAATACTGAGGTTTTTATTTTTATTAGAATTTTTGATTTAAAAAAAAAGCACAATATGTCTCAATATATCACGATACAATATATCATGATACAATATACCACGATATATCGTATCGTGACACCTGTGTCCTGATATGTATCATATTAACTAACTCTTGCCGCCCTACTTTATGTTATGCTTTAATACGGCTTTATGTCTCGTAACAACATTACAAAAAAACATAATTTAAATAAATGAAGGTGTACAAGTCGTCTTATGGTCAGAAGACGAAGGCAATAAAAACATTATCGCCCACCTTCGCCTTCTGTTGGTGGGCGATAATGTTTTTTCTTGTGTAGCTCAAAAGCTGACCCAGTTCAAGATGGCCACTTCTGCCAAAAATGGCTTTAATGAGCTAAATCTGTGTGGTGGAGCTGAGAGTCATTCAAAGCACATAGATTTATTAATTTTAGTTTGAAACTCTGACATGAATGGATCCATTCCTTAAAAAAATACAGTGCCTTGTTTATTTTCATATGATTTGCATATTTGACTTGTGTATTATGGTCCTATTTATAGTAAATCTTGTGTATTTTTACTGCTGGTGCAGTCTGGAGTTCCTGTGATGATGAGCTCTTCCTCATCCAAAAATAGAAGGAGACTCAGAAATCTAAACTCCTCGATCACGACTCTGATTAAAAAAAAAATAGATCAAATCTCCTCAAATATGGGCGCGCGGAGGTGATTACAGCATCAGGAGTGGGACACCCAGGCAGCGTGCGCACGGAGGGGATTCCAACCACGCAGTGACGTGAAATCAGCCTGTCTCTTTAAAAACTCAGCGAGCGTGTGCGCGAGACAAACAGAGAGGAAAGAGGAGCTCAGCTCGACGCAGAGCGCTTACAGATACTCGCAGCGATAAAAAAGACAGCAATTAAAGGAATTTAAAACAAAAAGGAATTCAGATTAAAAAGCAGAACAAAGAGGACCGAGTGTTTAAGAGGGAGTCCGGCCGCTCGGTGGCTCCAGTTTCACGGTTGTTCGACACCCGGCTCTCTCTCTCATTCAGCCGGAATCCGAGCTCCTAACTTGGGAAATACCGCTGCGGACTTTAAAGGAACCGGATACGTGTCTCTGTGGAGAGCTTTAATTCTGGACTGAGCGGATTATTTGAAACCGAGGCGGACACGGTGAGTGCGGGACATTTAAATATATATATGTTTGCTTTTTGCTTTTAAATCAGAGAAGCTGTTGAATAAATAAAAAAAAAATGAAGTTATTGTAACTGAGTGATTACAGAGCAGATGAGGTGGGGGAATTCGGTGTCTCTTTGATCCCACGCTTGGAAGTTACGTTTTTATTCCTTCTGATCCAGTTTGGTCACAGTTACCGGACTTGTTTATGGTTCGGCTCACTTGGACCTGACTCGAACTCTGTTCTGATTTTCCTGACTTTACCAGTAATTGAAACACTCGAGTTGGAGAGGTTGTTGTGCGCGCGCGCCTCGGCACCGAGACGAGCTGTCATGTAGCTTCCTTATCTTGTTACGGGACACAACGATCCCGAAACGGGACAAGTTGCTCCTGAAAGGTCGCTGATCCTGCGCGAGAGGAGTAGAGGACGGGTGTGTGGGAGGAAAAGTGCGTGCGTAAGGAGATCTCACGCCTGTGTGTGTGTGGAGTGGGGGCTGGGAAGGATCATTGAGGTCGGCAGCCGTATAAAGTGAATAGATAGCCCCCCGCCCCCCTCCCTGGTCAACCTTTACGCACAGAAAGCAGAAGTGATTTGCATCGCCTCTTTTTTTTTAAGGGGGGAGGGATGGTGTTTTGGTCAGTGGAGTCTGATCACTTATTGTTTCATCTGTTGCTTAATTATCACCTCTCAGATGAAACTTTAATCTGAACCCTTTAATTCAGCTGTTTAGTTATAGAAACCTCTCGTTTCTTAAAGAATTCGTGCGCTTTTACGCACGGATCTGCGTAAAAGCGACCCCTGGAGCAGTTTGTTGTGGGGTTTTAGAAGGCGTTTTATTACCTGTAATAAATAATGTGAGGTCAGGGGGACCTGGAGCGTGCCGGCATGGGGTCTTTGGTGGCTTACTTCCGATTACAAAGATCGTTTTTGTTTTTTTCTTTTTGATCTTGGCGGCTTTTAAAAAAGTTAAATCGCTCCAAACAGTGGCACACACTTTGAGCCGGCTTTTTTCTTCTGCCTTAGCTCTACTCCGCCCCCATTTGTCCCGTGACCTCAATAGGAACGTGCGTGTGTGTGTGTGTGTGTGTTTGAGAGAGAGATGTGTGTGTGTGAATGAACAATCACCGCCCATTTACTATGTGATGACGAACACTGAGGCATATTAAAGCGATAGACGCTCCAATAGAGTGAGAAGGTGGCTGTTGAAAAACAGCTTCTTCTTTTTTTTTTTCTTTGACTGACTCACACACATGTTAAGTAATCAGAGGAGAGGTGTGTAACAAACAGTAACACCTGTTTGTCTTCATTCGTAGCTTTAATTAGGCTGTTACAGTGCAGTAAATATAAAAAAAGTTACCCTGAACTAAAACAAATGGAGCAGTTACTCCAGTAGTTTTAAATGTGGGTCCACGCTCAATGTAAACAAAACACTCGGCTGAGGTCTATGAAAGCCATGTGGATGTTTGACCTACATCAGTAGATTGTAGGTAAACAAATAATGTTGTTTAGAGGGAAGTTTTAAAAATAAATCTGCTAAATTAAGAATTTGAGTACATAAATAAACAGCTGTTGTATTTAGTATCTAATCAGAAACTTTACTTAAAAGTTTCTAATTAATCTTTTTTTAAGATTTACTTTTTCAGTTTTCATAAAAACGGGTTTTCAGGCTGATTTAAAGTCCTCACTCAGTTAAAACAAGAGAAGTGTGGTTCGGTTTCTCGCGCCGTCTGTCTCAGACATGAAAAACTCAGACCTCTGTCGTCTCGTCTGTCTCAAAGTGAAAACGAGTTGAGGAAGTGTCTGGGTGGATGTCGTAATGAAACATCTGCCGGTGTCACACTGCGCCGTACGTTGCAGGCCTTTCTCGTAAACAGCGTTGTTTCGAATTCAGAAAGAGACTGTGTACCATCACCCCGAGGAGAGGGTCAGGAGTTAAAACACATCTCCTGAGGAGGTATTTCCCAAACTCTGCGCTTTCTGACAAGAGCCCATCGGATCCGCTTTCAGTTCTCTTCTATTAATATATCAGGGAGTGGAACAGAAGTGGGGAAAATACAGGTTTTTGAAACATCTGAGGGAAAAGAAACTTAACTATGTGTTGAATTCCACAAAGTTCTGCGAGACGGCCTGTTGTAGACTCAGGTGGAGGTCCACTCCACTTCTGAATATTAAACATTTATGTGCAGAAAATAATGTTAGAATAGAATAGAAATGGCCTTTATTGTCCCGCCGACACAGCAGCATCAGTACAGAGGTTCACACACTAGTTTACAACTATAGACAATGTATAAAAACAATGATACTACTACTAACAGATATAATATAATATAATATAATATAATATAATATAATATAATATAATATAATATAAAGGACTGTGCAAGACTTACTGTAGTCACTTATCAGAATTTGACATTAGTAATTAGAATTTGCCTCTTTTCAGTGCAAAACAATCAGTTATCTTGTCTTCAATGAGCTGTTTGAGACAAAATGAGACGTTTCTATTTTGGTTGTTGAGTGGAGTAAAAGTTTCACCTCCTAGTTTTCCTCTTTATTATCTTTGGCTCTTCTCCACTGATGATGAAGCCATGGTGGAAAGCAACATAAGTGACTCACACCAGAAGCTACAGAGGCTTCACACCTTGGAAAGAATTTGCTTCCGACTTTTCTTCACCTCATCTCACCTCGCCTGGTGAGACTTTTTTCCCCCCTCTGCCTAACTTCCCTCGAACACACATGCTGGATAAATCAGGACTCTGCAGGCGGCGGCGGCGGTGGCGCTATCTGACCAATCTCCAAACAGGCCTCAGATGTTCTCAGAGCCGTTTGTGCAAAGACTTTGCTGTCGTAACAGACCGGCTTCTCCTGCGTCACGGCTGCTCTGATTGATGGCAGCGGTTCAAAACGATAAGTTTATCAAAAACAACTTTGCGTAAAGCCGTGCTGCCTGCGCTCGCTGGAAAAGAGCTCTCCCTCAGACAAACACATCCTTGTTGTTTGGTGTTTTGTTTTGTTTTTTTGGCACGCACCCTCCGCTGATGAGTCCAGGGAGGAAGAGGAACGGCCTGGTGTGTGTTTGTGAGGTCAGCCCGGTTTGATAAAACGTTAATCACAAAGATGGAGTCCTTCCTTCCGACCATTTCTGAAAGCTGTTGGTAAAGACGCAGTCTGTTCCCCTGACAACTGTTCCCATGGAAGCAGAGTCTCAATCTTCTGCACATTAGTGAGATAATTAAAGTGGACCAGAAGCACCTGGACATGGAGCTTCTAATGTTGAGGCTGTTAATTCGATTGTGTTTTTTGTCCCTGTGTCTGTATGTTAGCAAAATATCCCGTGAAGCTCTCCAGACCTTATTGTTTGATAAACTTCTACAGCTGTCTTAGTTTTGGAGACTATCTGATTTAAGATGGTTTTAGGCAAACACAAAAATGTGTAAACTAACTCCGTAGTGATATTGGTCTGGTAAACGCCCTATTAGCAGCTTTACGAAGGCTTTGTTTTTGAGCTCTTCTTCAACATTTTTGTGGCTTCATCAAATCCTCACCTTACTGAGACATAATTAGACATAATTATTAATTAGGACTGCCACGATTAGTCAACTAGTCACGATTATTGTTGACTATTAAAATCGTCAGTGACTAATTTAATAGTTGATGCGTCGTTTATACCCGTATTATACCCGGGTTATTGATGATTAGATTTTTTATGCTTCTTAATCTAAAAAAATGATGATCGTATTCTACTCGAAATCGTATTATACATGAATAAATATGGTAATTCACAACAAAAGTGTGAACACTATGGATAACATTTCACACTTTCAACCAAAGCAATGGCAATGAAACGTGAGGACACTAAAGAACAAAACTCTAATTACAGGCCAGTAAACAGTTGCTTCATCCATGACTATAACTAATTTGCTTTTAGATTTAATGTTACGTCGCTCTTTATTTCTAGTCTAAAATTAGCCTGAATATAAATTAATAATGATGTAAACTTTTGTACAAGAACAGAAATGTGTATTTAGATATAATCACTTGGCTCCATTCTGAGCAGTTTTGTTATTTTTAGAAACATTTAAAATGCTAAAAGAGCAATCAGAGCAAATCTGTGCAGTATAGACGATGTGTGTTTTAGCCATACTCATTAATGCTTGATGCTAAGTAGCAACGTTAGCTCGTGTTTGCTACTTTTAATCTTAGGGATATAACGAAACTTTGCTTTATTTATCGCTTTTTTGGTTAGGCTAATAATGCATCTTAGTCCAGTATGCAATAAAATTACAAAAACAGTACATTTTATAAAACAAAAACAAGAATAAAAACGTCATGACGTCATGTGGAAAATGTCCATTGAGAAAAGATCCTCAACACAACTTTTGGCAGATGACCGGTAACATGCATTCATTCAAGGAAACCTTTAAGGTCCTGAGTTTTTCTTCGATTTGTTTCTGAAAACAAGCAGACGAAGACGCAGAAAGGAAATTTCGGGGGCTTTTGAAGATTCTCATGTGGGGAAATCGATACTGGAAACGAGCGCGAGCCGCCGTCAAGTCATCAATGAGACGCCCACTTTATCTGAGAATACCACACTTATCAGGAATCAAAATTCTACTTTCTTCAGTACTCAGCCAGGTGTTGAGTCATTCTCAGTCTTTTTTTCCAGACACTGAAGTTGTTGTTGAGTCTGTATGGAGGACCAAACCGATCTTTCCATTTGTGTTTCTTTGAAAATGAAGCACGAGCAACTGGAAGGAAGAGTCATCGAGCACAAACATGCACACACTCATTCTAACATCATACTCCTGTTTTTCACTCACTTTTACCGGAAGCCCAAAAAACAAGGGCAAACCGGTAACCAGGATCTGAGTCGGCAGCTCTTTAAGTTTGGTGAATTGTTTTGTGTTTTCTTCTTTATTGCTGAGGAGGCTTGAATGAGTCATGAGTTAGGACACATGTGTTCCACACAAAAGGGTTGTGTCATGAGCTGTGTGAAACAAGGTCAGGCTTTAGCTGCTTTTATCAACATTAGAGCATTGTATTAGTCACAAAATAAAAAAACACAAAGACTTCATCTTTTCAACAGGAAGTATCGGTCTGAAAGTACCCCTCGGGGAGGGGCCTACTTCCTGTTGTGTGGACGTCAGTTTCCTCCCCTACCCTTCCTCTTTTCTGTAGCGTCAAAACTGATCTGCTTTGCATGAATGCCTGTCAGACTCAGAAGGATATGCAGCCCACTAACCCAGTTGTGTGTTTTCCCTCGCAGCACAGATGTCACAATGGTACTGTAACCGTCAGCGAGGGTACCCCGCAGCCCCTCCCCGCCTTCCTGCACGTACGGTTTACTTTCCCCCCCGCTAAAAATAAAAATCATTCAGTGAAAGTGGGTTAAAACAAACCAAACGTTGCGCTAATGGGCCGACCACCAACAGACGTTTAATTGGCGGTTGTTGGTGATCTGAAAGCGTCCTGCTGTTGTTTTGACAGTTACCAGTTGTTAAAATAAGAAACGACCGCAACAGGCAGAGCTTTAAACGTGATGACTGTGGAACTTCCGTCACCTGCTGCTTGTGGCCTTAATGCCAAGCAGATGTCAGGAATGATGGGTATGGTCACACAGACACGTTTTTTTATTTTAGACTCCTGTCACATCTTCAGTAATTCCATAAAACAGTAAGTAATGCAACCATCATCTCCGGCGGAGGGGGTGGTTGTGTTAATTCTTTGAATATTTGAAAATCACTGCACATTCCTCACATCGGGAATGTCAACATGGCTGCCAGTTTAAGCAAAGATGACTTGAGTCACGTTCATTTTTTGTAGGGTTTACCATTACTGTCATACGTTAAAGGATCTGTGATTGTTTTATTGTTAAAACAATGAAGAGTTAGCTTAGCTTCGTTCTCTACAAATGGAGAGTTGTCTCGTGTCCTCATTTGACCCGATTGTGCTCGTTCACACAATATCTGGAAATCTGAGCGTGCGCGTGTTAAAGGAAGCAGACGTGATAGTTAGCCCGCATTGTCGGCTGGGAAAGATGCATGCTGACGTTGGTCCACCCGTACAGGCCGACTCTGGGGAGGACAGATGCAGGGGCTGGCTTCTCTCTCTGTGTGTATGTGTGTGTGTTAAAGGAAAAAAATGCTTGGTGTTTCCTCCAGAACACGATGTCTATCTGGGACTGATTATGTAATGACCAAATGGAGAATAAAAAAACGTGAGGGAGGACAGAACAAGACAGAGAAAAGACCATGCATGGTCGTTCCCTCTCTCCACTTCCGATTTAAAGCTGCTCGTTTCTTATCAAGCAGCTGTAACTTTACAAGGACGATCTCTCTCTCTCTCTGATTGGGTGGTGTTACTCCTTCTGGTCAATTCAGCGCCTGCTCTCCAAAAACGGTTTGTTTTGGCAGCAGAGCAACATCATGAGGCAGCATAAAAGGCATGGTGCTGACGTGACGGTTATATCACAGCCAAGGATTAAAGCAGAATCTGTGCTCTCTGTTCTACACATAGATATCTTTCTGTTGTGTGTTTCACTGTGTGTGCGGTGTGTGTCACTGCCGGCCTCCTCCTCTATGTGTGTGTGTGCTGGTCTGGCTGAGGTTCAGCACAGGCCAGTGGTTTGAGGCTGAAAGTGGCACAGAGTCATTTTTTATTTAACCGTTTGTTGCCTCCTGCTCGTGACGACGGTGCAAAACCTGCAGTCGTTTACTTTAAAGTAGACATATTGGGCTTAGGGCGCGGCGATAAATGGATTGATAATATGGCAGCTAGCAAAGAGTTTTTTGGAACTGGTTAGGTTTTGGAACACCTCACTACAAAATCTGTTTGAAGGCTCTTGCTACAAAAAGCAGAACAACAAATGTGTTTCAACACCTGAAACAGAGGCACTCCGTTAAGTGGGGAAGCAAAATCGATTAAAATCAAATTTGTGATGAAAGAAATCAGATTTTTTTTGGTCCATATTGCCCTAATTGTGCTTTTAAGTTCTTTTTCACATTTAAATCCTTGACTTGGGGCCTATATAAAGAGGAGCTGCAATGCTTTGGTCTGAATTCCTCCTACTTGTAGCTCCACAAGCCCCGCCCCTTTTCTGGGGTGTGTCTCAGATGAACTTTTTTTGATGCTGTCACCTTAAATCCAAACAGAATATAAAGATATCTTTGCAGCACAAGGAGACAACAAAAGGTATTTAACGACTAAAAAAATGTGGATTTCCATTAACTCTTGCCTAGAAAGGTTGGTAATAATGTAATAAGGTGGCTAACAAACAATCACAAAGAATGGCTAAAGTGTGTGTGGTAGTAGCTGAGAGTCATCTGAAAACCATACTGTGAGGGTTGTTTGTTTTAAACATGAGGTTTTATGAATTCCTACAACTCTTTGATCTTATGACTTTCTCTTTATCTTTTAGGTTACGGTAGCTGACATTGTTTTTCTCGCCACCTGACAGCTGATGCTTTTGGGAAAATCACGACACGGTGGGCGTTGACAGGAACAGCTCTTTGATCTGTGGTTTTATATCGAGGTGGGGGGGTACCGTAGGGAAATTTCTGATTTGATCAATATACTGTGTCATCTGTTTGTTGCTATCAGAGCGCTGAGGAGAGTCGATTGTTTTCAAAGTGTTTTGTTAATGAACTCTTAGTTGTGGTAGTGGAACTAGTTGTGGTTACGGTGAGGTAAAAAGCGAAAGCCGTGACTTTCTCTAATACTTCAGAATCGTGTGGTCAAAATCATTGTCTAAGCAGATTTCTTTTGTTACATAAACAAATTGAGAAGCAAATTCTAAAAATCACCAGCGTTTCTTTTGAAGTTGTGGTTTTTTCGCTCGATTTCCCTTTAAGCCACCAGCACCTGGAGCTCGTCACATCCTGTTGATGTGTCTAAATGCCCAATTACAGCACAATGACATCACGCTGGACAAAAAAATAAAAATTCCCACCGCCATCGCGTCACTAGTGAAGCAGAAACGCCCACGGTCACCTGAATGTAAGCGGGGGGTCCCGAGGGGCGGGGTTTAGAGGCGCTCGGGGGAAGCCTGTTTCCCCTGCGCTGAGTCATCGGTGGTGGAGGGATTCCCCGAAAAAAATTCACAGTGTAATGCCTCCCACAGCACACTGATTCTCCTGTAGGTGGTGTCACTGCTGTACAATCTGAGCTGGAACCGAACACTGTGTGTGAACTTGATCTGGTGTCAGAACTTCTCCCACTCAGCTGGAACTGTGAGCAGCAACAGACAGAAACACACATCCTCTATAAAAGCAGTAATTACAGCCTGAGCTCACTGCTTTAGTCTTTTGCTTCGTATTCGTTTAGTTTTACTTCATTTATTTGCCTGTGTTGGAAAAATAGCTGCACAGATCAGAAAGAAAACTTTCAGAAAATCATTCAATGTACCTGAACAACTACTTTGTGCTATTTTAGCCACAAAATATTCAGTTTCATCAGGACTTTAAGCATTTGTAACTTACACTTTTTGAATTATATAACTTCATTTATAAAAAATAATCAAATTAATCAAACATTTGATCTTTTTATCTTGTGCTACTTTTAGCTTCTGCTTTGCTAGTTGTAGGTTTTAGTTACATTTCTGCCATTTATAGCTTTTAGCTTCTTTTTTTGTTTTTGTTTTAGTTTTTAAGTAAAGTAGTGTTAATTTAAAGTGTCTGACATGCAAATCCTTCAAATACAAAAAAGAAAACCCATTTTGTCACATAACTGGCATACTTTCCTTTGAATTTGGCTTGGTCAAAGTGTTTACGTCACAGGTACTTTAAGCTTTTAGCTACAGTTCTGATTGAACAATTAATGCATTTTGGATTAAATTCCAGCACTCAGCGTTCACACTGCAGTTTCTCTTATTTAAATGTGTTTTCTGTCACATGTTAGAGTTAGCTCTGTCTCTGTTGGGTTTACCCAGTGTCTTATTCTCCTCTCACACTGACACAAGTGTCACCCTTCTGGCCTTTTTACCCCAACCCTCAGGGTCTCCCTGCTGCTCTGAAACCTGGGGGGGCAGCTACTGATATGTTGTCTCTAAAGCCACAGGGTAGAAGACCACCTTTTAGCTCTGAATGAATTGTGGGAGTTTAAAGCTTTATGACACCATGTTGTTCTGTATGACAACACAACAACAAAGCTGCTTTGTTTTCCAGGACGGAGGAGACCCCGGAGGGATGATTGGCAGCTGGAGCCGAGACTTGAGACGACTGTGAATCGATAACTTTGGTGCTGCTTTAAAAGGTGAGACAACATGTGTGTGTGTGTGTGTGTGAGCGTCCTGGCTGTTAACAGCAGCGTATCTGCGCTCCACAGCAGCGCTTGGCAGAGGCTGATTCCTGCCAAGTGGAGGAGATAGAAAGAGAGGGAGGCGTGGCGACGTCCACAACGGCCTTTAAATAGAGACATTTAGAGTCAGTGGGAGGAAGGCAGGAAGAGAAGAACCGGTGGGAGGAATTGATGCCCGTGTCCGAAGCTAATTTAGGAAGAGGAGTGAGTCATGATGTGTGTGTGTGTGTGTGTGTGTGTGTGCCTGGTTCTCTCTGACTGATAAAACGTTATTTAATGAAGTGGTGTTAATTTGATAAACAAAACTCTGCTTGTTTTATCAGCGTCCACCAAAAAGCCTGTCTCTGTTAGCAAAATATCTCATGAAGCACTGGGTGGATTGTAATCAAATATTTCTTTAATGCACTCAAACTAGTTGTAAAGATGTTGAGCTCTGAGCCTCGTTATTTTCAAGTTTTGACCAGAACAGACCACAGATCCATTTCTGCACATAAAGACTCAGTGTGGAAGGCAACGAGCGATTTATACCTTTTAATTACATCCAGGAGGCGACATAAGGAAATGTTTCACAACCTCAACACAATCAAGTTGTTTTAACAAGTGAAACAAGATGTATCAGTATTTATACATTAGTTCTGTAACTTCTTTGCTAAGTCATACAATATTACTACTACTGTTGACTTATTATCAGAGGTGGGTAGTAACCACTCACATTCACCTGAGTAACTTTTTGAAAAAAGTACTTTTAGGAGTAGTTTTACTTACTTTACTGAAGTAATGATATTAAATTTTACTACACTTAGTTAAGTAAATGTTCAGAATACTCTGCCAGCTGTAAGTAACGTCACTACAAACATGTTTACTACTACATATACAGTCATATGAAAAAGTTTCATTTCACATCATTTTTATTTATAACTATTTGGGTGTTTGCAACAGCTATTTCAGTTTGATATATCTAATAAGTGATGGACACAGTAATATTTCAGGATTGAAATGAGGTTTATTGTACTAACAGAAAATGTGTAATATTACATAACATTACGTACTGTGTATTAGTTTCGTAATGAGGAAACAGGTGTTTCTTCTGCTGGAATTTGTTATTGCTTAATTATTTATTTCTATTCCTTTTCAGCGTTTTAATCTTAAACACCAGAATTTGCCCACAACTTCCTATTTTTTTGTCATTATGATATCATTTTAATATAGTAAATCAGATCTAATGATCATTTACTCAGTACTCAAGTAGTATCTACAAAATACATTTTTACTCTTCCTTGAGTAAAGCTAGCAGACCTGCAGATGCTACATTATCATCTAGCTTGATCAGGATCTTCATCCTCTGATCAGCTGTTCATGTTTAGCCAAGAAATATTTCAAAACTGTGCAAACAAAGTTTCCAGGTTTCATCGATAAGCCTTAAGGGTTTACTGTTAATAAATGTTAATATTTTTCTTTTTGAACAGTTTAATTTGTTTGATATATAAGAAATAAGTTCAGTTTTTTAATGTTATTAGTTTTTAGACTGAAATGTGTCGTTACAGTATTTTACAGATCTTTTATTAGTTTTTGTGTCTTGATTATTTTTTATGTGGTGCAACAGAAAAAAAGGAGAGGAGAGATGCGTGTTTTGTGTGTGTGTGTGCGTGTGTGCGTCTGTGTGTGTGTGTGTGGGAAGGTGTCTGTGTGTTTTCATGGCACTGCTCCTGCTCCTCATTCCATCTCCTCTCCTTAATCTATCCTTCCATCCTGCTCAGACCTTCTGTTGCTCCCCCTGCATCACGCCTGCTGTAATGAGATTAAACCTCAGTGTATGCTCTGGGCACATACACACTTTACACACACACCCTTCAGAGTGCTGCAGTACACACACACATAATCATCCACTTAAAAAAAAAGCATTTTTTTTCTCTCGTGCACTGAAACTGCACAAACCTGTCACGACGCTGCAGCTTGCAGAGTTGGACCTGGTCCAGCGCTGCACACTCTTGGCACGTGACCAAAGCCTCTCACTCTTAGTCCCCCCCCCACCCCCGTCTTTTACTATCAGGAGCCCCACACTAAGGATTACAGTAACACCAGATCTGTCCTCATAGGTGAGCGCCCCCACACCCCCTGCTGAGCCATCTGGGCCTCAGAAATAATCCCATTTCTGGGCCGTTTGACTCCCCGTCGCCTCCTACTGGCTCAAACCTGCAGCGCAGCCAGAGCCACACAAAGAAGTTTAACTTGTTGTACAGACACTCGGATTGTATATCTAAATGACATCACCCCCTCCCTGCTGACTCCCACTCTGACCAGCATATATAATAGAGAGTCCAGTGGCAGTTGTTGACTTTTCAATGAGTCTCTGTCTTGCTGGCTCTCATACAGACTCTTCTGTTTGTCTCTCTCTGCAGCTTTTAGCTCCTCGGTGCAGAAGACAGAGGAGTCAGACGGTGCAGATCTTCTCAGTGTTGGAGTGAGGCCCCCTCTGTGCTGCAGTGGAGGGCTTCACACATACAGCTAGTCTGGTAAGTCAACTTTACAGATTATGATACAACACTGTGCAGACGATGTGAGTCGTTGCTAATTTTAGCACATTAGCTGTGTTTACATGGTCACAAGTAATCAGAATAAACGGCTAGTCGGAGTCTGATTGATAATCTGAATGGTGTTAATGTAAACACTTAATCTGATCAGGTTATTCTGCTTCTTATTTCCACCTGGATACTAGATGCTAATGTGTCAGGCTGTCAACACTTTGATGGAAAGTGTAGAAACACAGAGTTATTTCAGTGTTTTTGTTTATTTTAATATGACAAAAATGCAATCTGTGTATGGTTTGGTGCTTTTCCATTTCAAAATAAAACTAATAATTTAGTGTTTTTGTGTTAAAACTAAACTAGAAAAATAAGTTTTTTCATTTTAATGGTTAAAGCAAAAACAATATTTATAGTTTTAGCTCAACATTTGTTGCTTTTTGTGGGAACTAGAACCCCTTATGGCCTGAACCCCTGGAGCGTTTTCACTGAGCCCTTTAGAAACAGCCTTTCTACAAGTCGATGCATCTTTAGAGCTATTTTACCATAAAAAATAAATCCGATTATGTTTAACTTTGAATACTGAAGCAAATTTAAGTGCAGCCATAGCTGATGTCTTTAGGATCTGTTTCTTTGGTGATAATCGCTACATATTAAATCAGAAACATGTTTTTTTTGGATTGAAATAACTAAAATAAAAATCAAACACTGTGAAGATCTAATTAGTTGGATTTCACATTTTTACATTTAGGTTTTGAAAACAGAAAAACACAATAATTTTTTATTTGGCGATTGTATTTTGAAACATAAGATTATATATATATTTCAAAATGTTTTTGATTAGTAGTTCTTTATGCTTTTGATTTTACACCAGTTTAACCACACTTGTTAGAATCATTTTTATTGTTTTATCTGTAGATTACTGTTAATTTGAAGATGGAGACTTCATTTCTACCATGGTTTTGTGTGTTAATGAGGTGGGTGTGAATAATTCCCAGGCTGGATGCATCACGCAGTAGAGCAGTTAGGCGGGCGAGGCACACGGGACCCCTTCCCTCTGGACGGACTCGGCCGGGGGCCATGGCCTCCCGTGAGCGGCCGCGCCTGGCAGCCACATGCCAGGTCTGTAGCCGTGACAAACAATACGCAACAATGATCTACACTTAAACTGAAAAGTGACCTTTTAGTTTGAAATGTGCTGTAATGAGTTCTCCTCTCCTGCCAGGTGTTCACCTGTAATGAACCAACACCAGCTTCTTCCTACTCTACCTCCTGGAGCGTTAGGTGGGCTGAGCCATCACAGTAAATACTTAAATAATGGGTAAGTTGGGCTTCTGTCACCTCACTTTATAAACATATGTGAGCCATCACATCGAAACAAGGATTAAGTCTAAAAGTGGGATATGAAGATATATACTGTTTTGTTTAAAAACACTTACAAAATCTGCATTTTGTCAAAATATAATAAATAAATGCTTTATTAATGTTTCATTTGAATGAATTGTGTGAAATATAATCATTAAAAAATTTGAAGTAATTTTTTTGAGCAGTAGCAACAAAAAAAAACTGATTTTGAGGAAAAAAAACTTTAAATTTTGAGATATTCCAATGTTTTTGTTTCTTTCCAGCTGGGAAATGTCATTTAAATACTATTTCAGATGTCCTTTTCAAATTGAAATGAAACATTACTCATAAAAATGACATAAATTTAGGATTCAGATCAAACAGTAATGTATTATCATAACCAACAAGACAAGTTACATCATATCTCTGGATCTATTTATGATATTAGAATGATCAAAGTAAAAAAATGGAGCTTTTAAAGCCAAGAATCTGAAAACACGATGAGGTCATTTTGACCAAAATTGACTTAATCCTCATTTCGATATGATTGCTCACATTTCTAAATGTTTGATTGTTCAGGCCGATGCGAGGAGGGGACAAGGTTGAGTTCCCACAAGCGATGTTTCCCGGGATGCAGAGGGAGCAGCGGAGGCCTCCCCCTCATCACCTCCACCCTCCTCCTCCTCCTCACAGAGCGTGGGATCAACTGGACAAGCAGTACGACCCTCACCTTCCCCCTCAAGGCCATCCCGTTTTGCCCCTCCCCAACGAGCACTCGCTGCGGCTCTATAACGGGGGCTACGCAGGCGGGGGCGGGCCTCTCCTGAACCCACATCTTCATCCTAACCGACCTCTGCTGAAGGTGAGCTGAGCTGTGGACGTCTGGTTTAGCTTTGAGGGGATAAAACAGACTGTTCAACATTTCTCATTCTGTGTGGGGGGGTCTCTTCAGGAGCAGCATGTTCCCCGGGGTCCACCACTGCTGGGAGATGAAATGCGGGCTCAGGTGCACCAGGTAGGAGCGTCTCTAATTGGCTGTGAGCTTGTTTCATCATTCAGATAGAAAATGATCCAGATAAGACCGTCGTTTGTCAGACTTTTTAATGTTTTAAACCAGAAAAATGAGTCGTCTTGAAGATGTTTTTGTTTCGTTTCTGTCTCCAGCAAAGGGGCTACCCAGGTAAAATGCCAGCAGGTCCCCTGAAGAGACCAGGCCCCCCTCTGGGGGAGCACTCAGTGATTCAACACACCCCTCCACCATCCCTGCACATACCCACCCATCCCGTGTTGGAGGACTGTCCCGGCCCCAGCAAGAGGAAAAAGAGCTGCGAACAGGTAAAACCGCAGCGTCGAGTTCACGTTGACTTTAAACACAGAGGCCGGCGTGTCGTTCCTGTTCTGTTGATCGATTTGATTCTACTTCTTGTTCAGGCGTCCCACCCTGGGCTGCAGCGGTTCTCCAACCAATCATCGGTGCTGTCTCAGCCACCGCCGCCGTCAGCTCATCAACTCCCCCCGAAACCAGCTTTCTGGAACCCCATTCACAAGGACAATGGTGCTCTGTGGCAGCCGCAAACATCGGACCGCAAAAACCCACAATCACAGGAGATTCAGGTCTGAACAGCAACAAAAACCTGACTTCAGATGATGAGTTAACCTCATGAGCCCTGTGCCCCCAGCTTTTATCTGTTTTCTATTTCTTTTAACTTTAGACCTGTCAGTTCAAGCTGGACATGTTTGGTATCAAAAGAAAGCTAAAAATCTTTGCTAAAAGCTCATGGAAACTATCTTTAAATTCACCAAACACAGTTCTAACGTCAAGCAGTTGAATCAGAAAGTAAACAAACTGTACAAAATAGGATTATTGCAAATTTGTAAATACATTACAACTAATCTGTAAATACATTACAACTAATCTGTAAATACATTACAACTAATCTGTAAATACAT
>JARVGW010000001.1:14483020-14495720 GCA_031762495.1 Anablepsoides rubrolineatus | reverse complement strand
ATGTCCACAAGTGGATTTATGGTTTCCAAGAGTTTTTAGCCTGATTCATTATGGTTTTAAATAGATTATATACTGTCGAATGAAAAAAGGATTCAAGTGAGAGTGAAAAAATAAATGATGTTCCATCCTTAATATCTCTAAAACTACAGCAGCTGTTTTAATACTTACATTTCTGATGAAATCTCCCAAGTGTTAGCTTTATTTTGATTATTTAAGTAGAGTTTGTAAATGCTGAGATGGTATTTTGAGCAAACACTTTAAGAAAACTCCTTGGGGCTTAAGAGGTTAATATTTCATTTATTAACTCGCTGTGTTATAGAAACACTATTAAGTCAAATATTGATTTTATTTCCATGTTCTTACAGGACATTAATAAACGAGGGATGGACAGATACACCACAAAGTCCTCCCCTAACTCCTCCAGCCCTTTGAACCGCTCCCCTCCAGTAAACTCTGCCCCTGAAAGCTACAACCAAGGATGTGCTCCTCACCTCCACAAAACCATGTTACAACCTCAGGCTCGAACCCATCACTCCCCTCATTCCTCCTACCCAAGTCCCAGCTCCAAAGTGGAGCTAGCGCTGTCCTGTCAGGCCGTGGACCCGTCTGCCCTCCACAACCAGAGGAGCCCTCTGAGCGGGGGCCGCACGCCGACCACCCCGACCAGGGGAGATCAGGATCGTCACCAGTCGTCACCAGCAAATGCTTCTGCAACCAGCAACAAACACAGCAGCAGCAGCAGCGTGCCTTACAGCCACTTCCAGCCTCATCCAGGGCTGGGACACCAGGGTGCTCCCCCGGCCCCGCCCCTTCCTCCCGCCAGCAGCACCTCAGTACCTCAGCAACAACAAAGCGGTCCCCACGACACTTGGAGATATCAGAGCCGCCCAAGCAGTCACTCCCTGGTGAGTACCATCCATTACTCCATTATTCCATTATTCCAATCCATTAAATAGGTTCTTTGAAATTTAATTTCACTTGGTATTAAACAGTCCTAAAAAGTCTTAAATTTAACTTGCCTTAAACTGAAGGAACCCTTATATTAAAACCATTTTATTGGGAGCATGTTCCTCTGTGTGATGTGGCTTTGTGGGTCAGAGGTGTCAGAGCTGAAACAAATTCATAACAGCCTCTGCGAGTGTTACAAATGTCAGTAATTAAATCCAGCTGGTTATTTTTTTACATCGACTGATAGTTCACTGTTCTTCATTCAGGAGCCGAGCATCTTCACGCCTCCAGGTCTGCTACCTCACCCCCAGCAGAGCCACAATCAGGTGGTAGACGGTCGACTTCCAGGTCTATCCCAGCATCACCATAAAATCAGCCCCCCTCCCCCGCTGACCAACTCCACCCGGACGCCCGTCATCACATCCACTCCCCCAATGTCCCTGCCCTCCTGCACCGTCAGCCGCTACAGCAGCTCTAACGGTGTCTCTGTGGGGATGACGTCGCCCCCTGCTGGTTGCTCTGTGAACAGCAGCAATAACAGCTGGCAGAGAGTAAAAGAGCCAAAGCCCCGCGACTCCACCAGCGTTGACCCCAGCCCTAAATCTCAGGTGGATGCTCTGCTGCAGGGAGGCTGCCAGTCTCAACAACAGGAGTTCATAAAGCCCCACAAGCAGAAGATGTCGTACTACGCTCAGGCTAAACCCGACCACCCTCAGTTCTCCTCCTCGGCTTTGTTCTCCTCAGGGCATCACAGGGCAGAGGACAGTGTGATTACAAGCCGAGGTTCAAATCCACTTCCCGGCTCTGCTTTGTACACCCCGGTCAACTCCACCAAACTGAACCATCAGCTGAACTCCTCAGCCCAGATGTTCTCCGCCCCACAAGCCCCGCCCCCTGTCTCTCAGTCCATCGGAGACGTTCTGGACAAGCTCGATGCGGAGCTGGAGGGGCACATGCAAGCTGAGGAGAGGCGCAGGAAGGACCGGGAGGAGAGGAAATTAAAAGAGGAGAGGCAAAAAAGAGAATGGGAGATGAGAAAGAAGCTAGAGGAGGAGAGGAGGAGGAGAGAGCAGGAGGAGGAGAGGAAGAGGAGAGAGATGGAGAGGCAGGAGGAGGAGCAGAGGCTGAAACAAGAACAGGAGAAACGGCGAAAGCTGGAAGAGGAGAGGAGGAGGAGAGAGATGGAGAAGCAGGAGGAGGAGCAGAGACGGAAACAAGAACAGGAGAAACAGAGGAAGCTGGAAGAGGAGAGGAGGAGGAGGGAAATGGAGAGACTGGAGGAGAGGAAAAGGAGAGAGAGGCAGGAGGAGGAGAGGAAGAGGATCGAATGGGAAAAAGAGCGGGAAAGGAAGCGGAAGGAGTGGGAGAGGCAACAGGAGGAGAGAAAAAGGAGGGAAGCTGAGAGGCAGGAGAGGAGGAGGAGAGAAATGGAGCTGGAAGAAGAGAAGAAACAAATGGAAACGGAGGAAAGAATAAAAGAGAAACAAAAAGGAAAAGAGCAAACGGCTATTGAAAATCTGGAACGACTTCTCTCCGGCAGCAGCCCTCATATGGTTCCTCCTCTTCCTCCCCTCTCTTCTGTTTCCGCACCTCCTTCAGGTCCACCGGCCCCCACCTCCCAGGCTTCTCCTCCTTACCCCTGGCTCAGTCGTGGAGGTCAATCCAACCAGACGCCTGGCGCCCCCGCGGAGAGGCTGCGCCCCCCACCCCTCACACCTCAGACCGAATACGCCAGAGAGAAGCAGCGTCAGAGGGAGATGTGGAGCAGCACCGGCGGAGCGACATTCATTCCCTCATCAACACACAATAATACCTCAGGGATGAACCAGCCCACCCACCCCAATAAGCCCCCAGCAATGCAAGCAGCACCTAACCAAGCCAAAGACTCGGGCAGAGACAGAGACAGCCCCCAACACCCTCTCCCCACCCTGGCACTTCGAGAGCCCCCCAAACTCTACCAGGCCATGTCCAGAGAAAACCTTCAACCCCCACCTTTATCCTTCAGCTCCATGGGGGGGCTCCACAACAAGCAGACGGAGAGCCCCCCAGACAACGCTAGCAGTGACTCTAACAGCGCTCAGTTTGAGGACGAGTCCTCGGAGCTGTCCACGATGCTCCCTGACGGGCTGGCTAACATCATGGCCATGCTGGACGAGTCCATCAAAAAGGAGGAGGAAATGTACAGCGGTGAGAAGTCCGGCTCCACGGGGCTCCTGCACAGCTGCACCCCCGGTGTTGACCCCGTGAAGAGCTACCTGTGCGCCCCGGACCTGATCCCAGCCACCAAGCAGCAGCCCAATCAGGAAGATGTGGGGTCCAACTCTAGCCCTCCTGTGCTCAGCCGCCAAGGCTCTCTGGCGTCCCCTTGCAGCCGGACGTCCTCTCTCGAGGAGGACGAGGACTACCCTAAAGCTAAATCAGCCGCGGAGACGAGAATGGGGGTGGGCAACACCAATTACCGCCACAGTGACCTGGCTAAGCTCTACGGCCTCCCTGAGCAGACGAAAAGCGAGGCGGACGAGGAATCAGAAGAGGACTCTGAAACGGCGTCTTGTTCTCCGCCGCCCCAAAGACCCCACCTCCATCAGACGGGGGTCAACAGCATGTTCAAGTCTCTGGCAACGGTTTTGGAGAGCCAGAAGTACGCTTACCGCGGCGGGCCTTTCGGGAGACCGCCTCCGTCGGCTTTGGTCGGTGTAAAATACTCCTCCTCGTTGTCGCTGGGTCCTGATATCTGCTGCCAGCAGCAAGGCAGTTCCCCCACATCAGACTCAACGAGTCCACCGTTCAGCCCCGCCGCCCCACCTCAGAAATCCTCCCCTCGTTCACTACAGGAAGACAAGAAGCTAAAAATGGAGGACAGCGATGTTTGGACAGATGAGGGGGAGACTGACGAAAGAACGAACTCCATCAAAAGCTTGAGCGTTCCGACCGTGAAGCCCGTTAAGGTTATCAAAGAAGAATGTGAGCTGACGACCATCTCAGAGTCTTCTCTGAAAGAGCTGGGCAAGAGCTGCGAAGTCATGCTCTGTCGACAGTCGCTCGATAAATTCGAGAGTCGTGCAAAATTCGAAGACCGACACAAACCTGAGAAAGTAAAAGAGCACAAAGAGAAGAAAAGGAAGCACGGTCACAGCAGCAGCAGGAAGCACAAAGACAAGAAGGATAAGAAAAAGCATCGAGACAAAAGAGACGACCTGTCCTCGTCCTCCTCGTCCTCCTCATCTTCATCGTCCAGCTCCGGCCACAAGCGGCACAAGGACGGGAAGAGCCACAGGGAGAAGAAGGACCGCAGGGTTCTCGGTGACCTCAACCACCAGAGGCGAGAATCGGAGAAGAACAGGAGTGTTTACGAGGCCGAGAAAAAAAAGCGTAAAGACGTGCCCGGTGCCAGCTCTGCCGGCGACGGCGCCGAGTGGACCTCGAGTTCAGGCGAAAGATCCGCTGAACTCAAAAGTGACGTCGTCCCGTCGCTGGGTTCCACGGACCTGTTGAAGCTGAAGGCGCTGTCGGACGGGCCGCCGAAGGAGCTGAAGATCCGCTTGATCAAAGTGGAGAGCGGGGACAGGGAGACGTTCATCGCCTCCGAGGTGGACGAGAAAAGGATTCCTCTGAAGGAAATCAGCATCAAGAACACGGCAAGCGAAATTATCCGCTCGTGCAAGTAAGTGTGCCGCAGTAGAATATTTAACAATACGTTGTCTATAAATGCAGCCTTCATGCTCCTCTTCTCTTTGCTCCAGAGGGGCTCGTGTCAAAGGAAAGTTTAAGGAATCCTACTTGCTGCCGGCCTTCTCCGTTAAACCCATCAGAACCTCGAATGAACCCATTCCTAGAGAGAAACTCAACCCTCCTACACCCAGCATTTATGTAGGTTTCTGCCACACACTTCAGCACAATCTGTTCCTGTTTTTATTGGACATGTTAATGAACACATGTGCTGCCCTCTTGTGGTGACTCGAAGCATTAAAGTGTTTTTCTTCATATAGTTGGAGAGCAAGAGGGATGCCTTCTCTCCGGTCCTGCTGCAGTTCTGCACGGACGCAAAGAATCCTGTTACAGTGATCAGAGGACTGGCTGGATCGCTTCGACTCAGTAAGTTCACATTAGCTCGAGGTTTTGATGCTAATATTAATGTTAAACATGCGTAATACAAACATAATATTTATTAATTTATGATGAATGGATTCCATAAGGGAATAGAATGTCTTCTTGCACATTTTCCAATCAAGTCTGTCAACATCCCTGTTTGTTTTCAGATTTGGGGCTGTTTTCTACAAAGTCTCTGGTGGAAGCGAACGCAGAGCAGGCGGTGGAGGTCAGGACTCAGGTGCAGCAGCCCGCCGATGAAAACTGGAACGCCAGCGGTACCGGTCAGACTTGGCCCTGCGAAAGCAGCCGCTCATACACCACCATCGCCAAGTACGCCCAGTATCAGGCCTCCAGCTTCCAGGAGAGTCTGCAGGTACAGAACTTTACTGGCTTTTAGTTTTCAAAGTGCCAGGACCTCCGTGTGTCCACGACCTCATGAGCGTTTCTGTCTTCAGGAGGAGAAAGCCAGTGATGAAGAGGATGATGAGGATGAAAAGAAGCCCCCCGTTAGCACTGATATTAACAAGGACGTCTCTAAAGACAGTAGCAAGTAAGTATAACATTCAACAGTCTAAATATTTTAGTGTTTTAAGTTGTGTTTTAAAGCTTTGTTTGTTTCTTAGTGGTGAGCAGAAACCTGTTGGGAAGATCATCAAATTTGGCACCAACATAGACCTCTCTGATCCCAAGAGGTGAGCAGCTTCAGCACGTCACCGTAACAACCGCGGCAGCAGCAGCAGCTGCTACAGCACAGCTCTGACATCATGCATGTTGTGTCTCTGCTCAGGTGGAAGCCCCAGCTTCAGGAGCTGCAGAAGCTGCCAGCCTTCATGCGCGTGTCCTCCAGTGGGAACATGCTGAGCCACGTTGGACACACAATCTTAGGCATGAACAGCGTTCAGCTCTACATGAAGGTTCCAGGCAGCCGAACGCCAGGTAAAAAAAATCACTGAAACACACCAGTCGCTCTCTAAACATCTAGCATTTCTGCCTCTACAAAAGCCTGTGTTTAATGTTTGAACAGGTCACCAGGAAAATAATAACTTCTGCTCAGTGAACATCAACATTGGGCCTGGAGATTGTGAGTGGTTCTGTGTTCACGAGGACTACTGGGAGGCCATCAGTGACTTCTGTGAAAAGTGAGTGGAGGCTATTTTAACTGATTTCTAATCAGAGTTGTAAAGTAACTAAGTACAAATACTTTGTTACTGTACTTAAGTAAAAATTTTGGGTATCTGTACTTTACTTGAGTAATTATTTTTCAGCCTACTTTTTACTTCTACTTCTTACATTTTTACACAGTTATCTGTACTTTCTACTTATTACTATTTAAAAAAGGTAAGAAGTAGAAAGTCCTTACTCCTATTTTATTACAGCTACATTTTATGTCAGAAATTTACTTTGGATACGCAAGTACAAAACATATTAGATACTTTAAGACTTTTACTCAATATTCTTAGAGGAGACTTGAACTTTTACCAAAGTAAATTTATGGTAAGATTCTTGTACTTTTACTCAAGTATCACTTTGAGGTACTTTATAAAACACTGTTTCCAATCAAACAAAGTTAAAACATGAGTTAAGTGAACCTCTTTGTACTCAGGCATGGCGTGGACTACTTGACGGGGTCCTGGTGGCCGGTGTTGGAGGATCTCTACAAGACCAACATCCCAGTGTACCGCTTCATCCAGCGGCCTGGAGACCTGGTGTGGATCAACGCTGGTACGGTCCACTGGGTTCAGGCTGTGGGGTGGTGCAACAACATCGCCTGGAATGTTGGACCTCTCAATGGTAAGATTGCGCCGCCTAGTGGCTAAATAGTGTAAATAAGCAAGCATATTTGCCTCATTCTTTAAAATGTGTGTGTGCAGGGTACCAGTACCAGCTGGCTCTGGAGAGGTTTGAGTGGAATGAAGTGAAGAAGGTAAAATCTATTGTTCCCATGATCCATGTGTCCTGGAACGTGGCCCGCACACTCAAGATCACCGACCCAGAAACCTACAAAATGATCAAGTAAATGTTGTTAAAATCCTCTAACATCCATGAATAACATATAACTACCACGAATTAAAAGATGTTTGTTTTTATCTTCTTACCAGACACTGCCTGCTGCAGTCTATGAAGCACATTCAGATCCTGAGAGACCAACTGGTGGCCATAGGCAAAAAGATTTCTTATCAGAGTCGAGTCAAAGATGAGCCAGCCTACTACTGCAACGAGTGTGACGTGAGTCCTTTAACCCCTCTCTTTCTGTTTGAATTTATGGTGTTTTTATCACACATTAAGACCTCAATACTCTTAGTGAGTTGAATAAATAAAACTTTAACAGCATCCAGGTTATTGTACAGATATATCTTAGACTGCTCAGAGAAACCGAAATCTTGAATATGATTAAAATTAGGGTAAGCAGGTGGAGCAATAGAGAGCTGTACATAAATAATATTGTTTAAAACTTCAAAGTTAGCAGTCATAGCTTTTTAATGTCACCAGCAGGTGTTTATAGATCCAAATGACTGAATATTTTCCTCTACGGACTCAGAATGAAGGTTAAATTGAATAAATAGTTCTACACGTCCGAATGAAATTGTAGCTTTTAGACTACTTGTTTTGTAAAACCCTTAAAATAACAGCTGTAGACCTGAACCCCAACTATTTTAGTTAATAAATAAAGGCATAGTAACAATATTTATTATGCTACTTTTACCTATTTTTGGTAAACTAACTTCATTCTTTTGTAACAACTAAGACAAAAACTTGTTAGTAATTAAATGTTATTTTCAGGACCCCTGATCTAAGATATGAATATAATAGCTGGTGTGAACATTTAAAGCTGCACAACTCTACTCAGAGAAAATTCAAAGACTTTAATCTCACTAAAATACTGAACTGTTGTAGAACATTTAACTTGATTTTATAGTCGTTGTCTAATCCTGCCACATTTACTAGTGTTTAGTTTATTTATTTCAAACATGTATACAAAACAAAAAATGATAAAAATTGATAACAAAATTAACATATTTGAAAAAGAATGGGAAAAAGTAAACTTATTTAATCCTTCTGCAAAGCTTATTAAAAAAAAGTAAATTCTTCTTTTTCCTTTATTCTAGGTCACAATTTCATAAAGACTAAAAATATCGGTTTACCTACTAAATAAAATAATACCAGAATATATTCATAAATGTAAATGTACACTTACATACTGTGTATATACACACATATATACACAGCTCCAAACATCTCCATATATATTGCAAAAAGAAAAAAAGGTGTGACTCGTGAGTTGAGTTAGTAAAAGTGGTGTCTCCTGCTGCAGGTGGAGGTGTTCGACTTGCTGTTTGTGACGTGTGAGAACAGCAGCAGGAAGACGTACGTGGTTCACTGTGAGGACTGCTCCCGACAGCGCAGCCCCAACCTGACCAACGTGGTGGTGCTGGAGCAGTACCGCATAGAGGAGCTGATGAGCACGTACGACTCCTTCAACCTGGTGAGGAAAACCCCCTCCTCCAGCTGTGCCTGGTGTCATTTCTCCCTCCTGTCATTAAACAACACTGTTTTGTCTCGTCTCACCAGGCTTCTTCCTCTCGGTGACAGAGCTCCTCTTCAGTGTCTCCTCAGCCATAACCAAAACTTCTGCACACCAGGGAAAGAATTAAAAAAAAAACAGTTTTACTCATTTTTTTTGCTACTGCTACAACATCCAGCTGAACATGTTTACTCTTTATTACTGTTTACAAAAAAAAATACCAAGCCGCCAATCAAATACCAGTTTATTCTCAGATGGTGCTTTGAAACCGAACCCCTGGAAACGGGTCAGCTGGTGCTGTCATTGAACAAACGGATGGTTTCAATGGCGTCTTTTGTTTTTATTTTTTTTTGGTCTTGAATACTGAAATTTATACATGCTGTTTGAAAACTTTTGTGGGGTGCTTTTTTTTAATTTATTGTATTTGTTTTTTAAACTAGATCAGCCTAGATATATACCACATTGGCCTTGTATTGAGAGAAAATGAGAAATACTAATAATAGAGATATGAACATTTTTCTAAAGCATTAAGTATTTTAAAAAATACAATTGTTTGGAATGCTTCAAAAGATACGGGTTTGAGCTTTTTTCTGGGAGGGGGGGGTTCAATTTTTTACATTTTTTTTATCTTTATCAACCAAGTCAAAAAAGAAATTATCTGGTGCGCGTTACTTTTGTTCAAATATGCAGAGAGATTTTTCTGATTTTTTCTTTTTTGACGTTGTACATTTAATTTAAAATGTTTCTTCTATTTATTGATGTTCTCCCTTCTTTATAGGGCTGTATAATTTTTTTTTGTTTTTTTGTAAGAACCGAGATGTCGGGGTTGTTCGTTGGCGGGAGCCGTTATCCTGGTGCTCGACTTCTGCCTTTTCTCTCCTGATATATACTAAATTAAATCTTTATCTTGAATATAACACCACCTTTCCTGTAGACGTTAGAACACACTGCTCACGTAGAAAAAGATGACTAATGGAATGCTGTGTTTGTATCCTCTTTATGGAAAAAAAAAAGACTTTTCCAAAGTTTTTTGAGAAATTGTACATTTTTTTTTACTATGTAGGGGGCTTTTAGATGAGATTTTTGATATTTGTTAAATACAATAATGGGATAGATGGTGCTAAATATTCTTTTTTTTTTTTGTTTTTTGTCCTCTTAAAATGAGATTTCTATTTTCCTGTTGCAATATTACCTTTACACTTTTCCTTCTCTTTGTGGTCATTTATTTATAACTGCACTGTTTAGAGAATTTACACAGGCATACCTGCAGACACACCCACCAAACTGAGCCAGACATGTCTTAAACACTTGTGAATTTGTGTGACGATTAATAAAATAAACACTTGAGAAATTTAAAAGATTGTCTTGTTTTTGTAACAACTCTTTAGTGAACGATCTTTAAAAACTACAACAGAAATAATCCTGACCTCACCATTTAAACTTAGCGTAAAAAGTGAGGAAATATGTGTTTGGTAGATTATTTCTTTTTGACAATGATAGAAGATTTGACAAAAATTTTTAAATAAATGTGGCACCACCATGGACATTTACAGACTTTACAACTATATAAAACAATCTGAATTAAATATGTCCTAATTATGTCATATTAAAAAATATTTTAAAATATGTCCTAATTACGAGATTCTCATAATTAGGACACCTTTTCTCATAATTATGAGATCAGGAGTCAAATATTTTTTATTAGGTGAATGCAATGCTCTTACGTACTTTTCTACACTTAATAATCTCTCCAAACACTTATTTTATTTAAATAATTAAATAAAAAAAAAGAAAATGCAATATTATTAAACCATCCTATTAAAACTGCAACTCATTTTCCTATTTAAGTTTTAGGCAGTTTAAGGCTCTTCAGCTCAACCATAACAGGTGTGGAAGGAAAAAAAATGTAAAAAAAAACTATTTCTATATGAAAACTACGGAAGGAGGTTGTACAAGCAGAGAAACTTCCTTGCTAAGCAGAGCAGGAAAGAGAAGGGAAACAGCAACAAAACTGTCACCGCAGAGTTTCCTCGCTGATAATTAGACGGGGAGTCCGATTTCTGAGGCGCGTACAATAAAAACACTAAAGATTGTTTTTAGTTCCATGTTTCTACCAGGACATCAAGTGCAAAAATAAAATCCTGGGTTTCACAACTGAGCAGTACAAACAATGTTCCCAAGTTGTTTTTTTTTTTTACTGCAATTTATGATTAATTATGAGAATGTCAAAGAAACTTAAAACATGGACCCAGTACAACAAAAATAAAAAGACTAAATAAAATACTACAACTACTGCTAAAGTCAAACTAGAAAACATTAAAAAATATCCAATCGTGACGTCTTATTAAAGATGCATGCGAAAGTAACTTAAAAAATCCAATTTTTCTATGATTTAATGCATGAGAAAATATAACTCACAGAATTTTAAAGTGCCTGTCACATGCATATTCTTCAAAGAAAACATCTTTCTATTTAAGAAAGTTGGAATAATACACACAATTTAACCCATTTTGTCCCATAACTGCATATTTTCTTTTGAACTTGACTCAGCCAAAGTTAGAGCACATAAACAACTCCTTTCATGATGAGTTCAGACAGATTTAATTTATAACAAGTAACTAAGTGTTAAACTTTAAAGTAAAGAAGTAAAAGTATCATTTTTAGGTTTTAAAAGTAAAAGTAAAAGTAAAATTCACGATTTAAAAAAATACTTGGTAAAATTACAAATCCTTAAAAAAATTACTTAAGTACTGTAACAAAGTAAATGTACTTAGTTACTATAGATCTCTGGTCTTAAAATATAATAAAAATAGGAAACTGAGCAGTTTTTAATTTATCGATGCTTTGCCTGATTCTAGTTCAGATATAGATTATTTCGTCTCCCATGAGCTGATGTGAATCTCTCCTAAATGCCAGAGTTTTTGTCATGTAGTCGTGTTCTTGGATCAAGCTTCGAGGCCAAAAGGCCAGCGGAGGGACAGACTAAAGGAAATCCTGCTTGAAAACTCACAGGAAGACCACCTCCGTCCATGTATCTGTGCACCCCGCTGCAGGCAGGCGGTGATAAGAGTTCACGTCGTCACAACACTTCAGCCGTCCAATCCCCGCGCAGCGCCGCCATCACCAGCGTCACAACTTTGAAGTTTGTTTATGCTGCTTTCGCAAACGCATGAGAGGCAAGATTGTGCAACGGCTATTTTATCTGTTTTGACCAAAAAAATAAAAATTAAAAATCGTGTAAGATCTGTTCCCGCCGTTTCCAGCTGCCCCTTTAATGTGGACAGTGTGGGGACCACGAGATGTAAACAAACAAGGCAAAGCTCAAAGCAGAGGAGGAAAGAGTGGAAAATCTGAATCTGACAAGATTAATTATTGAGCACATGTGCTGATCTGTTATCATCTGCTGCCCTGCTCCATCTCCTGAGAGATTCTCTGATTCTCTCTGCTGCTGCAAAGAATCTCCTGATGACCACTGATTTGTTACTTCCATACATAACAAATCAACATTATGCTAGTTTACAAAAACAAAAGCAACAGGTTTTGAGAGGGCGTCTCCAAAACATCTTGAACGTTGTGTACGGTTGTGTGTCTCGATCTCGTCCTGAACACGTCTCAGTTAAGGTTGGGCCAAACCTTACGGTGTGCAATAAAAACAGCTGTCAATTAATAATACTGCAATTAGCACCACGTGATGTAGAGTTGCATAATATATCGCAAACTTATTGTCAGCGAGATATATGCAAAAAATGCAAAATATTGTGTAGACTCAGAGTAACGAAGTACAAATACTTTGTTTCTGTACTTGAGTAATTATTTTTTTGCCTACTTTTTACTTCTACTACTAAAGTCTACTACTTTATATTAGGGGAGTCGTCCTGGAACTGGAAGGTCGCCGGTTCGATTCCCCGTCCAGCTCTCTCAGTTGTTGTGTCCTTGGGCAAGATACTTAACCCATAATGCTTCTGATGTGTGTCCCATCAGTGTATGAATGTGATTGGCACTGATTAGTCTCCATAGATAATTGTACATGTAGGAGATCTAGAGTGCTGTGTGAATGAGGACACACACACACACACACACACACACACAAACTTGTTTTTATATCCTCGTGGGGACCGTGGATTGACTTCCATTCAA
>JARVGW010000001.1:14318487-14329644 GCA_031762495.1 Anablepsoides rubrolineatus | reverse complement strand
ACAAGATCAAAAAGATTTTTTTTGGCTGAATATAAGGTTTTAAAACTTGGTTAGATGGACAGTTTTTGCAGTGTACAAACTGTTTCCTATTAGTTAAATAACTTACCCACTGTAGTACTGGACCTCTTAAACCACATTTGTTTCATTTCCCAAGAAGAATACTGTGGTCATGGTATCAAATTCTATCTATAAATCAACAAAAACACTGACACAGTATTGTTTTTGATCAACAGCTGTTGTTATGTGTTCAATTAGGTCCATAAGCTCAATAAGTTAACTTTTATTACACTTTTTTTATTATTATTATTATTATTATTATTCCAGCAGAGAGGACCCATCAGCTGCAGGAACTAAGACAGAAGCTGATTCAGGAACAATGTCGTAGAGACCCCGAGGCATTTCTGGATGGAAAGCACAGTTTGAAAGATATAAGTAATAAAGAGTTCAGAAACTTCATTGTGGATGATCATCATGGCATCATCTACTGTTATATTCCTAAGGTGATGTCACACACACACAAACCAGCACCAGTCAACGCTTTTTAGCTTCCAAAATAGATCTGACCTGTCAGAGAACATTTAGGGTCCAATAGATCTTGGTTTGGGCAACAAATAGTCTCTCTGTTGGCTAACAATAGACATCGTGTTGTGAAATCAACAGGTCACTGATGCTTCTTGCTACGTTGCAGTTAACTAGTTTTACTGGTTTTAATGGCAGCACAATGTTTCAACAATCTATTGTCATTTGCAGGTCAAGTTAGGAGAGAAGGGTAGTAATTACTTTAATGCATGTTAAACTCTCATTGTTATTGTGTGCAAAATCATTGTTGCAAAAGACTGTTTGGACTATAATAAACAACAGGCTTTTATTGCCAAATTTATGTTCTTCATTACATTCTTTGATCGATCAAATGGAATTTTCCTGCCTTTAAAAGCCACATTTAGTTCAAACGCTCCAGACAGATAGTTTTGTGCTTTGTGAAGACATTAAACAGCTAAACAGTATCTGATAGGCATTCCTTCAAAGAATGGACCTCACCCAAAGATTGCACAGACAAAAACTCCCTCTGGAATTAGAGTTGTTGGAGCCCCATGTATCCTCACCATGCCAAGTGTCAGCATGGTTACAGATTCTGACCTGTATCTTGTCTGCAGGTGGCGTGTACCAATTGGAAAAGAGTGATGTTTGTTCTGAATCAGAGTGAACCGTATCCTGATCCTGTTTCTATAGATCCTGACTCAGTTCACCTCCCAGACAAATTTACTCTCCTGAGTTCTTTTTCAAGAACACAAATAGAGGTCAGTTCAACCACTTGTTATTAAACTTTGACTTAAAAACAAATATATGTCAGATAATTGATGTGTATTTATTTGAACTTCAAGGTAAAACTAAAGCATTACACCAAATTCCTGTTTGTTCGAGACCCATTTGTTCGTCTCATCTCTGCTTACCGGAACAAGTTCCTCCATCCAGCTGATCCATACTTCTATCGGAAGTTTGGTCAGGATTTGCTGAGTCTCTACGACAAAATGCCCGATCCACCAAAAGCAGTAAAGAGGGCACATGAGTTAGGCATTTATCCCTCATTTTACGGCTTCATTCAGTACCTACTGGACCCCCGGACTGAGAAGAATGAACCCTTTGAGCCTCACTGGAGGCAGATGTACCGCCTCTGTCACCCCTGTCTCATAAAGTGAGTCCATCTCTGTCTTCTAGGATTAAACTAAAAACATGAGAAAATGAAAGTTTGTTTTTTCTTTTCAGTTATGACTTTATTGGGCATCAGGAGACTCTTCAGGATGACGCCAAAGAGTTGCTGAAGATGTTGAAACTGGAGGACGATATTAAGTTTCCTCCTGTTTATGAAAATGTGACGTCTCCTGACTCTGTAAAGAACTGGTTCAGGGCTGTTTCCCTGGAGGACAGGAGGGATTTATACAAGCTTTATGAACAAGACTTCAGACTTTTTGGTTACGAAAGGCCGAGTGAATTACTTGATGGTTGAGATTAAGGTCACAAAATGCAATGAATTTTTCGTTTGGTCACATATTTAATGTGTTGGGTACTTTTACGTGACTTGTTTTGATCATTCTAATTCCAACAACAGTGTCTCCGGGTAGAACAGCGTGCTCTGATCATTTTGAACCTTATCCAGAATATTGCCAAATATACAATAAAAACTTGATCCAATACATGAGTTTGTTGATATTGTGAACTAGGCCACTAGAATTTTATTTGCTTCAAGGGGATATTTCGTTCGCAAATTTAACCAGACTACAACGTTTTCAACATAGAGCGTACAGTCGTCGGCGAGTTGTTTTGCCACCCAAAAAAATGGTGTTTTTCATCTGGAAGTATGTCATTGCAATTGCACGTATTAAAAAAACAGCATGGCAAGCGTTAGAGCGCCATCTACAGGCCTGGTATAGTTACTACTTCAAATAAAAAAATGTTTTACAAATAAAAACGTTCCCATGTGGATAAGGTCCAAGGACAGCAGCAGAGATTTTCACCTGCCTTTGTGTGCTGAATTTATTGACAGATTTTGGTCCATCCAACAAGACATTATGTTTGCTACAAAGCTTTCTGTTTTTCGACACACAAACTGGCAACAGAACGTGAACACTTTTAGTTGTTTTATTATAAAACATGACAAAAAACAATACATTTATGTTCAAATCCACTCAAAAAATGAGGTGAAAGTGGCTTCAAGGTCCATTCTCTGAGACTGAAATCCTTTGAGTAAATGTCTGACTTTTGTTCTGTCTCAGTAATATCTCTGATCATTGTTCTTGACCTCCTGAAGGTTTCAGAGACTTTAGGGTTCTTTAGTTCTGGATGTGACATCTCTCCATATTTAACTCGCGCGACCCGAGCGGCGTTACTGATGGCGGGCCCAGTCCTTTGGTGGATAAAATCCAGGTTTGTGACATGAGCAGGTGGGTCACAGATATGGATCGAGGAGGAAGATGCTGAGACAAAAGTGCATTTTTCCTTTGCAGTTCCTTCAGGATAAGCGAACGAGAGAAAGCACGACAATAAAATATGGCTTTTCCACGTCTACACATGTAGACACTTCATCTTTGATTTCTTGTCTTCACAGTTTCGTTGACCGTTTATATTTAGATTTTATATTTACATCCAAAGCCTTTTTTAAACCGTGGCTCTCCTGAGTGACTAACAAGAAGTGGTCTTATCACACACAGTTATGATTTGTGTCGTGTACGTCTCATCGAACATAAAAAGCTTTTTTTTTTAACATGCTTTGACATAAACTTGTCTTGTCATAAATCTCTTAATGCCACAGCTCCCAAACGTTGGGCGTTTGGCAGTACCTTAGTTTGCACTCATCCCCACTGAGTCTCAGTTTGTTTTTTTTGGATGCTGCAAAAAGTTTTCATATTGAGCTTTCTTCACACTTAGCCAGAGGTGCTGAAGACCTAAACAACGGTAAGTGGTTGTAGTCCTCAAGTCTGTCCAACCCCTCCTTTAACCCATCTGCCAAGCCCTTATCTATCTCATCCCCCTCCCCCGACTCCCCCTCACTGACCTCAGGCCTCACTCCCATCCTCGTCCTTCCATCCAGCCGGTCTGGGGCTAATATTTCGGATCCGAGCTTCAAATTGCTGCCACTTACGTTGCAATTGCCATATAGTCCATTGCTGGGGTTACTGTTATTCAGGCTGCTGCTGAAGCTGTTTCCATTGTGACTACCGTTGCCGTGGTTACTGAGGAGCGTCGTCGTCGTTGTTGTGGAAGTTGTCCCGTTGCGTTTTTCCGTCAGCCTAAACCCCTCGGACATCATGCTGGCGGTGCTGGGGGACTGGGGCGTGGCCGAGGAGCCCAGTAACTCCCGCCCCTTCTCGGATGAGTCTTTGGGCCTTTGGGCACGTTGTTTCCTCTTGTTCAAAAAGTGGAAAAGCGCGACGCCAACCACGAGGCCCAAGAAGAAAAAAAAGATGTAGACCGCTAAAACGTGGCGGCCTTTTGTCGGTCCCACCCATCCTCCGGCACTGGGGTCCTCGAGTGTCAGATGATAGGCTGCTCGACGGCAGGGGTTGGGGTCTCTCACGTTAGGTCCTCCCTCCTGCAGGAAAGCGACCAGAAATGCGAGAGAAAATACGTGTTTCTGTTAGGGGTGGGCAACACAGTTACTGATATCTATACCAATTAAATAATGTGATTTTTGACTTTAGTTAGTTGTTTATAATAAAACACAGGACAAAGATTGTAAATAAAACTGTTTTGTATTAACAAACTACAACAAATAACAATGTAACAATATCAGGGTATCTATATTAATGGGTAGGTATGTATATATATGTATATGCTTTGCAGAAAAATGATAATTAATTTTATTGTTATCTATTGTACGTGTCCATTTATTTGCAGGAGAGCAGACTGATGTCAAGTGTGTGGTCTTGTGTTTTCTTTTATACTTAATATATTTCCTTTTTTTCTTTATTTTATTTTCCTCTTTCTCTTTATATGACAAAAAAATCACTGATGATGAAGAAATTAAGAAACTAATATTAAGTTCTTTTGTCTACTGAAGTGAAAAAATAAAAATAAAAAAGATACTCAGTACTCTCTGATTCTGTTAGACCCGCCCTGCTCTGCTCTGATTGGCTAAAACTGTGACTCTAGTCCTTTTATTATTATTATTATTATTATTATTATCATTATTATTATTATTATTATTATTATTAGTGTCAGTTAAGAATAACACACTTTTTTATTGCTTCTCATCACTTTCAGGAAATGCTTTGCAGAGAGTTTTTTATGAATTTAAGACTTTTTAAGGTCTTAAATATAGATACATGAATTTAAGACTTCTTATGGATGCTCAGGCACCCTGGGTATAAAAATAATAAAATAATCCCCCAATTACCTTTTACTACACGCAGTTGTTTGAGAAAAAGTCATTAGTGCAAAATCACCAAAACAAATCAACAATGTCACCAAAATATAAATAGAACAATGTCAACAATAACAAAAATAATAACATCCATTGAATGTAGATGTAGTGTAACAATTTAGAGTATCTGCATTACTGATTTTATTTTTCATTTTATTTGTGAAAAATAAAGTGTAAACAAAAGAATATTCCCGTTTGTTTATTTTTTCATTTCTTAAAAAGTAAATCTTTGTACAATAAAAAGAAAATACACATAAAATGAAATGAAAGGTGGAAAAGAAGAAAAAAATGTAGAAGTATGGTATCCATACTTAGATCGACACGCATACCCTTAATTTTTGTTAATATTTGTTCTGTTAAAAAAGTCAAAAGTGTGGTTAAAAAAAAACTTTTACCTGGCACGTGCAGATGTATGTTCCCAGACTGTCCTCTGAGACGGTCACCTCTAAGTCGGAGTTGTGCTGCCTGGTGTGTCGGTGTGGGGGGTGGTCCCAGCTGCAGGGCCGGGGGGACAGCTGGACACATGGCAGCAGCAGTCGTAGCCCCACGGTAACTCTCTGCTCCCTTATAGCTGGGTGGCAACGGCCTGAAGGTGGGAACCAGAACCGGACCAGTTACCAGAACGCTCGGAAATCAACGAGCTGCTCGATCCTATTTATTTTATGTGAATTGAATAAAAAAAACACAATAATAGACTTACTTTCATGTGTTTGACACTTTTTTAAAGCATTATCCACAACATCACCTGGACCGGGGCTGAAACACATAAAAGAAAAATAATGTAAAAGTTGTTTGTTTAATTACACTGCAAAAACTGTGTAACTTGACTGGATATAAGCTTTTAAAACTTGGTTAGATGGACAGTTTTTGCAGTAAATAGTTTGACTAAAAGCCATTTAAAGTTTGTTGTTATTTTGTAGCTCTCACTTTTCTTGTGTCGACTGGCAGGTGTTTTCCTCCGGGCTCCACACACAGCCCAGTCCTCTGGCTCTGGCACAGACCTCACAGCTGCGATACAGAGCGCAGCCTTCAGTCTGGACCCGAGCCACAGACAGAGGGCTTCCCACCAGCGCGGCCCCCTGAAACCACAGAGAACCCTTACAGAACCACTGAACTGTAACACCGCTCACACACACACACACATGTGGGTGGATGTGCTTTACCTCATGCAGGATTATATTATTAACAGGCTCCTGTGAGGGAAACAGAGGAATCTCTTGGAGTAAAGTGGCATTCGGGCCCACTACTGCCACCTGGTGGAGCTCCCCGCGATCTGCAACAACAGAACAACGCAAACATTTTTTAGGCTTTTGTTTTACTTTTTTTCCATTGCAGTTTGAAAAACCAAAACAGCACAATTTGGAAAATAATATTTTAGCTTCTTTTCATGTTTTTACCAAAGTGTCCAAAAAGTCTTGAGTCACTCACATGCTTCTTTTGATCCAGGATTTCCTGTACATACAGTATTTTATGTGTACCTGAACAATAATGTCCAATTATTACTTTATTTGTGAGCCATCATATCGAAATGAGGATTAAGTCAAATTTGGTCAAAATGACCTAATTACATTTTCAGATTTCTGGCTTTAAAAGTTATATTTTGATACCTGAATCATTCTGATATCATAAGTAAATCCATATATATGTCCTAATTTGTCTTGTTGGTTACGTAGAGCATGAAGTCGATAAGCACATCACGTAGAAAAAAGTCTTGCAAAGATGCATCGCCCTTCATTCAGATCATCAATCAGGTTTCATGTTTTCAGCTAACCCTGTTGGTACAAACATGCTAAGCTGCAGCAACAAATATTGAAGATACAACCGGTTCCTTCTCTTAGTTTTTTTTTTCCAAGCTTGAATTATTCACAAAGCTGTATTCCCTTCCACAAGACCCTTTGAACAGAACTTTAGGTCCAGACACAAATTTTAGTTTTCAGTCCTCACCTGTTCCAAGATGCAGCAAAGCTGCTTGGCGCTCCTCCTCACTTCTTATCAGCTTCACAGCCAGCTTGGTGTATTTGATTCCCCTCCGGACCAACAGGGGGGCCGCAGTGACGCTGTTCTCCATCAGAGGGTGGTCTCTCACAAACGTCAGCACCTTGTCAGGGAGCTTCAGGGACGACTCGAATCCTTCGGCCTTTAGCTCATTGTTCAAACACTGAAAATAAAAAAAGAAGGTTTTAACCTGTGGAATTACACTGCAAATATAGCTCAACAAATACACTTGATACAAAAAGTACTTAAAACATGAAATTATCTGTACATGCAGTAAGTTCATTAAGAAAAAATGAAACTATAAAACTAAATTTAAATATAGTAAATTTAAGATTTTGAATTCTTAATTATAGCAAATGAATACTTTGCAATGAGAAACCCAAGTAAAATCATGGGCAATAGGTTTTTCAATGGGAACAGGTAGTGTTACCTGTCCAGGTCTTGGAGTTGGAACTGGATCAGGATTGATCCAGTTGTCGTAAGGTTTCTTCAGCTCTTTGAAAGGCCCGTCCATCACTTTGCTGATGTCAGACAAACTGAAAACACACACAGCTGACACATCCTCAGGCTCCCTGTGAGAACAGAAACAAACTCATAATGAAACCATGTTTCCTTGGATTTTACAAGTGACGACTGAACACAGCAGATTCCAGAAGTTCTCAGCTCACCACTGGGAGGTGAAGAGCCCGTAGAAGTGCGTGCTGCTGGGGTCTCCTGGAGCGTGCTGAGTGGTGAAGACGTCTGTCAGGACGTTGTAGCGCTGACCGCTGGGCTTGTCCTCGCACACCAGCTGGGCTTTGAGGAACGTGGTCCAACGCCGCTGCAGGGTCTTCATCCCTCCCACGTCAGACTAAACGTCAGGTCAACGTGAGTTCGGTTCCGTGTACGCGGTGCATTGCGTGGACAAATTGGCGGCAGGGAGAGAAAGGACAGCTTACCTTGCAGACCCGAGCCACTCTCGGCACTTTGACTTTGGTGTACAGGTCGTACTCTTTGGCCGTCTCCGTGAAGAAAAAGTAGATTTTGTCGTCGTCTCCTGTTGGGTTGCTGTCAGCCGGCTGCTTTATGAAGGCAGAGCTGACAAACTTTGGGTCTAAATCAACACAAACAGAAACAAAATCTTATTTAGGGCAATTTAAAGGTGTGTTTGTGTGAAAAAAATGGGAATTTAGGGATGCGTGTCTCACCACTGAGCCAGTTGATGGATTGCTCAGTTCTGATCCGTCCCTGCTCCGGTCCCATTGCCCTGGAGATGTCAAACAGCGTTCCTAAGAAGTTACTTGTGGCTGCTGTGTACAGAACACCGTCTAAACAAAAGAAAACAAACAAACAGGAGAGCATTTTTTTTACATTCTGGAAACGTATGTCTCAGATCAGGCTGAGAAGGTTTAATTAAATGTCCAGAGGAAACCTACCTGCCATAACTGCTGTGTAATGTTGACTGGGCTCAAAGGGACACTTTGTCTTCCCGCTCTCCATCTTCACTTTTCCATCCTCGTTTTTCTCCAGCGTGAACGAGGAGGGTTCCTGCAGGACCGGAGAAAAAGAGGCAGAGCTCAAAGCCAGACACTTTTTCCACCTTATTTTTTAACATCAAAGTAAATATAGGTCCAACTTTTTTCCTCTGGGTTAACTAATAGCAGCTGGTGAAACATGTTGTGGGAACATTCCCAAAAATAGGTGAACAGTCGAAGTGGCAGGACCCTCAAACTGTTCTCCAGCAGGAGGGCAAGATGAAAAAAAAATGGACCTTTTTGTTGCCGTATGGTTTTTGGCACATATCTTATTCTGCAATTTTTGTGTTTTTTTCAATAATTTATGTTTGAAAACATTCAACTCCTTTAGGATATTCCTGCTATGATTTTTGGTATTTCAGCAATTTATACTTTTTGCAATATTTAGCTTTTTTGCCCTTTTTTCTTTCTCATTGAAAATAAATGGAGCGGTCTTCAACCTCCTTAAAACCCTTCAAACTGGTCATAAATCTTTACTGTTCTTCATACCTTTTGTTCTGGTTATGTCTTTTTATCTCCTGTGTACTGTAATGTCAAGCTTTCTTCAGCTTTTATTTAGCTAATTTTAGTCATTATTGAGCCCCCAATTTGTTGATCAGTGAGTGAAGAAAAACAGAAGCATTTAGTAGCTTGTAAATAATTGTAAAAACTAGATTTTTTTTCCATCATACAAGCCCTTAGTCTTAGTTTAATGGTTCATGAAATGCCTTTTACAGATATTTAGTTAATCAGTAATTTTGCCCTTTTTAAGAGTCAACCTATTTTATTGTCTAGAAAGACTCATGTTAATAAAATACCATTAAACGTGATTGTGAGCGATACTTTCTGCTGCTGTAGATTTAGTCTCATAGATGGACGTTTATTTGTAGCTGCACAGCCTGCAGTATAATTCCCACCCTGCTGTCGTGTGTTTTACTTCCAGCAGCTATGATTGATCACACCAGTCAGCGAGTGAAACTACGACGTATAGACTTACCAGGAACGCACACTGGGGGTCGAAGGCGTAGGTGCCACACACGTAGAGCCGGCCATCGTGGAGGAATTCCAGCAGACGGATGTAGTTCCTGCAGTCCTCCTGCAGGAGGAGACAAAGTTACAGAAATAAAGGAAGGGAGATGACAGAGTTTTACTTCCTGTTTAAGGCCAAATAAGGAAGTAAAGTAGCATTAATATGTTTGGGTGTAATATTTTTATTATTAATAATGATTGACAGATCATTTGTGATAAAGTAGGGCTTAGTTAAACACTAAACAGAAGAGTAACCCACCTGTTCTCTTTGGCGTATCACATTGTAAAAAGTTGTGTTGTTCACTTTTAACAGATTTTTATTTGTGTGGAAATTTTCTTGATTTTTTTTAAAGCATTTTACTGTGTTTATTTCCTGGTTTTATTTTTCCTGTGTTTGTTTTTTAACTGGATTGCACGAGCTGTGTTTAAATGTTGATTCTGTCCAGAACTGTGGTCTGCCATGGTGCATGAAGTGTTTTACAAATAAAGTTGGATTGGATGAGCAACATTAGGGTGAAAGGAACAGAATGGTGTGGTTTATCAGTGATACTGAGTGGAAATGGGAAACCCCCCCACAGCTTTAGGTGACACCTGAGATCCCCACAGTTAACCAACAAAGCCCTCACTCACTCATTATTCATTCAACATAAAAGCTTTTTTTTTACACAGATGACTTACAAAACAACTCCCTTCTTTGTTTGTAGGTGTTTTATTCTTTCAATACCTTTTTTTTTCCTCTTCGTTGTAGACTGTGGAAACAAACCCCCCCACTGTCCCAACCAGCCTACCATCACACCATGACGCAGGTAATTTATCTTTAACCATGTGTGTGTGTGTAGGTGTGTGTGTGACTCTGGTACCCTGGATGAGCTCCAGGCCTGAGTCACCGCCTCCCCATAGAACTGATCCTCTCTCATGCCCAGATCGTGTCACCAGAATCAGCCCCCCCACCACCTGTCCTTAACCCCCCACCCACCAGCACCGGTCGGTGAGCGTCAGCCCCTAACAAAGGGATCAGCTCAGGATTAGACTTTTCACTCACAAAAAAAATTAAAGTAATTCTTGTCATTTGAATTCACTCACAATGTTGTCACAGTAAGGGTGGGGGGGGGGGGGTCTAACAGGTTTAATTAGTTTTCATTTAAATAACTTCTGTATTAACCTTTATATCAAATGCTTTCCTCCCACTAAAACATCTAAACTCTTTTCATGATGAAAAACATATGAAAAATAAAGTCTTTTTATTTTAAACATCCTGCTGATTGAGCCAAACGTATTCAGCTGTTTTGTTCTGCAGAATCTGTTGAACAATGATTCATTTGTTGATATTAATCTTTACCAATTAAAGGGTTAATGTTCTCACTGTGGTGGTCCTGAAATATAAAATAACTGAACACACACAGGTGGCCTTTTGTTGAGTTCTTATTGTTTTTCTCTCTTCTTGTTTCTTTGTTCCTCTTATTTCTTCTAACTTAGATGTAAGATTTATCCACAGAAAAACCACAGCTCTATTTTTCTGTCTTCATGTTGGTCAGTGCCACACATTATAGAGAAAAAATAATCTATATTTGTTCATGAGTGGATAAAACAGGTCAAAGTTAGTTAGTAAAACATTCTACTGGCTAAAAAAAAACAGTATACGGTCGCTAATAACTTATTGTCTGCTGTTACTGAGGGTAAATCTGGGACAAAGACTCAAAACTTACCCTTAACCTTAGCATC
>JARVGW010000001.1:14301642-14317980 GCA_031762495.1 Anablepsoides rubrolineatus | reverse complement strand
TTTTGTTGTGTACCCCCCCCCCCCCCCCCCGGATTGTTTGCATCTATTTTGTATACTGTGCCCTTATTCAAAATGAAGTCCCACTCCTGTGGGAGAAATCAAACAAGCTAAACAATGGGCCGTCATAACGAGCCGTAAACAACAACAGGCCCGTCTTTACAAAACAAGCGGGGTTTAGCTAACGCCTGCACTCCTCTCCGACTCATGGATCAAATCCCTGAAGCTTCAGGATGGAGTTCCAGCTCTCTCACTCAGCCCCTCTCCCTCCTACTCTATATCCTCTTTTACAACAAAGCATTGTGTGTTTGTGTGTATTCTGTGTGTTCATGCTCCAACAGCTGAGAGGGAAAATAACCCAGCTGTTTGCTCAACATCTTCTGAAGCATCTGTTATAATGTGTAGAAAAATATTTTTTTTAAAAACGTTAAGCAGTTTTAATTCTTTTTTTTTTAAGAACTAAATTCTGACATTTTCCAGCCGTTCGTGAAGAAGAACCAGACGTGCTCCACGACATTTACAAAAGCTCTGATTTCCAAAGAAGCTGAAGCAAGTTGTCCAACACACACAAACAAACCAACCACAGATTGGACAGATTAGAGCGGATTAAATACTAATGCTAATCAGGTGAGCATGAGGCGAAAATTTAACCTCAGATATCACACATATAACTCACCGCTCAATTATTTAATGAATCATGACTAAAAAAACATTGAATTGATTGCCAAAAGATTCACAACTTAATGTATTCCTCAAAATGATGTGAAAAAAGAAAATTCCTGGAAGCTCACGAAGATGATCTAATTTAAGTGCTATCAGCTAAAAGCAGCACAATCATCCTTTGTTGTTTTTTATATTTATTTCTTAACAGCCACATCAGAGTATTTCTGATCAGCAGCACTCAGCGTTGACATGGTTTTCCACTTAAGAGACCATCTGTCAGTCGGTCCACACTGAAATGAAAAAAAAAACACAGCGACATCTGTCTGAAAAGCTCCATCACAGACTTTTTCTCTCCTCTCGCCTCCGTCCAGAGCCCATCATCCAGTTAGTCCGTGTCTGTTTCCCGTAACATTTCACATGAATGTCATTCCTCGTTCACTGAGGAGCCATCTGTTCAGCTAAAGACCTCCAGGCTGTCAAACCACAAGAGTGCCCTCTTATTTGCCCGCAGAGGGGGCCGACTGCACTTCCTGGAAATCAGCCGCTAGGATGGAGACGTGTAACGCCACAAGAAAATGTCTGATTAAAAACTTTAGGAGTGTGCTGCTATGCATTCACTTTTACATCCCGAGTCACTGAAAGAAACATGTTTTTATTTCAACCTGTCGGTAAAAACTAAACTCACATAAATGACAAAAATTCCATGAGATTTCTTTGTTTTATTTGTTTACCCATTTGTAAATAAATTTTCATTCATTTATCCCTCCGTTAGGTTTATATATGTTTATAATGTAAGTGTGTGTGTATATATCATTTGGGGTTTTTTGTGTGAGAGGTAGAATTTTATAGAATTTTAAGTGACACTTATGTGTTTTGTCTACTTGGATTTGCTGTCTGACTACACAGAAGTCTGCACTCAATGTGTCTCATGTTGTTGAGCAAGGAAATGTTTAAGTAAGTAAGTACGTAAGCAAGCAAGAAAGTAAGTACATAAGTAAGTAAGCAAGTATCTAAATAAGCAAGTAGGTACATAAGTAAGTACGCAAGTAAGTAAGCAAGTACGTAACTAAGTACATAAGCAAGCAAGTATATAAGTTAGTAAGTAAGTAAGCAAGAAAGAAAGTAAGTATGTAAGTAAGTAAGTATATAAGTTAGTAAATAAGTTACCAAGCAAGTACGCAAGTAAGTAAGTAAGCAAGCCAGTAAGTAAGTACGTAACTAAGTACGTAAGCAAGCAAGTATATAAGTTAGTAAGTAAGTAAGCAAGAAAGAAAGTATGTAAGTAAGTAAGTAAGTAAGTAAGTAAGTACATAAGTATGTAAGCAAGTAAGTATATAAGTTAGTAATTAAGTAAGCAAGCAAGTAAGTAAGTAAGCAAGCAAGTAAGTAAATAAGTAAGTAAGTAAGCAAGCAAGCAAGTAAATAAGTAAGTAAGTAAGTACGCGAGTAAAAAGAACCCGTCCAGAGGACCTACTTAAGTTTTCTTTTTTAATAAAAACGCATGTCTAAGTGTTTATGTTTGTTTGCTTTAAACCTTATTTATTGACATTTATTAAACAAGAGTACAAGGTAAGTGTGCAATGCCCCTTGCGGCCCCTTCCATCATTTAAGTTGCCCATCCCTGGCTTTACTCATCCTGTTCAGGACTTATATAGAAGTGCACTCATGTGCAGCAAAGCAGACATGAGTGTTAGTGACACGAGCCAAAGGCAAGATTTGATGCCACGTCCTTGTGAACTGGTCCTCACTGTGCAGGACACACACACACACACACACACACACACACACACACACACACACACGCCTGAACATGACGCTGCCGCCTGCTGTGTGTTCTAATGTAGAGAGGTGATTCCTAGAGCTTTACCATCTGCCCTTATTACACACAGTCACACCTTCAAACCTAAACAAAAACCCACAAATCTGCAAGAAACGCTCCACTTCTCTTCCTTTAACATTTTTTGTGGATTTAACTTTTACCTTCGCAGCTGTGTTAGGAGAGCGCTGTGTGAATAAATCTGATGTGACAGGTTGTCACAAAGCAGCAGAGGACGTTCTGCAGGTTGAATAAATGCATTCTCTCTGACAACAGACGCCTGCAGGTCACCACATATTAAATCTCACCTCCATGCGCCTTCTCTTCCTCCATTAATCCATTCATGGGAGTGCAGGGTCTGCACATGTGATGGTGGCATTAGCAAAGTGACACACGTTCTAACAAACAGCAGCTGCACAGGCTTTTATTTATGGGCGATAAGCTTTCAGATCTATGCATCACTGTTTGGAGTAAAGAAGATTAATGAGCTGAGAGGTTAATGGATGGAGACTCAAACTGAATCAGGCTGAATTCTGGCTCCTAGTAACCCCACCCCTTAACCCTTTATTTGAAGATGATTGGGGCAAACACTACCCAAGACTGCTTGTTGCTCCAGAGGGTAAAAACTGATCCTAGGTTTGTGTAGAACCAATCTTTACAATCAATTATTTCTGCTCCTTTCGTCACTAATAAATACTTCCCAAGCTGCAAAACGTGTCACAACTATAACAATCAACTGGTGGCCTGTGGGCCACTTCAAGCCTGTTGATGAGTGTCTTTCTGGCCAGTGGGGGCTGACATTATAAAACCATAAATATATAAAGAATTTAAACATTTATTATCATTTTTTACACTTTAGGACAAAAAAAATCTCATATTCATGTAAACAAGTAAACTACTGCGTATAGTTTACACCACATTTCATAAAAACGTTTCTAATTATCTAGTTTAGTCTTAAAGTGCCTGTGACATGCATATCCATGAAATACAAAAAGTAAAATATATATATATATTTATATTTAATGTAAAAATTGATGTCACAGCCTCTTAAAAGGTCTTTAAAGGTAACCATGATGGATTTGAGAGAAAAATCCTATTTTAAGGCAGAAGTTTGGATTATTAAAGTGTCCAACAGACTATCAGCAGGATTTATTTATAAATAAACTGACAAGAAAACTGCTAAACTTTGCATTTTTCTGTTGTGAGTACAAAAACCAAAAGACTTGATCTCATGTTAGATTTGGTCCGAGCTTCAAAGAGCCACATGTGGCCTCAGAGCCACAGGTTGCAGACCCCTGGTGTAAAACAGGCATCAGCGGCCACAATTGGACCAGACGTGGTTTGACACAAATTTGCAACAATTACAGGTTAAACTTATCCACAACAAAGTAGAACACGGCTTGAAAAAGTCAGTTAAATCTGCTTCATGTGAACACAAACACACACATGTTGCAACACACCAGCTACACATGAAACACAAAGTAAAGAAATACCTTACTTTTTATTTTACTACGCAGCTGTGATGATGTCAAACAAATCTTTAAACAAATAAAACACATTTAATCAGTGAAAGCAGCTTTAACTATGAGGCATATATGTGCAGTAATCAGTTGAGTGGTTTTATTTTCAGCACACAGATCAGAAAGGGATGAAGTTTTGACAGAAAATAGCTCATTTAATACTTTATATATAAATAACTGTTAAGGATTATTTTTTATATTAAGTACGTTAAAAATAATCTGATCTAAAGCAAGAAGCGACTGGTGTGGGTGTAGACAAAATTCTCTCCCCTGCCATGAATCATTTATTCATTATACATTAAACATGACAGAGAGGCTTCCAGGGAGGGATACCGACAGTGTGTGTGTGTGTGTGTGTGGGTGTGTGTGTGTGTGTGTGTGTGTGGGTGTGTGTGTGTGTGTGTGTCCATTAAGATTTTAATAAACTGACTGTTGCTCTGAGGGACCAGTCTTGGTCTCCGGCTGCAGGGCATTGTGGGACCAAGAGGGAAGTGATAAATTATACACCTCCCTCCTTCGTCTGTCAATCAAAACTGACGGAACGGAGAGAGAAAAGATGGAGGCAGCGCTTCCCCCCCATCCCTCCCCACTCACAGCCTCTGAAAACACACACTCAGCCCCTGCAGTGAGACAGGCCACAGCTGCATGATCACTACAGTCTCACAGGCCAACGTTTACACCACTATCAGCCACTCAGGGCCATTTTACATTTCTGCAGCTGCAGCTTTGGCTAAATTGTACAATTTGGCGAAACTAGTTTGGAGGTTAGGGGACTGCGCGAAGCTTTCGACAGAGTGCAAACCCATTATTAGACTGACATTAATGCAAACAGAAACTGCTAAATATATTTACAATTTACTGTCAGTGCAAATCTAGCTTCATTAAACTAAAAATAAGAAATACGCTTTAACAGATCAGTTTTAACTATATGGCTTCAAATTCTAAAATAAACTCGACTCCTCTGTCAAAGTTTGAAAAGTCTTAAACTATTTTTTTGCCTTTGTTGTATTTATGTATTCATTTATTATTGTGTGAGACATATTAAACCCTCAAAGTGTTGCCTTTGTTTACAGCATGTCTGAAAATGTCATCACGTCAGGAAAGAGCTCGTAAAATTATATTAGTGGGAAGAACAAAACCCTAAACCCCCCCCCAAAAAATCCATCTGTATGAGAAAAAGGATTTTTCTCCTAATTAAAGTTTTTGCACGACTGTCTGGATTAGAAAATCTGAGAAACCACGAACCCTGTAAAAGTGAAACAAGGCGTGTTTAACAGGGCTGCCGTTTATTCGCAATTTATTTCAATTCTTGCTTTTTTTTGGGGTTGAATAAGTGGAGAAACAGACGAACTTGTGGAAAAGTTTGATTCGTCTGAAAGCAAAAGATTTAATAAAAATCACATAAGGAGCTTGAAGAACGTGGGATTATTATATTATATATAAATCAGATCCTGTTCACCCACATTCTACTGTTTCTGCTCTACGATATTTTTTTTTAATACGGAACTGAATTTACATTAATATTTATGTTACAAAAGTCGTAAATGATATGGTTATTCTCAATAATTTAACTTAAAAACTAAGAAAATATTGTTAAACATGTTTTTGTGCTTTAACCATACAGAGAATGTTCCAATGCATGAAAGGAATAATCAAGAGTCATACAAAACCCTTAGAGCTCTGCTGAGTCGCCGTTTATTTCTGTCAAATCAGGCCGGAGAACCTGGAAACACTTCCATATAAACAAATCCGGTCTAGACGTGACTCCACCCATTTGATTACATCATTAGAAAAAAAAAGGGGGGGGGGCTACTCTGCTGGAGCCACGTCTGTAGACAATAATTCACCTGCTTCTAGTGAAATCAAACATACAGTTATGTGTTGTATTTGTTCAGGCATTTATCTGTTTAGATAAAATCATCAAGTCAAGTAAATTAGTCACATTTAATCATCAATACAGTTCATCTAATTATAAGAATTAAAATCAGTATATAACATAACCCTAATAAATGTCATGAAAAGCACATTTGACTTGACAGTTTCTGAGATTTTATGGGATTTACCACAAACTACGGGTAGCTGGGTTCCATGAAAGAATCTGCTTACTGTGTAACATTTCATTATTTATTAACAGTCCCGTGTTTTTGTGAGTTTTACATCCTTTTTTTTGTGTGCAAACATTCCAGGTGAGCAGCCACGAAACGTCATCCTGCAGGGTAAAAAGCAACCTGTCCGTTTCCATCCTTTAGCGGTGACGCAACAATCCGCCAAAAAAACGTGTTTGAGCCGAGGAAGGAGCCATCGGTCACGGCGCATAAACTCTTTGTTAATAAGTGCCACACATGAAAGACCTTCCTCCTCTCCACTCAGAGGCGAAGACATCAAAAAAAAAAAAAAGAAAGAAAGCTAAATGACCTCGATACTCGACGTTGGCCTCTCCTTTGAGGTTCTGCTTAAAAAAGGGCAGTGCCACACACACACACACACACACACACACACACACACACATCAATCAGGTCCAAAGGGAGAGAAAATCAAAAGAAAAAAACACACAAGAGGGAATTAAAGCATCAACAGAAACTGAAGCAAAAAAGAGCTGATTGCACTTTTTATCATTTAATAATCTGATCTCTTTTTTTCTATTTTTCCTTTAGGGACAGGAGCACATTCACGTGTTTGCATTCAGATGACTCTATATACACCATCTCTTCATTTCTCTCGCCTTCACCTTCCTGTTTTCCCAGCATCTCTCCCACCCCCCAACCCCTCTGCTCTCTGGCTGTGGGTGATAAGCGGTAGCACTACTAATCAGGCTTGCCCTAAATTCGCCCGTGCCCTGCAGGATTAGCACGCGTGTTGGTTTTAGAAGCTGCTGGTTTGCCGGCAGCATTCAGCAATGTGTAAATAAAAGCCTGTGTGAATGAGAAACTCCACTTCCTTATCAATGAGACACCGAGTTCAAACATTTGGACTTCTTCTTCTTTTTTTTACAGTAAGAAAACTGTACTGTAAAAAGGCTGCATATTTAGTCTCTTGCAGTAAAATAAGAAATCTTTTATACAATTTCTGAACACTGAAACAACATATTTGAATCCAGTTTTAAACTAAGATCATTTGAATTTGAGAAATGACAGAGCTGCAGTTGTTTCGGTCAAACCTTGAGAAAATGAGGATGGATCCATTGAGTCACCATGGAAAGAGTACAGGAGGAAGTTTTAAACAAAAGGTGCTCACCTGCCTCTGTGTTTAAGGTTCTGGCCACTAGATTCAGTCTAAACAAGGAAGAAAATCTTTGTCTCAGAAGCCAAAAAGCTCCTGAGCAGACATAACATCTGCAAAAGCAGAACATTAGTTCTCTGTCTGTTTTGACTTGTTGCCTCCTCTAATGGCAGCCTGCAGCCTCTGTAGTGTTGTGCTTCATCAACTCACTTACATTTGTTGGTGCTGGAAAGGTTTATAAAATAACATTTGTATACATTTTCTTTTAGACTAAGATGGTAGAAGTTCACGTTGGTCTTGTTTACACTCAAACCAAATAATTAATAATAATAGATTTTATATGAATAAAGAGTAAAAACTCAGACACTTTACAGGAATCTGTTACAAACACAATAATTAATCAACATAATCATAAAAGAAAAACAAATGCATAGCACATAACATTTAAATAAATGAAAAGAAGAGAAAAAAACTAGACTATATACACTATACTAAACTCCTTTACATGTGATAAACTCAAGGTCTGTGGGCCAAACCTGGCCCTCGTGAGCATTTTACCTGGACCCAAAGGTGTGAAAATGTGAAAAGGTTTTATGATTTCTCTTTTTGTCACTGGATTTAGTGCATTCTTCTCATGACATCTTTAAACCTTTTTTTGTATTCTCTTCTTATTTTAAAGTTAAATAATTCAATTTTTAGTAAGGTTTTTCATTTTTTAACTTATTTGCTGGATTGTGATAAAATACATCTCTAAGATATAATAAATCAAAAGGTTTTCTGGCATAAGAAATGAATGCTACTGATGAGTTTATTTAAATTGAAAGTTTATTTATGCTGTAAATTATACATAAAACAGAATTTGTATTTCTATAAGTTTAATTTGTTACATAACAATTTTATAATGCATTTTGACAGATATTGGCTCATTTATCTGAGTTTAGGGTGCTTCTTTTTGTAGCTGCATCCTTGAGGAAGAATTAAAACAACGTACAATTTGCATAAATTCATAATTCTTTTGTTTTTAAACTTCTGAGAGCATAAAACGTGTGACTGATTCAGTGCCGTTTGCAATAAGTTGCATCAAGCTTGTCTATTGAGAATATAAAAGCAAAAAGAAAAGAACATTTTTGACTGATTGGACATGCAGCATGTGTTTGGTGCTAACTTGAGTAGTTTTACAGATGTTTTCTCTCCGGGGCTGATTAAACAACAGCAGACTGAGGAAGACAAACAGCTTAAAAGAGACAGACGTATTCAGGGGGAGAAGTCAGCGGCGTAAAACACCAGCACAGACCCACATGCTGAGGTTTGTGTTACCTGATGTAAAATGTGTGCACGTCTGCACATTTATATACTCTAGTTTGTTTGCAGCAACATAAAAGATACCAATATGTGCGTTTTGGGAAACTGCACACAATAAAGACAAGAAAGGAAATGTGTGATAGCTTTAATTAAAAATATAATAAAATAAAATGCTAATCTTGTTTTACATCTACTAAGCACAAAACCACACGTCAACCACACATTTCTCAGAAAAACTACAGAAATCACACGCCGGCCGCTTAACATGATGAAATACAGATACAACAAGAGACTATTAAGCTCAGTAATGAAATCCCCTGTGGACTGGACTTCACAGGGATTCACAAAAAGCAAAGATTAACTTAAGAATCTTAAGGATGTCTGGTGAATCATAGCTTTAAATTTGCATTTAGACTTTTTTGGGTTTTAGATGAAATAGGTCATGATGACATGTCATCCAAAAAAAACCACTAAATTCTCTGGAAAACCACAAAGTGTCTATAAATCATTTGACATGCACATAAAAAAGTACCTACTGAAACCTGTTCTGACTAACACTATATAAAGTCATCACAGAGCTCTGATCTGCACATCTGTGACTGAAACATGTGTGAGTCATTGTGTCTCATTTGTGACTAGTTTAATGTTTAACTCAGACCACTTCCTATTCACTGCTTTATTGTTGATGTCGGCATAGACCTGATAAGTTAACAATTAACTGAAATGTTGCAGATATTATATATAGTCATGTCTGCACATTTATAGCAATAATCATCCTTCAACTGTATTAAAAAAACAGCTGAGTTTGGTCACATTTTCACATTATTTTCCACCATTTAGACCGTAGTTTTTGGTTTTATTTGTGGTTCTAATAGCAGCATCTGTGTTTATCTTATGTACTGTATAGATTTGACAAATCTAGAAAGTTTTGTATGGAAAGTCAGAAAGCCAAACAGGCATTTCTAGTTTTTAAAAATTAGAATTTTTGGAGAAATAAGACAATATGTCACTTTGCTTACAGTGTTATATCGTATCGCGTCATTATCTGTATCACATCACCAAATTCTTGCCAAAACCCAAAATGGTGAGCAGTTACAAACTTTTATTTTGAAAACATGAAAAAAAAGAAGACTAATACAGAGTTTAAATGATTAAAATGGGCTTGTTTTTGTGATTTTTATTTTTTAACAAACAGTAAATTGATATTTTCACAAACTCTAAGCAGACATGGTTATGGGGACCTCTGGGATCTCTGGCACCCCCCCAAAAGGGGGCAGCCCCCCCCAGGATGATAACCACCATATGAAGCCACATCAAGAAAAAATGTTTATTTGTTGGTTTTTATTCATTCACTATAACTTTACACTAAGTCAGCTTTAATAAAAGTAGATGCTTCCTTAAAGTGTTTCATGTGTTCTTTCAAGTCATCAAAAATGAACAAATACAATCAACCGCATGATGAGCCCCTGCTCCTCCACGTCGAGAGGAGCCAGTTGAGGTTGAGGTGGGTTAGGATGCCTCCTGGAAACCTCCCTGGTGAGGTGTTCCAGGTACGTCCCACTGGGAAGAGGTCCAGAGGAAGACCCTGCACATGCTGGAGGGACTATGTTTCTCGGCTGGCCTGGGAACGCCTTGGGATTCCCCCTGATGAGCTGGCCCAAGTGGCTGGGGAGAGGGAAGTCTGGGGGGAGAGGGAAGTCTGGGTCTCTCTGCTTAGGCTGCTGCCCCCGCGACCCGATCCCAGATAAGCGGCAGAAAATGGATGGATGAATGGATGGATGGAATCCACCACATGTAAAAGAGGCTAATAAAAGAGCTGATCAATAATGACTCTGACAAACGTTCAGGAATTGTTGACGATGTATTTAAATAGTGACCATCTATTATTATCTTTTATTTTTACTTTTCTCTTCACGTTGAAGCACCCGTTCTAACCCTTCTTCTTGTTTCTGTCTTCAGTAACCACGTCATGCGCTCCGATTAGAGTTGGAGGTTAAAGGTCAGCTCAATAATAGTGATCTCATTGTGTCTCAGCGAGATGTAGATTGGAGGAAAATGACTGGGGTGTAGAAGAGTCAAGGTCAAGTGGGAAGAGTCGTTCTCATTTTCCAACAATGACAAGTGAGACTAATCAGATGTCGGACTTAAAGCAATTACCGTATTTATTCAAGTAGAATACGTAAACTTTAATCCATAAAATCATCCACAAAGTTGGGGGGAAGTACTATACTCGGATCAATATTTTTAGCTGATGTATTTTAACAGAAATATCGGCCTCATTCACAAAATGAGCCTAAGTCTGGAAACGAAACCCTGTCGTAAAAAGCGGTAGCAGCGAGCTTACCTCTGACACTCCTTTGTGCCTCAAACCCCAAAAGCTCTACCTCCCAGGTGGTCGAGGATAAAACATTTCCATCCATGGAGTCATTTGGGCAAACCACAAAAACACACACATGCCAGGTGACCCCAAATATCACAGCCTAAACCTCCCATGGTGTCATTAACATGTTTCCACCACATTTCCACCACGTGTCGTCTCTGGAAACCCAACTGGATTCATGGCTTTTGGGTGAGACTCAGTTCCAATTAAAAAAAGACTTTACTTGCTGTTGAAATAAATACTGTTTTAGAACAGATGTGTTCTCCATTAGTATTGTTTGTTTTCGTTTTAGTAAAAACAACGTTTTAGCTAGATATCGAATAACTTTTTTGTTTTTACAATTATATTCTTTAATACACTCCAAGATTCTGAACCGTACAACGTCTCTGTTCTTCAGGTGAGACAAAGATGAAAAACATCTTTACTGATGTTAGTAATGTCAGTTTAGGTAGAAAACTTTGGTATTTTGTTCATGAAAATACAGAAAAGTTTACCAAGCGCTGATGGTTAAGTCAAACTGCCTGACCCCCTTTTAAGGGAGAGTATTACCGTATTTATTCATGTATGATACGATCTTGAGTATAATACGATCATCATTTTTTGAGCTTAAAAAATATTTTAAAAATCTAATAATCAATAACCGTGTATAATATTACCCCGACACTTTATGGATGATTTTTAGGGTTAAATTTCTAGTATTATACATGAATAAATACAATATGTATTTTCCAGGCATATCATTCAATTCTATTCCATCATTTAGTAACTATGTTACCTTGAGTTGTTAGGAAAAAGCTGTATATACTATACCTGAATGCCATGAAAATTGATATCTGTCTCTTTAAGAACCTCCTACCGTTTATGACACTTCCACTTCACCTTAATCTTCACAACAACGTTTTGTGGTAGAGGTGCTCTGTGGGGCAGGAGCTCAGCTGCAAACTAAGCTCCAGGGTGAGGGAATGACTAACATGACGTAAAGCTCCAAAAGTTCAGTTTTTGTACCAGTTAGTGTTTAGGCAGCTCCACATCTACCACAGGAGATTCAAGGATTTCTCAAACATGCATGAATGAGTCAAAGCAACACTCTAGGTAGGTTTTTGATGAGGGAATGACTTATACATATATATTAAAAAAAAGTCTATTATGCATAATACCCTACCCTTCCTTTAACAGGAGCTTGATTGCAGGAATTGTATGAGAATACAGACTCAAACTCACCAAATCCCATGCAGTCTTTCCTACACTGAATGATTCCAGTCACCATTAGATAAATGGACACTGATTGTCCAGTACTCGCTGTATTCATGGTGTCTAAGTTTAGGTCTATTCTTGACACAGAACAAAGTAGTCAGTGTGTTGAACTGAGTTTGGTTGCTGTCGCAGACCACAGATCAAAGCTGTCAACAGTCCACCACAAGCAAAAGGCGAACAGAGAGACTGCGAGGCAGGAAGCCTTAAATGCTGCTGTCTGAATAAGATTCCTGGTCAGTGCTTTAAGCTCGAACACGCTGCAAATGAAAACATAAAAAAAATCTATTAAGCTCTGTGGTATTGCCTTGGCAGCTGGTGTAAATCCTTCTTGGACTTCCTCGACCAAATAAAAGCTGGTCTCTGTCCAGGTACTGTAGCTGGTGCTTCTCTTTCTCACTTTACTAAAAATAAACCACTTCTTCCGTATTTGGTAAACAGTTCAAATTCATTTGCAGTTGGTGTCGCAGAGCTAAAACCAAGCTGACACCTCAGCTTGTGGCTGTCACTGTTTTTACACAAGAGGTTTCACACCAGCAACTCTGAGCAGACGTAAACATCCCGTGACCCGTCGCTCCAACTCCATCCAGTCTGATAAATCCACACAAGCTCCAGCTGATAGTTCAGTATCAGCGAGTGTCCCTGAGAGGGAGCAGTGACCTTGCAGCCGAAGAGGGGGGGAGAGATAATCCACCACGTTCCAAAGCAGAGAGACAAACAGAGAAAAAAACCCAAACCCCCTCGACTCCCTCTTGCTGCCTCCATCCATCCTTCCTGCCAGACTTGGCAGCTTTTTCAGCTTCAGCTGGCAGCCGCTTTGGTTGATGCGCCTTTAAATTGCATTTGTTAACAGTTTACTGCCTCTCACTCCGAGCAGCTGATCAGCTATAAAAAAAACTATTTAGCAAAGCACTCAATCACAAAATTGGAGCTCCAGGGGAAGGTTAAATACGGACAGGAGTAAAAAGAGTAACAATCACAGAGGAATCTGACTAACAAAATATTTAATTCTGCAGATCAAACAGTCACATAGATCCTGTTTAATAAGTTAATTTCAATAAACTGACGACTTACTTTAAGTTAAAGATAATGACGTGATTCATAGGAAATTATAAACGAACACCAGGTTCATATCTGTGTTGAGCAGCCAGCAGGAGCTTTGTACAGAGTGGCATAGATGATTTCAACATAAGATGCAAAGGAAAATGAATTAAAACTACTCTAAAGTTTTGTAAAAGTTATTCTTTTAATAATGTTTAATGAAGCTTGTTTAGGTTTTGAGTAGGGATGCAACCGATACCGATAACTTTATCCTTAGCTTGTCGTTTTTAGCATTTTACAGCACACGGACTCTGTGCTGCATTCAAGAGGTATAGGATATTACATGTTCTCAAATTAGGAGTAGGTGTTCTGACCTTTTTATGTTTATAATTATAAAGTTTGCGTATAACATACATGGTTAATTGGTAAAATAATAATAATTATTAAAATTACTGGTTGTTTTTCAGCACGGAGTATTCTAATTATTTTTCTAGTGAGAAAGTTGTTTGTTCCGACGCAACTTGAACGTTGCGCGAGTCGGGCCAAAACACACACTCACTGCCTCGCTGGCAAACATGAACATATTTTATTGGTTCTGTTACTATGTAACTATGACATCATAATTTCCTTAAATTTGGCCTGATAACTATCGTGCACCCCTAGTTTGAAGCCTCAAACTGGAACTTTTATGTTGGAGTGTCTTTAAAAACATAATAGAAAACTTTTTAATGAGTTCATTTTTTGATTAAAACAGACTCGAGTTTATTTTTTCCCAAATTCAAACAGCATTAAAGTGGGAAATAAATTGTATTATTTGCTTCTAAAATGAAACAAAGTCATATTTTGTATTATGTTACATCAAAGTTAAATGGATGTTTGTCCAGCAAAAGGCTAAAAATATCTATGCTGACATGTTGCATTTATTCATACGGTGCAATAAGGCAGAAAGCTGCTGACATGAGGGATGTAAAGTGCAGCGAGTGATTAAACCCAGGTCGTTTTCTGACTCTGCTTCCGCAGGTAGTGCAGTTATGGTTCAGCTCTCTTGTCTAATGTGATATACGGCAGCAAAGGTCAAAGGGTTAACTGCTCCTGCAGTTCTTGTGTAACAAGTGCTAAGGTCCTCTGTGTCTCTGATATCTGTCCTGCAGGCAACTCTCAGATCGAAAGAGCAGAAGGAGCATCGTACATCATGCATCTCTGCACCAGCCATCAGCGCTTTGTACTGATTTTTCTTGGGAAAGATTTAAAAAATCAATAAAAGTCACTTGGAAAAAAACTTACAAACATCAGTAACTGACATCCTGATGACATAAAAACCAGGCCTTAAATGTAAATCTGAGTTTTTCAATTGGTCGGACATTCTTTCAAACAATATGTTCAGAGGAAATCTCATAATAAAACGACTGCATTATGGTTCAGGTGAGGCTAAAGTGTAAAGAATAATCATAATAGAACGAGAACACAAAGATCACATGAGAGTCAGTCTGTTTGAACTCATCGTCTGAGTTTTCTCTCTGTTCTCAACCTGAATGACTTCAGAGCCACACCTGCTGCACACAGAGTCACGCATCAATAAAACATTTGTCCAACGAGATCAAGGTGTGTGTACGTTTGTCATTATGTCACAAGAAAAGATCAGAACCTGGTCACAGAGGATCACTGTCACACGTCAGTCACAGTTCGTGCGTCTCGGTGTATCTCTGTCTGATGCTGTCAAAGGTTTCCACTTCAAAACAGCAGCAGACATGAAGAGCTTCAGGATGCTGATCTGTAACTTCAGCTGTTTATAGTTCAAAGTAATTGCACATGCAGAGACTATGAGCACCCTTTAACTCCCTGGTCAACCATTTGGTTGACCAGGGAGTTAAAGGGTTAACATGAAGTGAATGTAACCCAATTCATTTTTTTTAATAGCTGACACTGTCGGGTGTTATAAGGTCACAATACAACGTTAATGTTCCAATCTTATTTTATAGAAAAACACTGAACAATACCCTTGAAACAATACAAACTTGAGCATGAGGTAGTGCTCACAGCAGAGCAAAAGAAGACAATGGATGATTTTCTTTGTAAAGGTAGAGAACCGGACTTCAATCTCCGATCTCCCAAAATTAAGGAAATCAGGACCAAAATTTGTGTTCACTGGTGAATTTATTGGTCAATATTCATAAAGCAAAAACAACCAACCACAACCTGCTTTTAGACTTCTTAAACCTCACATCTACCATAAACAGAAACTATTCTCAAACATTCTAATCTGTTTTCACACCTACTTCACAGGTGTGAAATTGTGTATTTTCATCTGGAGGCTGCATTTAACCACATGTAGGTTTACAGTATTTGTTCTAGACATGCAGACATAATAAACTCCAAACTATTTAGTGTTTGTTTCTGCTCTCCATTGAGTTGTAAACAGAAAATTATAAATGCTAATCAAAAAGCCAAGATGGCCACCGTAGCTAACTTTAAAAGACTATCATTCAGTCATTTTAAGACTTTTTGTGATGAAATTTGTTGTGGAGAAGCTAAGAGGGATCACATTCTGATTGTCGATGCTAATCCCAAATTACGCTAACCACGAATGCTAATGCATGAGTTTTAAAAGGGGATATAATTCATCCACTTTTAAACATACAAAGCATGTATCAAAGAACAATCTTTTATTAGCTGTACATTTGATGATTATTTTCTGAAAGTTTCATTAAAATCCTTTCTCTAGATTTTTGGGACATATTGATATATGGCCAATGGACAAATTCACACAGAAACATCACCACCCTTTTCAGCTTCATCAGTGGATAATAAAAAGCCTCTTAAACAAATCTGCCTGTGTGGCTGCAAGCTGTCATTTAGCTCTAATTCTTATCAGTTCTAAACATATTTTACCTCTGAGCAACGTCAAAGAACTAGCGTGCAAATATTTATCTAAAACATGCTAAGTGTGATTTCAGTGACCACTATCTTTGTCTGCTTTTCTGTTTGCATGTGTGCCTATCAGATTAAAACAAGTTGTCACCTCATCTTCACAAGCAACAAAAAAACAGAAAGTGATTCAATCAAATATGGCAAGAAATTACCTCTGAAACTTTAGAGCAATAAACCGTCTGCAGAACTTTAACCTGCAGGAATGGTAATCGAATACAGGT
>JARVGW010000001.1:14240859-14252690 GCA_031762495.1 Anablepsoides rubrolineatus | reverse complement strand
TCTTCACTTACTTTTCTGTAACTTTCTTGTGAGATCATTATTCTGTTTCAAAGCGTCTTTCAGACGAGCTGGCAGTACAAGGCTGTAACGCTAAAATAAGAAAGCTCCTTATAATTTCTCAAGCATATGTATAAAAAACATGCTTTGTTGTAAAAAATATCTCCATTAGATGTTCAAGATAAAAGGGTCAGTGAACATCTAAAAGTGTACTGATCAGTATATTTTTGATAGAACAATCCCCACTGCTCCATGGAAAGTTTACTCCAGGGGTGTTGGAAATAAAATCCACTGATTATCAAACTTCAGATTAAAGAGACCAGATCTTCTTTGCAGTGCCAGTCCAAATGTGTTTTGTGAACCTGGAGAAGCCTGGACTGGATTTATAAGAAGAGTTTAGGGGTAGAGGGGTCGCTTTATGGGCTATACGTACCCTGTACAGCCCAAGTAAAGCTGCTTCCACATTCTTGGCACAAAGCTGAGCTTTTTCCTGGTGCGAGTTGGACTCTGCCAGAGCTATCTTTTGTTTCAGATCTTCTATGAGGCATTCATGGACAGGACTTCAAGACATACGGGTTTGGGAACCTCAGGGTCTTATATTTGCTGTTTTGCGGACGATGTGATGCTGTTCTCATCTTAAGGTTATGCTCTTGGGAGTGTGTTGCTAGATTGCTGATGACGTAGTTTTAATGTCACAAATTGCAGACGGAGAGCTAGAAGTAAATGCAGCCCTTTTTACTTCTGTTAATCAAACATCAAAAAGCCTAAATTCTGTGTTTTATACAGTTGTTGCAACGGCTCCAATCAGGAGAAATATAAAAGTTATTTTTGTGTTTTGAAAGTGTGTCCAAAAAAGACAACAAAAGTGAATCAATGCTCTACAGCTAAAAACAGGAGGTGTGGAATCGAACAATGCAAGAGTTTGCAGTTACCACTATCTAACCGTAAAGGATCACATCATTTAAATTGAATTTTCAGATATTTTATTGGACAGTTACTCATATTTGGGTTTACAGAAGCTAAATAAATTATTTACAAGTTTATCTAAGCACATAGAAATAACACAGGTTACCTTGTTGTTAGCATTAGCGATAGCATTGTTATCATAGGCTAATTACTTAAAATAGCACAACTCTCTACTCAATCGAGCAGAAACAAGTCGACAGCCATTTAAAGCTTTTTTTTTTTGGATCCTAAATGTTTGACCCAACCTGAAACAAAATATTTGTTGGCTTTTTGAAAGCTTTCATCTGGTCTGCAGATCGCCTTGACGCCGGGTAAGTCCTCCAGATTATCTGAGAAGTCTTTTTTTTATTAAGACAAAATGGATCATGTGCTAAATGTACGCTTATTTTTTCACGATATTTTGTCTGCATTAGCCCTTTTAGTGTACTCGTGATCAATTTCGCTGTGTTTTGAACTGGAGCAAATCACTTCCTTCTTGCAGTCTTGTTCACCAGTAATGGAGCAAGAGATGAACCAACATGTTGGCAAATTTGTTTGTGGCAAAGCGCTCAATAAACCAATCCATATTTGTTCCAACCTTCACCTAAGTCTGTCATTGTTGAACAACCTCTGAGGAGTAACATTATAAAAAAACAGTATGATGTTATGTTAAGTTAATCAGCACCAGACCTTTCTTTGATCTCTTAGCTCACTAATAGTACATTTATTATCACTTTACCTTTTTCCTGTAAAGTCCTATCCTTTACTTGCTCTCCTGTCCCCTCAGGATGGATGCCCTTTTCAAGTTGCATTTAAGACAGCACCGTTACTCTTTATCTGCAGTCTGATTTTATCCAGCCTGGAGACGTCACCCTTTATTCCTGATAACCTTGCAACAAGTCCTAAATTAAAGATAGGGCTGTTATTTTTGCTTCCTTTACTCTTTCTAAAACATAAATTGCTTTAGTTGTTGTTTAAATGTGTTTTTGCAACCTAATAATACAAAACCTGATTGTTAGAAAATAATAGTGTCTTTGTTTTGTGTTGGAGTTTTGTCATCTTAACAAGCTCATTTTTCTTTGTTATCTTGTTTGGTTTCTAATATGATTTTGCAATAATCTTGTTTTGACCATAATTCTCAGTGTTCCTGTGTCCTATAATTTCATTTCAGTGTGACAAAATCTGTCCTTGGAGTCGTCTCCTGGCTCCGCCATCATTTTCTCACAAGGGAGAAGAGCAGCAAGAGTGTTGTTGGGCTTATTTGGCCCAAAGCTGCGGGGCTGTAAGGACTCTTTGTAGATAATAAAAGCATTCCACGTTAGCTGAAAAGCACAAAAAAACAAATAATTAAATGTTTATGTTGATATGTAACCTGTGTGTGCTGTGTGTGTGTTTTTTCCACCTTGTCCAAGGTCCCACGGCTCCTTTTGAAGACCATAGTTATTCGTATGTTCAAATGCTGTTTTTGGGATTAAGGGTTTGATTTAGGTCCTTGTAAAAATAGAAAAGCATGTGTGTGTGCGTACTTGTATTTGTTGCCTTTTTAGGACCATTTCTGATATACGTACCTTGTCAAGTCCAGCAGTTCTTATGGGGACCAAAGACCTAATGTAGTGGAAGTCCATTTTGGGTTAGGGTTATGTATGTACTGAGGTTAGGTTTAGTGTAAGGGATCAAGGTTAGGTTAAACCACTGAAAATGAATAGAAGTCACTGAACGGTCCTAATAGGGATAGAAAAACCAATGTGTGCAGCAGGTCAGTGAATGGAGCCACTCAGGCAAGACTGATGGCTAATTACTGAGCAGGAAATTGGCAGCATTTGGAGAAAGGCTGAAATAAACAGGAGGCGCTGGACTGTCAAAATCAAACGTAAACAACTAAATCCTAGAACCAGTGACATGTCCATCTATGAACACCTGTTTGTAGCTTTTATTACAGAATTAAACCCTAACATCAGGTTGTTTTTCAAGCAGACCATTGCGCCTTCGTGGAATTAGTAGCTACTGTAGAATATTACTTGACTTGTCTTTTTATTAACTGCACCTTTTTTTTGGCACACATGCTTCCCATTGTTTACAGTTACCTGGAAGTCGACCCTTTCCGAAGCCTCTGGTTACTCCTTCCTTTGTGTCAAACAGAAACAGGAAGCAGGTACGCTCGGAGGACACTCGTCTTCCTGTTTGAAAATGATGTGGGCTGAAGTTAACTCTCTTTGCTGACACTCACTGTAGACATAACATTTAGATCTGAGAACTGTAAGAAGATATTATTACACAGGGACACCTTTATTTTAGAGAATATTATCCTAATATTTAAAGAAAAACTCATTTTTTAAATATAATTCTAATGCATTTACATTCGATATTCATGTAATTTTTAAAACCGCAGTGGTTTTGTGAGAACTATAATGCTCACAGAATACAGTCAAGTTTAAAGGTTATGAATAAATACATTTTAAAACACAATCTGCTTCCAAAAATCACAGTCTAATTAGATATTCAGTGAAAATATTAAGTCTGTTTTTAGGATTTTTGCAGCTGTTGCTTCAATGTTTACATTTAGAAGGCTGCATTGGGTATACATTGTAATGCATTGCAACCATGTTGCAGTCAGCTAAAGAAAAACAGCTTTTTAGGTGATTAAATATCCATTCCCTGAGCTCTATTATGATCATGAGATCCTTTTTTAATTCGGTATTTTGTGCCTGTTCCATAAATCTTTGTGTGTTGCAAAATGCCTGCTCAGCCAGTCCGGTGAATCTGATTATTATAAATGAGAAATAGAACTGGCTGTGCTAAAAGCAGGAATTAAAAATAAAAAGTTTTAATAGTTTCCCCACCACCACCCTGAGTTTGTTTTTTTTACAGTGAGGATTAGACACAGAGCTGCAGAGCTGCCTGTCCAGCTGCAGGGTTTTACATTAATTTGTGGAAACAACCATAACAGGGGAACTAACTGGCAGGATGCAGCCTGTCCAGACAGGTACAGGAAATACTGCTGCATGCAAACAGACAGAAGATATAAAATATATATTTCTTTTTTTCATCAGATAAGTTACAGTCATCCTTGCATGAATGTCTTGTGATCGCAGCACCTTTTAAAGGAGAAAAGCTTCTCTGACGTCTCTTGAGGTCAGGAGGACCGGGGGGCGCTTGTTGAAAAGTGGCTCGAACTCTGTCTCCACTCAGCAGATATCAAAGGCTTCAGACATGAAAACAACATCATATGACAGGAGTGGCAACGCGGCTGCAGGGAGGACAGTGGGGATAACATGATGACTTCTTAGGGAACAACAGAAGCATTTTCTCCTTCTTTCACCTGTGAAGAAAACAAAAAGTTTTCAATAACGTAAATTGACGTTGATTATTGCTGGCACATTTTATAAAACCTATTTTATTCATGTCAGCTCTGGCGTTAATGTGGTTATCACAACATTGACCAGGGATGGGAAAACGGTGGTCCTTGGGCCATATGTGGCCTGCAGGTGACTTCTATTCGGCCCACAAATTATTTTTTTACTCAAAAAAAATGTTTTTGTTTTTTTAGGGAGGCTCAAAAAATTTAATTCTAAATCTGTGTTTAGTCTTAGAGACGCTGTTTGACATGAAAGATTTTAAAATAAGAACATAAGTCGCCACTACAATATGTTGCACAAAGCTAAATATAAGAAATTTATTTATGTCATGAGTACAGACAGAGTTTATGTGGCTATTACAACATAGACCAGGGATGGGCAACTGGTGGCTCGTGGGCTGTATGTGGACTGCAGGTGACTTCCATCCGGCTGGCAAATCATTATTTTTTTTACTTAATTTATATATATATATATTTTTTTTTTTTTGAAGGCTCACTAAATTTCATTTTAAATCTATATGTTTAGTCTTAGATGTGCTGTCTGTTGTAAAGGATTTTAATATAAGAACCTAAGTCACCATTACAATATTTTGCACAAAGCTAAATAGAAGCAGTTTTCTTAAGTCATAAGTACAGAAACAACAGTGACGTTTTACAACAACCACACAGAAGTCTGAACTCAAGATGTCTTATTTCGTTGCGCTTCAGCTCGCTGAAGTATGTTTATTTTTTGTTTGCTTCAAACATTTTTTATTCATATTTATTAAACTAGAGTATAACTGGTATACATGCACTTGAGCATGATGTAGTTCCTGCACTTGCACCATATGTTGGTTTAATAAACGTATACAGAAAGGTTTTAAAAATGTCAGTTTTATTACTTTTGGGTAAGTTGTGCAGTGTTGTGTGGCCCTCTGGTTGTGTAGAATTATTTTTTTTGTCCCCTTCCATCATTCAAGTTGCCCATCCCTGACATAGACACACACACACATACTCACACACACACACAGACTCCATGTTTTTGTAATTAAGACAAAGATCCACATTAGGTCTCCATTAATGGCTGGAACAACTACACGTCTAATCAAGTGATTTAGTCCATTCATATGCCGCTTCTATGGCAACCCAGCTTCTGAAATGCTTGATGAACAATGAAAACGGAGCATTGTGTAGTCCATTAAGATGCACTTCATCGAATGATAATGAAGAGCTGAGTGAAAAATGCAAAGTGGAACTTTAATAGTAGTGGCCAAAGGTTTGAGAGACACAGAAGCAATGAGACGATAAAGAGTGTAATTTGTGAGAGTGGCACGCTGAAGTAGTCATAATTTGGGCCTCATACTGAATATGCATGAAAGTCTGTTTTGTGCAAAATGTAATTATTTTTGTTGTAACAACTGACTGCAACTAGATAGGAAAAACGGACCCTGTACCTATTTCAAGTGATCGCTCTACAAGAGGAGGGTTAGGAATCATCCTGGAAGGGTTGCAAGTTCATTATAGCAGTGGTTCCCAACCTTTTTAGACTTGTGTACCCCTGAGCCACTTTGTCATACCACTAGTACCCCCTCTGTCAAATGTAATAATGATTCTCTAAAACTATAATGTACAACAACTGATTATTAAATGAAATTTATTTATTGAACCGTCTAGAACGTTTAATTCACATGCATTTTATTCCTTTCTACTCCAATTAAACAAAGATAAAAACATTGCATGGAAAGTGAATAAGTAATTAAATAAATAAACCAGGTAATGGCAGGTGCAGGAAGCAGCAGCGTCTAAAATACATCAAATACCCCAAATGAGCAAATTCTGTGAGATTTCGTGTTTTATACTGGATTCTATTTTGTGTCAATTTTGTGATTTCCGTCTGCATTTTCCACATTGCAAAAATCATAGGGCCCTACATATCCCAGTCATATATATATATTAGGGGTGCAACGATACAGAAAATTCATGGTTTGGTTCGGTCGGATACATTTGTCTCACGGTTCGATATTTTTTCGATACAAAAAAGAGAAATTTCCATGCCTTTTTTAACTTGTAATTTATTGAAATCAATTATGAACATTTTTTTAACCTCAAAAGTACCGTTTTTAAATTAAATGTTGCTGAAACAGCAAGTTTCTCAGTGCATCTGCTCTCAAAAATGCAGCCTAGGTGGAGTAGTCGAACACAGATCCACTGATCCTTCAACACAGAGCATCTTCACTAAGAAGACAAGTTGATAAATATATAAATATTGTTCGATACAAGTGTGTATTGAACCTAAAGCACTGTTCAATACAGTTACATGTATTTTTGCTCCCCTAATATATATATATATATGTGTATATATATATATATATATGTATATGGGGATTGAACCCAGGACCTCATACATGCAAAGCATGCGCTCTACCACTGAGCTACATCCCCTTCTATGAATTATATCGTTATAAAGAAAAACACTCTATTGTAGCATCTAAACCATTTGAAATGGGAAGGAATACTTCTTACTTCTAAGTTGGTAACAATGATTACATGGTTTCAGATTAGCATCATGATGCATCGCCTGTATAAAACAATGATGAAAGTAAAACATCTCAAAATTTCTGAGCCTTTACCAGAGTTGTAAAGTAACTAAGTACAAATACATTGTTTAAGTAGAACTTTTAGGTATCTGTGCTTTACTTGAGTAATTATTTTTCAGCCTACTTTTTACTTACATTTTCACACAGTTATCTGTACTTTCTACTCCTTATATTTTTAAAAAAGGCAAGAAGTAGAAAGTCGTTACTTTTATTTCATTTTTGCTTGTTTTCATTCCAGCTTGTTATTGTAAAAAATAAATACTATCTATATAAATTGTGCTTTTTACTCAAGTAAAAGTCTTAAAGTTAAAGAAGACTTTAACTTTTACTAAAGTAATTTTTTTGTAAAATGCTTATCTTACTTTTACTCAAGTATCACTTTATGGTACTTTATACAACACTGGCCTTTACTCTGAAAGTACTGTGCTCAGGAGAAAAACTAAAAGGGGACAGCACTGATGTGATCATTTCAAGAATTATCCACCCGTTTTATTCCCCTCCTCTTGTTGTATTTATGAGTCAGCACAATGAGTCTAATCTCCCCCCTCCACTCTCACTCTGTCATTCTGAACGGCTGATTCACATCAGTCAGCTCCATCTGGTTTGAAGCTGCAACCCAGTTTTTCTTTGAGGGGGGTGAGAAAAAATAAAACGATTTTGAGCCCAAAAGCAATTAGGCGAAACACACTGAGCAGGTGGGCACGTGTTGAAAATTTGATTTGGCTTCGAGAAATAAACCGCGTCTCCATTCTTTGACTCTTTTTTTTTAGTCCACTTCCATTTTCCCCTCAGGAAGATGTGAGTGAAAGAGTGATTGATTGCTGAAATCCACCTGCTGGGCTGTAGACGCTCAGAGAAACACACACAAAAACTCTAATTTTTTTTTTTTCATACAAGGAGAACTAAATGGGAGGGTTGCTATTTGGAGAGCCCCATTTCCATGACAACAGGTGTGGGGATTAGCGTAAAAACCTGTCGTGTCAGAATAATCGTCAGAGCTCTTAAATTTAGAGGGGTGTTTAAAGAGAAGAAAAAATAAGTGTAAAAAATGGAGAAAAAAATGCATTTAAATAGCAAAATGTGTCGTTTTGGCTATTTCAATGATAACGGATAGGATAAATGTTTTTTAATGATATGCATGACTGTTAAGTCTGTGTTTTTTTTGGTCATTTGTTTTTCACTTTATACTTCAAAAATACATATATCCACAAAAATATGTACAATAGGTTGTCTGCAGGGCCAGGCCTCCCCCAAAACAAATCTGTGATCTCAATGGGATAAAAACAGGAAAAAACAGTCTGTCAAGCAAAAATATTAAAGATAAAACATATTACTGTGAAGCAGACAGCTTTAGTTACCAGTTCTCTCTCGTGTTCGTTGACTTATCATGGTTGGCGATCAGCCCACACAACCATTGTGTCGTCTGCAAACATGATGATATCCACTGACAGCAGGAGCTAACCTGATACGTGTTCCACTGGAATGTTCCTAAATTTAAGAGTAAAATAGTTCAGAGGTTTCAGATTGTCAGAATTATTCATGTTCATGGAGCTTGAAATGAAAACCATTCAACACGTGGCAGCAGGTGAATCACAGAAAGGGTTTATTCAGGCGGAGGAAACGTGTTCTTTAACCCTGATGTGTAGAAAGAATTGTGAGCTGAAGTCATTTTTAGACGAGCCTGCCGGATACTGGCGGCAGGTAAAAGGAACACCGTGATGTTTTTAAATGCAGGTTGTTGTGTTTTTTTTTTCTTTCCCTAATCTTTTCAGGACAGGAGGAGCTGCTCCCATAAAATTTCAAAATGTACTTTTCAAAGCACAGCCAGAGAGCTGAACCACCTGGATCCCTCTGTTTGCAGCTCGTCAGCCTTCTCTGTTCCACTCCACAGTTTCATGGATCTGTTCTGGCTCCTCTCCCTCCAAACCCATGAAAAATTGAGTGCATTTCTTAATGTTGTTCTGAGGCGTGCAGCAGAATTTCCTTTCATGCTTTTTTTTTTTAACTTTCTCTGCAGTTTCGGTCCACGGGATGTCTGTCAGTCACCACACCCCGCTCCAGTCTGATCAGTTTAAATCAATGATCACACAGCTGGCAATTAGTGCCTCCTTCATTCATCTGCAAACATCTGCTGGTTTTAATTAGAAGAACGTTTCTATCCGGTGTCATAGTTGTGCTACTGCAGCTTCAGCACATGTCTGTGGTTAAAAGAGTGGAAGTGTTTTTAAAAAAATCCAGATGTGTCCTTAAATCAGGAGCTAAGAAAAATACCACGCTCCTACAGATAAACATTTTAACACCGCAATCAAAATAAAGTCTTTTTCCAGCTTTCCTGTGGAAAGGTTATGAAAAGATATCTAGACTTACTTGTTGACACTTTAGGCTTTTTCATAAAACAGTTTTTTTTTTTTTGTGTGTGTGTGTGTGTGTGTGTGTGTGTGAATTGGCTGCACAGACTCGACTGTTTTCATGCTGCCTCTGGCTGTTCATAAATCACCAACAGAGCCGGCCGCATCCCGCACAGATGTGAATTTGTTTGAAGCCACATGAGAAAACCAATGATGGCTGTGTATGTTGGCCCGGATACAGAAACTAACTCAAGTTGCCTTCAAAATGATGCAAATGATACAAACTCAAACATTTAAATTACAATAAATAAAAGACTAAGACTCATGATTGGCACTTAAAAATCCCTAAGGCAGAAGTGAGGGCCAGTTGTAATTAACTTTGATATTTTATGTTCAACTTCAAAACATCACATTCCTCGACTCATTGCTATGGCTGAGAACAGCTAACAAATGATAACTGAGCTCTACCTGGTATTTCATGCATAGAAACAGTGTTTTAACACATCCCCTTATAAAAAAATTGGCAGAGGGCCACATCCTATTCCCTTATTTTGGTCTTTTTACTCCATCAAATCCATCTTGTCATTATTTTGACATTACGTGACTGCCTCAAGTAATCCTATGACTAAATCAGGAGATCAAAACATTTCCAATTTGTTATTATAATTCATTTACTTTAAAATTTATGATTTTTTCCCTGATTCTTGACTTTTTGCTTCCTTCTTGTTGTTGCTGCAGATTCAGATCCAAACTGTGGCGGGCCAGACGTAATTCCCCCGCAGGCCACATTTGGCCCACAGGTCTTGAGTTTATCACATGGGTTATCAGCACATAAATAAACAAAAGTAATGAATGGACACATGAGAGCAGCTCAATCATCATACATTGTTACGGGTCAGCAAATTACTGCAAGAAACAAAACTTTCTCATCGCATCAAAACTGTCAGAGCCAACTTGTTTCTGCTGCAACTTGTTTTTTCTGACAGTGAGCAACAGAGAAGCAGATTGTTGGACAGAGGGTGAGACCATGCAGTGCCATTACTGTTACTGTAAGTCATCCTGACAGCCGGGAGGTGCTTCCTGACATCCCAGCATCACAGCTAAGATGACACAAAGAACGCCAGTGTCTATTGTTTTCCTGCAGCCGCAGCACAAACACACGACTGAGTTCAAGCTAATGTTTTTGTACTTTTTGGTTTCACTGATCAATGTTTAGATGAGTCAATATAGGGAGGTAATTGTGAGGCAGAACTGGCTTCACTCAAAAAAATAGATCAGATCTGGTTATTTTTATTTATCTGCTGTTGTCAGACAAGTGTGTCTTTTTTTTTAAGAAAGAGGACATGAAAATGTATTTTTGTGTTTGTTTGTTTTTCAGAAAGCCATCTCAACTAACTCATTTGTGCTGAGGAGCTCCACCTGGATGACAGAGATCCTCACCTTGTCTCTAAGGCTGAACCGGGTCACCCCTACAGAGGAGACACATTTTTTTCTATCCAGGATCATCTGCTTTCAGTCATGACACCTTGTCACCATATGTGAAAATTGAAATAAACAAGTAAATAAAGAAGTTGGCCTCATGATTCAGGTCCTCCTTCACCTTGACAGACCAGAGCAACATCCTCATTACTGCGGATGAGACCATGATCCATCAATCCATTTCCTGCTCTTTCCTAACATTCATTGTGAATAAAACTGGCAAAGAAAAATGCTGAAGAAGTTGTTTAAAGTGCTGGAAATTCTTGCCTTTTGGTGACAAAGTATTTTAAAAAAAGATAAATTAATACATTTATGATTTTTTTTTGCATTAGATGCCTTGAAATGTTAATTTAGTAACTGATCATTTTATTTTCTTTTGTTACTGGCCCAGACATCCTGATTTTATTCAATATGATTATAATGCATCATCTACTTATCACGATAACATATATTGCTTGATGATAAATTGTCTCGGAAATTATTGCGATCTACGATAATATCGTTTGGAAACTATTTTAAACTAATATAATAATGCAAACTGCTGGCGTGGTGCCCTGTGGCATTGCCAGCTGAAAGAAGGCATCAGAAACAGATGATGCTATTCTAAATGCCTGTTCACAGGGTTCTAATAAATGAAATGAAAACAATCAACCTCATTTTAATTCATCACACAATTGTTGTTGTTTTTTTGCTCACCGTGACACATTATAAGTTGCAGCTAAGATTAACAACTTAACAATCAGTGCCATCAGAAAATTATATCTGTTGCAGAAACACTGCCAAATGCTTGTCCTGGGAATTCATTGGTTGCAACCAACGTCATGAGTAGGTGCCTATGAATTGGAACAGCCTTCGGCATGGGGCAGTGACGTAAGCGACCGACAAATGAAAGTTGTAAGATTTTGGTAAATCAGTAGCTCAGATCTGCAAAACACCAATCTGTTTGAAACAACTGGAGATGCTGGGGATTGAACCCAGGACCTCATACATGCAAAGCATGCGCTCTACCACTGAGCTACATCCCCACAAACTCCTGATAAATTATGTCATTTAGATCAGTGGTTCCCAACCCTGGTCCTCAAGTACCCCTATCCAGCATGTTTTACTTGTTTCCCTGCTCTTCAGCAGGTC
>JARVGW010000001.1:14205893-14226179 GCA_031762495.1 Anablepsoides rubrolineatus | reverse complement strand
TCAGGTGTGTTAGAGAAGGGAAAAAAGTAAAACATGCAGGGCTGCGGACCTCGAGGACCGGAATTGATGATCCCTGCACTATGAGGTCAGATATAAATTTAATCTATCTCCTAGATGTGTTTAATCTATCTCCTAAAAATCTTGTGATGAGACATCATTGAGTTTCACTGTGTCTGGTAAAGATTTGTGTTTGAAAGGTTTATGTTTCTGTAAACGCAGTAGCTCACATGTACAAGAACAATGTAGAAGTTTCATGTTATAACTTGTGGAGATGCTGGGGATTGAACCCAGGACCTCATACATGCGAAGCATGCGCTCTACCACTGAGCTACATCCCCATGAAACGTTAGCCAAATCATGTCATCCAGACGGGAATGTAGTTCACCAATTTGTGGAGGCATCTTGGAGATGTGTGTTTTCTGCCAAGAGGTCAGTTATGGATTTAAATGCATCTCATAAAATCTTTGCGGTTAGTTGTTGCTGAGTTTTCTCACTTTGTCTTGGTAAAGATTTGTGCTTGAAAGTTGTTTGTTTCTGCAAAAACAGTAGATCAGATGTTTTAGAAAACTGTCAGGATGCTTGATGGATAATAATAAACTTTTGGAGATGCTGGGGATTGAACCCTGGACCTCATACATACGAAGCATGCGCTCTACCACTGAGCTACATCCCCACAATATCTCAGCAAACCATGTCATCCAGATGGGAATGTAGTTCATGAATTGAAGGACATTTAGATTGGTGTAGGCATCTTCGAGATCTGGTTTCAGTTTCCACTAAGACAGTGGTTCTCAATTCCAGTCCTCATGGACCATTATCCTGCATGTTTTAGTTGTTTCCCTGTTCTTTAGCAGGTCTGCAGAACCATGTCAATCATCATTCATTTAAATCAGGTGTGCCAAAGCAGGAAAACATCTAAAACATGCAGGCAAGTGGTCCTTGAGGACTGGAATTGAGAACCACTGCACTAAGAAGTCAGATGTACAAATTTAGATGTTTCTCCTGAAAAGCTTATGATGAGACATCATTGAGTTTCTCTTTGTCTGGTAATGATTTGTGTTTGAAACATTTATGTTTCTATAAACACTGTAGATTCGATTTTTTTGAACTGTCAGGACATTTGATGGTTAATGACGAACATTTGGAGATGCTGGGGATTGAACCCAGGACCTCATACATGCGAAGCATGCGCTCTACCACTGAGCTACATCCCCATGACAAAATAGCCAAATCATGTCATCCAGACAGGAATGTAGTTCATCAATTTAAAATTAACTTAGTAACAAAGACTAACAAATTCACTAAGAAAGGATTAAACTGTGATTTGAGTTTGAGAAAAAGTCTTTACATATAATTTTGACTGCTACATTAAATCCCACTGCAGTTATATTCTTAGATTTGCTGTTTCACTGAAGATTAAATAAATTCCTGCACATATTTGGCTTAGCTTCTTTAGTTTTATCAATAAGAAGCACCTCTTCATCCACAATCCTCCTCAAACCATATATATCCTGTATCCCATTTATTTTGAAGTTTCATACTTCATTCTAGCATAAAGAGAGGATCTTCCACTGAAAACTTCTTTAACATCCGTTTTTGAGTATCCAACAGCTGCAAAAAAACTCACTGACTCTGAGAGCTCATAAGCCTTGCTGGTTCAGAACACTGATCTGATGAATCAGTCCACGTAAAACCAGCTTATAGACGTTTCACATGTAGCAGAACGACACCAGAAAAGTGTTGCAGTTTTTGTTCTCACTGCTAAAATGCTCAATGATTGATCACTTAAACGTGGCCAAGCTGCAGATTGTCAAACTTTTCTTTTACTGTTGATTAAAGATTAATCTTGGTATAACTTATTTCCATTCACCAATGGGTTCATGCATTAATAAAAGAACAAACACCAAAGTGAAGTTTTTTTTTCCAGCAACTTATCAATTGACATTCATAATGGAATATAGCTACTGTTTGGATACAGCACATTTCACACAACTGCTAAAATGTGTTGACACTAATTTCACCATTACACTCATCCTGTGTTTAAATCTTTCTCTGTCAGGATTTTGATGCAGTTAAATCATGTTTGCTGCCTGGTTTTAGGTGTTAGATTAGTTCATCTGAATCTGTTTTTGCTTCATATTTGCTCAGATTACTGTGGTGACGAGCCAGCCGGGACGTGGTGTGGTCCAGCACTTGGAGACCCGGCTCAAAGATTCTGACCTGGGGTCACTGAGGCGACTCCTGGTTGTTCAGATCCTTGGTGCAGGGGACTGGGACCAGGACTCTCTCTCCTCTGAAGGCGCACAGGCCGAAGGTGCAGATGCACACATAAAGAAACACTTACAGAAAATTACAACACATAAACTCACAGGGTTGAATTTCTACGTTTATATGAATTAGAACCAACCCACTAATGATGGAGTGAGGTTTTCTTGTCTGACACATTTAAGTGATGCAAACTTTCTGTCCTCGTCTCCTCTTCACAGCGTTTACATAAGATCTGAAAGAAAGTGGTTTTACTTTGTCCTAGTTCTGTCCATTAAATGTTCCTGCTTCCTTCCATATTTGGAATTGATGTTGTGGTGTAGCATCAAAACGAAGCTTTTAAGGCGTGTTAAAATTAATTGAGTGGTGGGCGTGTTGCTTGTATATTTAATGACGATTATGTAGCATTTATATGAATTTCTCCAGAAGTCATGATGAGTGTTCTTGCAGAAGTAGGCTAAATAAAAGTATTTCTGTATTTATTGGATTTGTAGATCATAATGAGAGAAGATGATTGCTGTCTTTTCTCAGTATCTATTTGATAAAAAAATATAATTGTTTTTAACATGTTTGTAATGAATCTGTGAGACCTTTATTTAATTGAGGTTATAGTTGCCATGATTAAGATAGAGCTGAGGTCCTTTATACTGGTGTTTAAACCATTATTATTACAGAAGCATGTTGGTAATACATCATCTACCCTCATAATCATGTCACTACCACTACTGCTACTGGACCGGTGATGATCCCACATAACGTGGGTGCCAACATGCATACTTTTTTAGCTTTGACACTAGATTGATCAAGATACCTCTGGGATTTTAAAGGATAAACTTGAATTAGTAAAAAGTCTTTCATCATACACATGCAGATTGTAAGATTAATGAGCCTGTGACATACATATTCTTCAAATACAAAAAATAAAAGAAAACATTTTTTATATTTAATGAACTTGCACACAATTTTACACATTTTCTTTTTAATTCGTATGTATTACAAATAAAAGGCACAAATGCTGGAATCTTAGGTTTGATCCAATGCATGTTTATTTTCAACCAACACTGACATGTAATTGTAGCTTTAGACTACTATCATTGAACCAACTTCTGCATGTGAAATAACGTACTTTCGGATGGCAAACACCAATTCTTGGCAAAGCAACTCGTGATGGTACACACTATGTTAAACAGTAATAAAAACTGTATAAATCAGCAGAATATCCATCAGTTCTTTTGTGGTTAATTGTGCAAACAGGAAATCCCCTTGAAGCAAATTAAATCTCAGGATTCCAGAGACTAGTAAACAATGATGAACTCACGTATTGACAAATTAGATAAAACGTTATTTCAACCAGGTTTCCTCCTGTAAACCAAGAACATTAAAGTGACTGTGACGTCAAACTTTTTTAGTAAACATGAATGCATTTTTGGAAAGATAATGAAAAAATAATGCAAAACAAAATGCCAATTTTCTTAAGTATAAAGATGTGTTTTTTTGGCTTTTTGTATTTGAAGTATAGGTATGTCACAGGAACTTTAACGTTAGCTTCGACTAAATAGTGATTCTAAATTGTCCCTTGGCGTGAGTGATAGTGTGAAAGGTTGTTTGTGTTTATGTGGTGCTGGGATAGACTTGCAACCTACATGGGTACCACCTGTGACCCTGAAGTGGATGGATTGATGCTAGTTGGAAAGGATTTGATTCTTTTTGCTAGTTTTTGCATTTGGCAAAAAAATGATATCAGCAATAAAATAAAGGTGGAAGATTTATTTTGTGTATTTTGAAGTCTTGTGTATAATGAAGAATTTTAGAGTCTGACAGCTGAGGGTTGACCAAAACTAATTATGAAATCCAGAGCAATTCTTCTGTTTTACTTTTCATTCTCATTGAATCGTTTATTTCTTTTGTCATTTCCCCACTTTTGGTTGTGAACTTTCATGTCACTCATCTCTTCACTCATAGATTTGGATGCAGCATTGACTCTGGGCGTACTCTTGAATTTATTTTGGCCCAGTTTCTGGGCGTGAGAGGAATGAAAGCACTCCAGCAAGTGCAGAATATCACAGGAAGTGGGTGGGGTAGTATTGTTTTCCTTTTGCACAAAAGTGAACCTTGCAAAAGCCAACTGTTGTTTTAGTGACTATTTTATTTCATGGTTGAAACAGGTTCTAAAAACATGCGTAGAATAAACACGAGCAAATTGCTTAAAATCACAAAAGGATATTTTGGTTTTTTGCCTGTCCTGCACAGCAGCCTACTAGTTAGAAACAAATATAAAACGAAGCAAAATGAGGAATAAAGGGACAAGAAAAGGCAATCAATTCTTGTCAAACCTTCACTTAACATATTCCTGAATGCTGCAGGTCTGTTATGTAATTTTTCTGTTGAACACCAGAGAGATGGTACAGAAATGGGTCACACAGAGGGTGTAGCAGAGGGAATGGTTATGGTACGTGTGGTTTTTGGGGTTTCCTTCTGAATGTGAAAGTTTCTGGCTTAAACACACTCAACAAGATGCCCCACCCTGTGTGAAGAGCTCCTTTGAGATTTTCAGCAACTGTTTATTTCAGTGGCTTAAATTCAGCTCAAGTCTTTATAAAGCTCATTTAAATAAAACATGTCATAAATGAACATGAAGTGCCATTAAAAAACCAAATCAGCTCACAGGGGGTTAAATATCCATGATAACAAATGTGTTTTAAAAAGTGAAGTAGAAGTTAAACTGTAGATGGTAGATTGTTCTAAAGTTTCAGCCTAGTTTTGAAGAAAAAAAAAATGAAACTAGGTAAACTGCATTGTTTCTCTAATAAAAATGCATAAAACCAAATGAAAAAATGGCTCGGTTCAGCTCATGTCCTATTTTGTGAAAGCAAAGTTAAAAACAACCAAAAACATTTACTACTCATGATTGAAGATTCAGTTTCTCCACAAAATGATTTTGGCAGAGTTTGATGAAAATAGGATTTATGATATTAGACAGGCTGTAAAGCGCCCTGAAGACACCATAATACATAGACTTAGTATTTTGCTCTGAAGGGTGTGGACTTCTTCAGTACTGATTTAGTTTTTGTTGCCCTCCTATTGTGTTCCTTATCGAGCCATTTCGCAAAAAAATCCTCACACGTCAGTGAGAATCATGTCAATATGAGGCCTTAGTCTTTAATAAAAAAGTACATTTGTTCCTGGCATTTTAAAAACTACTAATTATCCTAAGTGTTTACACATTCTGTGGCACAGTAAAATACACACTGGGTATGTGTAAATGTGAAGTAAAGAGCAGATAATTAGATGGATTTTTTTTTTGATTAGCCATAAATTCTGCATGCATGAGGAAATTCCTGTAAAAACCTTCAAATTAAGGCAGTACATTCCTCAGCCCACACTAGATAAATATGAACTGACTTCCACTTTCTTCCTTCAGCTGTTGTCATGACTTTTTAAGAGAGGAAGCAAACCAGCTGACTCCATTCAAGCTTTAACCTTCAGGCTTATTTTCTTAACACAGCTCGCAGTTGTTCGTCTTCCTCGTGCGAGCCGAGTTCATCCAAACAGAAACAATAGTGTTTAAAAAAAAAGAGACTTGTTTTGGGATTGTTTTTGTGAAGTAATTGTCAGAACTGGAGGCTATCGACTTTAAGAAACATTGTTTCATTGCTTTTTCTTACATGTCAGCAATCAATCCAATTTGAAAGTTTGTCCACCGTATTGATGATTTTACTGGTTAGCCTTTGAAACAACACCGTAAATTATTTGTTTACAAAATCTAAAGATTACAACCTTTACTTGAAGATGCTGGGGATTGAACCTCATACATGCAAAGCATGCGTTCCACCACTAAGCTATATCCCCTCCTATACCCAAACCCTTTACTATCTTGTTCTGTATTTAAGAGGCTCGATAGGCTCATGTGGGTTTTTCTTTAGACTTACCTTGGTTTTGTTGAGGGCTTTAGGTCCCGCCTATTACTAAGGCCCATTTGTTTAAGTGGAGGGTGCAAGACTTAAAATTTGTTTCTTCCAAAGCAGATTGCTACAATTTCATAGCAACTCCTATGTTCATTCCTTCAAAGAGTTTCAAGGAAACCTTTTACAGCGCTGTCTCTTTTGCATTATACTGTTATTGTCCCCCATTGCAGAGGCGAGGGACATAGAATTACTCTCTGTCTGTCCGTTTGTCCGTTCATCTTATGAGATGATTTAAATAATGAAGGTTTGTGATGATTCCAACAAAACTACCAGTGGTGGGCAGCACTGATCTAAAAATGAGTTCCACTAGCCCTAAAACACTAACTCAAATATTTAAGCCCCCTAATTCTAAAGCACTAAAATAACCCAATTAACCCATAAACATTCTTCAACCGAGAACATGAGTCACATATTGCCATGTTGCTCTATTAAGACTTATCATTAACATTCCACAGCTGTATTTGAGTTCATATTGTCAATATGTTGTCACCTAGTGGATAAGTGACACACATATGAACAAAATGTGTGACAGCTTTCACCTTAAGTTGTTGACATTAATGTTGATCAATAACATTTATAGACCTCAGTTAGTGCTTCTAAATTTAGCCTATAAATTTAGCAGGTGCTAATCCACTAATACATTTTTCAAATTAGCAAAAGCCTTAAAGCACTTATCAGGAAATTAGTTCCTATTATTGCTTTAGTGCTTTAGGGGATCTGTGCCCACCACTGAAAACACTTAACAGTTGGTCACTACTTAATGTCCAAGCCCTAGTGACATTTGCAAGGTCATGTGATCCAAGATGGCTGCCATCATAACCGAACTTTACATTACATAAAAATGGCAGTAGCTCAGTAACGTTGAGTTCTATCTTGTTTGGACAGGAGTCCGATGAAATTTCAGCTGGAATTGACCTTATTCAACTGCACGGAAGCTGCTGCTGCCATTGTTTGTGCTAATATCCACAAAATTTGATGTATGAAATGTTTATTGGCAAAATAGAAGATGGTGTAAAAATCTATGAAACAGAATTTGCATGAAGCGCTATGAAACTTTTAAGCTTGAAGTTGGTTTTAGATTGCAGCAGTCCATTTTGGTATTGGTTGAATTCGAACAAACTGTTGGGATTTATTTCTCCAAACCCAAGTCATTTAAACAGCTATCTAACATTTAGGACACTTCCTCAAAACTTTTCCGCAGAACCCCTCTTTAAAGTGGAATATCCCTTTTGACACCTTCAAAGTGATTCCTCAGAATCAAAGACATGACTTGATCCATTCAACAGACCAAACTGAATTCATAAGCAGCTGGATGAGCGTTTTGCATTTATTTACTCTTATCCCTTTTATGCTTCATTATAAAAATTTATGGGAGTGTGAAGGCTTCCTTTAAATCCTTTTCAAACTGTTCACCAAATTTGTTTCCTCCTCGTCATGTTTCAACAAACACTTATTCAAATTATTTTAGTCTTTTTCAGGTTACTTGTCAGCTTTGTCAAGTCCTCTATTTCATATAAACAGCAACTCTGTGTCAAAACATTTATTTCGCCCACATATACCTAATCCAAGTTAAAAACAGCCATTGTTCTGTTCAAGCACCATCCGAAGAAGGTTTATTGAAACAGATAGTGTATTATCCTATTCACTGATGAATCCTCCACCAATGCAGCCATCAGTCTCTCATGAATAGGCTTCTTTTCTAGTTCAGCTTGAAAGTAATTGTTTTTCTCTCATACATGAAAGAAAGACACTAAAACCACTTTTACATTGTCCAGTCTGCATGAGTCACTACGCTTTAATTCAGCACAACTCGACTGTACACGTTCTTACTCACATGTGAGTGTTGCCTCGATGTAATCACAAAAATGACCACAAATGCATAAATAAATGAGAAATAAAGTCACAAAACACTCACTGTTGTCTGCCACCTTTTCAAAAAATGTTACAGCTGAGTCGAGACCAATCTAAGTCTAATGGCCTCATTAAAGTCTGTCAAGTGGTTCAAGATTTGTTTTCCAAAAAGACAGGCAGACACAATGTATGCCCTTCACACAGAGGCTTTAACATTGTTGCAACAACAGCTTTAACTCGGGGCTTACAATAAATCGGCTGGCTAATTGATTGGCCAGATTTCTATAATTTTTTGTGATTGGACGATACTTACATGAGAATCCAGTCTTATCTACCTACCAAAGGTTGGCTAATTATCCACTGTCTCCGTTTTCTCTGCTGTGAGAGAGGGCTGTTTTTAAGTATTGTTCAATGCTTTTCAGTAAAATAAGATTGGAACATTGAAGGCGTATTGGGACCATATAACCATTATAAGAAAATCCGGCTTTTTTTTAAAATACAAAAATCACAGCACCAGCAAGTGACTTGGCATGGGAACTAATTATTACTAATGCTTGTGCTTGATTATAGCAATTAATATAGTCAATATTAATATGTTTATTCTTGCTTTGCCTAAAACCTTTTAGCATAAAGCAGAAGCAGTCAATAAGTCACGTCTTTGACAAATAGCTTTTCCAAGCTGGCACCCGCTGAGCAACCCTTGGGTTTGCTTCTCAATAGCAAAGGATTTTAACACATTATTTCACCTTAAATCCTCTTTTCCTTCCTTCCTTTCCATCTCCCACATGCTTCATCCTTTTATTCATATTTGCATTCTTGTTAAGCCAAACATACACATGTCCTGTGTGCAAATATATCTTTAAATGAGGGAGTCTTCGTGAGCATTTTATACCTTTTCTTACTCTGTTATTTTTTTGCTGTACAGATTTATTTAAATGTTTGGTTCTCAACATTATCCTCCTCAGAATTTTCTCTTTTTAATCATGCCCCACTTCTTGTGATATGCTCTATTAAAGCATTGCACAGATAGAAGGACTTCATCCTCCTCTTCCTCTCTTTTCTATCTGTCTTTCTAGGATTAGAAAGATTTTTTTCATCATTCCTCTTCCTCCTTCTTTGTACTTTGAAGAGTCTCAGTATTTCCTGTCTTTTGATCTTTCGTTTTTATCTCCAGTAATACCATAGATTTATGATGTATAAACTTTAACTTATTGTACTTCCTTGCAATTTCATTTCCCAAATGAGTCTGATTTTGAATAAACTTTAGGATAAACCTCTTCCTCGTTTAAATATACATCTGGCTTTAGCTCAAAACTGTTGGCTATTCTTTGTTTTTTAATCATATTAACTGGGTATTGTGCTGAAGACCATTTCATCTTCGTGACTGACATTTTACACAATTAGAATTTTTGTTTACAAGTGTTTTTGTCACTTTCTTTGCCTCCTTCGGAACACTCAAACCATTTCCACACCCCACACAGTTGCACTTGGATCAGCACACGTCCCACAAATCCAGTCTGAGTTGGAAGAATTACGACTGAAATGTTTCCTCTGTTAGGAGGAGGTCTATAATCCTTTGTCCCACAGCCAAGATATATGAAACAGCGAGCCAAGTCTTTATCCTAAGGGCTTGTGTTTAGTCATTTTTGTACTGCATTACAACAATTATGTGAAACTTTATCAGTCCAGAAAGGCTCCAGCTCTTCTCAGCTTCCTTGCTGTCTTCTAGTAAGAAATAGAGCAGGAACCTTTGTGTCTTTTGGCAAAATGATTGCTTAGGAATGCTGCTGTGTTAACTGTGGTTTTCTGGGTTGTGAAGGTAGAAAAACTAGAAGCATGATTGGAATTCAACTGAGGCACAAATGTGGCTTAATCATTAACATCTAATGTGAAGTGAGTATAGGACAATTTTTCACTGTATGCTGGGGGTCAGAAAGCAAAAGCCAACAACAGACGAAACACTAAAGAAAAGAATCGACAAATTAGCCAATTTGGATTTTTCAGAGTATGCTAAAATGCTTTGCCTCGAGGCAAGGCAGCGATACCAAGATGCTCTACCCAATCCATGCTGAGAAGTGGATAGAAAACTGTCTCCCTCTTTTTTCTTCTTCGATCCAATCTTGAACAAGCAGACTAAAATGGATGAAATATTCTGAAAGAGTGGACTCAATAGTCCTAAAAAAACAAGTTTAAACATGTCACGTTTTTTTTTAATCTCAGTTGCCATCGAACTACATAAATAAAACCTTGGACAGATGGTGACCAATCACTCAGACATCACTTAGAGTGATGAAATCTAAAGAAACGTGCTTGATGTTTGTCAAAAAGCATTTTGAAGAACTAAGAGAGGAGGATGAAACAGACTCTCTGATCTGCTGAGACATGATACTAAAAACACACTCACTGTACCCTTTTAGTAGAATAATACTATTTTACATTGGAATGTGTAGTAATTGGTTCACAACATAAAATTAACCTGAACAGCTGATTCCTAACTTCTCTCCATGTGATTACATGCCTGCTTCTCCACTGCATCTTTATACTTACCTACGTTTTATAAAGCACTTTATATTGGGTTTCATTCACTCACATATTACTTTCTATTACATAACTAGAGAATTTGCATTTCTTATAAAAAAGGCAGAGTGAATGCTTAATGCTGAAACTAGATTATAATCAGCCAAATAGAAATCGAAGGAAGCTGAAATTAGCACAAAGAAATAAAAAATCTGAACCAGTACAAAAAGTAAAACGTACATTTAAAATTTCTAAATATTTTCAATGGTCTTAAGGATGTTGAAAACAACTCCAATCATTTCCAGTGAGAAAAAACATGGCAGAAAACGTATACCTAAGAAAAAGGTATAATTGGCAGAAGTATCAAAAGTCATATTAATTGTTGGAAAAAGCACAAAAGTTGCAGAATGAGATGCCTGCCGAAAAACTATGTAAGAAAAAATACAGAGTACAGTTTTTTGACTCGTCATGCTTTGACTTGCAGCAGGTTTGACTTTTAAAAAGATTTTCTCTCACAAATTATGAAGCATTTTAATTGTTAATTAGCAAGTCTACATGTGTCTTCAATATCTGGAAATCACTTTACCTGCCTACATATAATTTGAGATATTGTTTGTTGGAAACATGAATCCTATGCTTTTAGTTAAATGGAGATGCTGGGGATTGAACCCAGGACCTCATACATGCGAAGCATGCGCTCTACCACTGAGCTACATCCCCTGTTGTAGTCTTTGATATTATTACAGAAAAAACTCCACACTATAATATAAAACAAACAGGAAAGAAGGGTTTCACTATCACCTCTGAAAACCTCTCAATTCTCAACTTTGATCAGCTGAAGTTGGTTAGAAAAAGATAACATTGATTATATGACTATAGATTGGCATAAAGATGCATCACCTACACAAAACGCTGATGAAAGTAAAACAATAGTGTCTCAAAAGGTCTGGGCTTTTATTCTGAATGTACTGTGCTGAGGAAAAAATTACTGTTTGCACGTTCTTGTGATCATTTGAAAAAAACCCTGAGTTTAAAATACGTTAATTAGTTTGACATCTATACAATAATAACAAGAAGTTATTTCCCTCCACTACTTCTCAACAAGAAAACACAGATTAACCTGATTTTATTGTATTTCTCCAGTCAGATATTAAAACCAACCATGTGATCTCCTCAGTTCATAACTCTTTTGTGGTTCCTGCTGTATAAACTTTCACTCTGTCAGATGTTGATTAGCACCATGCCTGGATTTTTTATAATTAGTTTTTGAGTTTAATAAGTTTCTGCTACAATACAAGCACACACCTGCAGTCTCTGCTTCCCCTCGTCTCCCTCGGTTGGTTTTCCATCGCAGTCAGCGAGTTCGGTTTAGTGTGCGGTTGCACAGACGTGCCCAGAGGAAAACCTCACCCAGACCTGCTGATATATGCACACACACACACACACACTTATCCATGGCTGCAGCTAAATATTCACACACATATAAGCTTGGCTTCAGTTCAGGGAGCATCTTTTCTCTCTCTCTCTCTTTCTGTGTCATTAATTGAATTATTTGTTTCGTGCAGATGCACCCGGTGCCAAGGTTAGGCTGTTCACACCTCTGCATTAACAGAACAGCAGGTGGTCACACAGATGGAGACAAGCATCTCAGTTTACGCCTGAATATTGGATCTTTTTTTTTTTTTTCATCTGTCACTGAAACTGGCTGTTTGCTCCACTTCATATACAAACAAAAAACCCACACAGGTTTCTTTTTCCAACCTGTAGCAGTGCCTTTGTTGTTATAATGTTTTGTCCAATTTTTTTTCAGCACAAAAATTATATATTTACAATATAGCTCCTGAGACTTAACAGAAGACTAAACAAAAGGTAGGGTGACAGATGTGTGGTTGGCAGATGTATTTGGCTGCCAAATAACAGCTCCAGTTTTTTTTATTCTTTGTATAAAACACTGAACAGCAGATGGTTGGTAAAGGAGGAAGAAGAGAGCCAAAAATTAACCAAGAAAAGGTTTCTATAAAAAAAACTTTAGCGACTGAAATTATCATATTTTGAGAAATTGTCTTATTTGTTCCAAGATGTCTATAAAATCTTTTTTTTTTACATTTGCTCTGTATAGCTTACCACTTAAAGTTCAAATATGATTTATTTTTTTATCTGAGCATACTCATAGATTCTGTTTAGTTTTTAAGCCAATTTTTACTGCTTCCTCCATCTTTTTTACACACATTTATTATTTACCATGATGTAATTTTTTTTTATCTCTTTTCCTTACCATGTATGCTCTTTCCTTTCTGTCCTCTTGAACTCCCACATGTAATCATAGATGAATGAAAGTCCAATTGCTGCATTAAATACAAATAATTTATATTATTTAAGATGTATAATTTCAAATTGTATATGTATTTTCTCCGCTCTTTAACCTCTGCTTTCATGTTTTCTTCAGATCCACTTGTGCTTCTTTCCTCTAACCTCTTGTTTTTTTGTTTTTTTTTCTGGCTTTAAAGATGTCAGACAGCTGCCATCTTCACTGAGTCTCTGTGTCCTTCTGCTCCATCAAATCTTTCCTTTTTCCTCACAGATTCTGCTTGAAAAAGAGGTGGTTGAGCTTATGTCACTGCCTGAACCTTTAATCCACTGGAACACGCTCGCTATAGAACGACAAACAAGACTAAAGTAACTCGTTAATCCGTTTCTGAAGTTTGTTAGATATGTGTTCAGTGGGGTGAGTCTTCAGTACTTCAGCTTAAATCAGAAGAATTCTCTTTAAAACCCTGTGGCTGCTCCTGTTATTTATTTCCACATGGAGTCATGGAGGCCATTGTACCTGCTATTAACATGAATAATAATGTAATCATAAACTTTTTAACTGTTGCTAGAAACTTTCTTCTGATTGTTTTCTCTACAAGCTGAGATGTCTGTAACTATGACACGGTATGAGGGCCAAAACTAAGACTACTGCACAACCAGTGGTTGAAACATCCTTGTAGCAGGAGGCTATATCTATTCCTAAGCCACCTGATTAATGATAGAACGGCACTGCTAACTGAGCAGCTGGACCCAGGAACTGAAAGGCCGACGCTGGCAAATGAGACGAAGACTATTCATTTGTATTTGCATTATAGCAACTAGAATGTATAAGCTGGCATTAGCATTAGAGAGGCTAGTGACTAGCATGGATAGATTGGTGTTAGCATTAGAGAGGCTAGCGACTAGCATGGATAGGCTGGCATTAGCATTAGAGAGGCTAGCAACTAGCATGGATAGGCTGGCGTTAGCACTGGAGAGGCTAGCAACTTAGCGATTTAAATCAGGTCAAATAATTTCAGTAGTTTTAATGGCAAGGCCATTGTCAAACAAATTAACATATTTTAAACTGAGAGGTTCCTGACGTCAATGCAGCTCATTTTCACAAGAAAACATACATCTGTGCAGTAAAATCACATAAAAAAAGTTATACTTCAGTTTTGTTTTTGTTTTGCAAGGCCGTACATGAGGTCAGTCTGTATTCATTAATTCTTTGTTTTAATTTTCCTCAGCTGTGCAGAGCAGCAGAAGGGGATGTAGCTCAGTGGTAGAGCGCATGCTTCGCATGTATGAGGTCCTGGGTTCAATCCCCAGCATCTCCACTTATAAACACCTCTGTTTGGAAACCACCTTGTTTCCTCACAGTTTTCCAGCCCAAATAGAGCATCTTTGCTGCTGAGTTTTATGTAATGCAAAATGGTGAAAGTGTCTTGCAATATACCAATTAAAACTAAATATTACAGAGTGTTTCAGTGTGCAGTGTGGGTAATTACTGCAGCTACAACAGCATGTCAGAACAATCACCACTAATCAACAGTGATTTTTTTACTTTAACAAACTAACTCAAAGGCTTGAGCAAGTAAATCTTTTCTTATGATGATGTAAACTCTATAATGTGCTTATCAACATGAGGGAAGTGTTGTTGCATTCTTGTCTGTGGAATTTCCCTCTGAAATCTGAAATTTCTCTTTAATTCATGGTGACATTTTGCTTCTTATCAGAGGACCATTCTTTCGCTTTTAAGAATACAAAAAAAAATAAGAATTCCACTTGCTTTCAATGCAGTCTGTCAGGATCAATACTTCCTGGCCAACTGAGGATCTACACCTTTAAATCTTTTATTAGCCTACTTATCTGACTTCTTGTTAGCAGCTGCTTAACGAGGTGCTTAACGAGCGCAGCCTTGGTCTACAAGGAAAGAGCTAAGCTAATGCTACGCTAATGACTCATAATTGTGATATTTAAACCGTGTCTTCTTTGTGAGCTGAATTGTTTTCCAGCTTTGATCAATTTTTTATCAATCTTATTGTTATTGTATTGATTTTTGGCAGGAATAATGCTTCTGTTGAGCTTTTTTCTTTTCTTATAATAGAGAAAAATGTCTTCAAATACAAATTTTATTATTCATATCACTTGTTGGAATTGCTTAAATTTGTGATTCAAGGTTCTACTAACTATAAGAAATGATGAGGGCATTTATTAGTACTTGTATCTAAGTATTTTAATGTAAATACTTGAAAAATAGTGGTATTGATGCTTTTTAACCCATTATTATATCCATTGGAATTTTTGTTTCTTGCTCACAATAAAAAAACAAGTTAGCAGAAACAATTACACAAAGATAGGGCTTTATTTTGGATATTAAAAAATGAACTCTACTGAAACAGATAAAGCTATAACCCTGTCTACTACAGACATTTCTTTTAAAAAAAAAAGTCTTGTTCCAAATGTCCTTTGACAAACAGATAAAAGAGCTCTTCTTTCCCTCCATTCTTCATTCCTTATTAAGTGCCTGTCTGCTTTAATTTTCACTATGACCACCCGGCTGAAACAGAAGGAACTGCAGGGTCACACATAGCAGAGGATCAATGTCCTGTTTGTCATCGCCCCAAACTACATCAATGAGCGATTCATCATTAGCCTTCACACACACACACACACACTCTGACAGGCGAGGACAGTGTGTATAGCATCAGCGTCATTAGGAGATGGTTGATTTCAGAGGGAAATTCCACAGACAGGAATGCAACAACACTTCCTTCATGTTGATAAGCACATTATAGAGTTTACATCATCATAAGAAAAGATTTACTTGCACAAGTTATTGTCAAAAACACTAATAATTGACAATAAATGCTATTATGAATGAATTTTTTGCACTACAGTTGCTAATATATTGAATTATATATGTCACATTTGCATAAAGTGACTTATTTTAAACTACTTAAAAAAGACAGTCAAAAGCAATTATAAACTTTTAATAAGTCTTGTATTGTTCATTTGTTGTTCTACGACAAAATCCTACAGCTGTTGTAGGATTAGCAAGAAGCTGTTATTAGGATTCCAACCATTACGGAGTACACCATCCGTTGTCCTTATCAGCAGACACTTCTCTCACAGTGAGAACAGCATTACTTTAGTCTTCTTGTACAGCATTAGAGTCGTTACTTCAAACACACCAGCTAATGTTAAAAGAGTCAGCGGTCAGGAGGACGAGGCGCTCGTCTTAATGCACAGATAAGAGGAAGCTTCACTGATCAGAGAGTGCAGGCTGGGAGGAGCAACTAATGTGGTTTTATTTCCCTACTTAGAAATGTGCACAATAAATTGACAGAAATAAAGATACATCAGTGTATTTGTGGGTTTTAGCCACAGACTGGCCTGTTTCTAGAAATAAAAATGGTTTTGTTTTGTTTGTTTGTGGATGTAACCATCTCTATGTTTTTGTTTTTGTTAAAGGAGTCCAGTTTCCCAACATTTAAAATGACTCACCAATAAATGTTTATTTGGGTATTTTAATTTAGATTTTGCGAAATGGGGCTCTGTGGCTAGTCAGTGTCTTACCTGCAGCAGACAGCCACCATGGTGACATCAGTTCAAAAACATAACCAAAGCTAACATAATGAAACTTAATATCCGAGTCGGATTAACTCAGAAACACCAGAAACTAAACCTTGAAAATTCTGGCAGCTGTCTGCAGCAGGTAAAACACTGATTTCCTGTCACATGGCACCAAACAACCAATAATTACTGCTTTATTTAGCCTAACCAATAAAAAATCAAATCAAAGAAATTTGCTGAAATTAGTCATAAAACGTTTCCCTTCCCTTTATGCTTTAGCAAGAGAAGTTGGTTATTTTTACATATTTAAATGACACTGCTTAATAAAATTGCCATCAAACTTAGAGGCTGTGACATAAAGATGCAGTTTTAATGAGATTCGACTGCGGCCCAGCCCTGCTAACCTCGGCGAGCGTGTCACGATTTATCTCCCCAGCTACACAGACACACATTGACACCGAGGGGGACATCCTAATGAGGAGCAGGAGCAGCATTAGACTTGTAGATCAGAAGGGTGGCTCACTCGCTGAGGCTCACAATTTAATGGATTCCTAATCTCTAACCTGAGCGGGAAGAATGGAAACTGAGTAAGGAGAGTCAGGTCTGCCACAGAAGACGGGACATAATGGATTATTTTTAAATCTCACTTGTCAGAACTGAATCTAAAGTTACTAAACTCAGCACAGATTGAAAATGAGACCGACATCAAAGTATTTAGCAGTTTAAACCTGAACATAATGAAGCTTACCTCATTACTCTGCTGTCTCACCCAATGAATTCATCAGACCGCTCACCTTCTACTCCCTTTTTAATGATGGAAACAGCAGGAATCAGTGTGAAAAACAGCTAAATAAAACATCTTAATAAAGGAGAGTGTGACAAATACAAGAAATACGACACACCAAACCACAGGCTGGTGCAGTTCGTCCAATTTTAGGAACTTTAATCCAGATTTATGAAGGCAGTGACGAAATTTGCTTGACTAATCATTTTATTTGAGAATTGAATGCTTCAAAGCAATACATAGATATTTAACTGTTTTTAAACATACAATTAAGAGGTACTAAAAACATGAACACATAACCTCGGTCCTGGCTTCTCTCCTTTGGCTTCCTGTTCACCTGCTAATTGATTTCAAGATTTTATTGTTGGCTTTTAAATGTTTTAATGCTCTGGCCTCATCATATTTATATGATCTTCTTAACATCTACCCTCCAGTCAGAGCACTCTGGTCTACCGACCAGTTTCTTTTAGACGTTTCTTGATCCAGAAAGTAATCTGGAGGTGAATGGACTTTTGCCAATGCTGCTCCAAAACTGTGGCACAGCTGATTTTGTTATTGTTCCTTAAAGGCGCCTCAAGCCCCGCCCCCCTCCGGCTTCCAGACCAATCCACTACGGTTTTAAAGAGGGATTTAGCGTTTTGCAGCATGCAGAAATGTTTTATTTAATTGAATTAAAATACATCAACAACAGAAGACTTGTCCATCCAGTCTTACATGTTGGAGCCAGAGGAGGACGAAGGGGAGGAAATTGTAGTCAGTAAATTGTTAACCTTATTTGCCAGTTCCATCGCATAAAATTTGATGGCAGATCAGAAAACAGAGAAAACTGAACGGACTGAAAAATCGGAATAAATCTTTGCAACACCAGGAAAGACAAAATTAAACTTTTCTGCCTCTTAGAGTCTCCAAGTGCAACAAAATGTATTTAAAAGCTAAAAAAGTGTATTTTGCATGACATGTCCCCTAATGTGTTGCTGACAGCGTGGTCCATCATCCTGAACTCTCGTCCATCCCTTCATCTCATCTTCCCAAGACTAGTGTCTTGATTTTCCTCCTCTCCTTCACTCCAAGTCCCCGGACACTTAGAGGGAATGGCGATCGATTCGCTCTAACCTACTTTCCTCCATCAGTGTCCATCTCCCAAGGATTTTTACTTTTATCTTTTTTTGCTACAGAGAAGACAGAAACATGTCTCTTCTTCCCCTCTTTTAAACGCATGTTTTATATTACTCAGCTTTTGCTTTCCTGCGTTTTATTTTTTTTAATTTATGCTAAAATGTTGCTGCTTTTTCCTCCTGTTTCTTTAACTTTATGTTTTTTTACTGCAACCAGACTGACTAAACAGTCAGACGCACGTCGTCTTATGCCGACGACGCCCGAGTGTCAGAGAATTAACACTTTCTAAATCCATGTCGAGAGCAACAGCACATGTCAGAACTCCAAATAAAGTATCTTGGCTTTTGAATGTTTTTAGTAATCTTCCTCAGGCTGTGAAACTTTTTTTCCTTGCCCTCGCCTTCAACCTGCCGGGAACAGACCACAGGCGTCCATCAGTGGAAAACAAGCAAATCCCCCCCCCTCTTCCGATGAATTTGCAAGATTTCTGCAAACCTTTGGCTCAGAATCCACAATAACTTGTGCACTGTAGCAGCATGTGACACCGAGATAAAAAGAGCAGAGACTGATTTCAGTTTACTGCAGGAATTTAAAGTCGCATACAAGTTCTCCGTTTTTTTTCTGTTAACCTACTGATCCTCTGTTCTCCCTGCAGTCCCATTAGTTATCTGCTGATGGCTCATTAAATGTTAAACAGCAGGCACAAAGAAAGATGGAAGAGGGGTGTTTGGAAGGTTTGTGTCGAGTCCACAGTAATAAATGGACATTTGAGGATGAGAGCATGGGATCAAAGTCAGGCAGAGCCACTGGGTTTATTTTAATATTGTGGAATGATAAAAGGAAATCAATATGCAAATATTTATGAGCAGTTTATGCTTTGGGAGGCAGGAATAAGAGCTCTAGGTTTAAAGTAAGTTTTCAAAACAATCAAAAAAAGAACAGTTTTCACACAAACTATTTTTCTCTGCTGTTTTAAACTGTGTCTATGTGAGGTTCTGTCATCCAAGCTTGTTTTTAAAGACTTTCAAATGAGTCTGAAGTCTTATAGATCAGGTCAGGCTGAGGGTGAATTTACAGAATACTGCTGCCATCTAGTGGCTAAAAAGTGCAGCACATCTTTACTTTATAAACAAATCTGCTTTTTCAGGTGGTCCTAGTTTGTCTGTTGTATATAATAAAGACTCGAGAACTAATTTCTGTGTGTGTGTGTGTGTGTGTGTGTGTGTGCATGCAGACTCTTTAATGCTGGGGACAGAGATTGACCTGCAGCAGGTAGAGAACAGCGTGTTCGCCATGGAGACTGTGCTGAAGGCGTGGCTTCAGGAGCAGGGAGGAGATGTAGAACATCTGCACCTCCTGCTCCCGAGCCCTTCTGATAACCCAGATGCAGGTCAGGCACAGTCACACACACACACACACACACACACACACACACACACACACACACACACACTTGTATTTGCATCAAACTGAGGACTTCCATTCATTTTGTAACTGTATTTATGCCTAAACCAAACATTTTCCCTAAAATTAACCATTACTGGTCTATAGTTAACTCTAACCTGAACCAGAACTTAACTCACACCATACCTTTAAACCTAACTAGTAAAACACAGCAAAGCTACAAACAAAGTGAAGACATTGAAGAGGTCCTCACCCTGTTGATTAAAAAACTAACAAGGTTCTCACTCTGTAGTCAAAACAAGTACACACACACACACACTCATCTTCAGAGCTGATAAACTCTGACCTGAAACAGTTCAATAAACGACGCAGACGCTTTACGCAGAAAACAAGAAATGATCAGTAAACAAAGAGAAATCAGGCAGAAACCTTCACCTCGCCAGAGCTGTGGCGTTGGTTCCCATGGTACCGGCTGCTGAATCATTGAGCGCAAGTCACTAATTAGGTCATTTATGA
>JARVGW010000001.1:14194794-14205793 GCA_031762495.1 Anablepsoides rubrolineatus | reverse complement strand
TACCTCCTTAAAATGGCCGCTGTGTGAGGACACCAGAAACTCCGATATGACCTATCTAGTTATATATATATCTATGGCCAGAAACTCCGATATGACCTATCTAGTTATATACATATCTATGAGGACCTCATACCCCAAAAATTCGCTTTTAAAAAATATAATAATTTTGAATTAAAATTGGTAGGAAATATGGGTTATCTGTGCTTCCTCTGCTTCCCTCTTAGCTTTCGCCCATGCCTGCTTCTTTGCGTCCCACGCTGCTTTCCACTCTGCACATTTTTCAAGGTACTGCTTCCTCATTTCCCCCGCCTTCTTATGACCCTCTTCATGTAGGTGTTGAAGAAATGACCCAAAAATATCCTTAGCATTTTCATGAACCTCTTTAACTTCAAGTTCTTCTTGTTCGTTCATGGGCTCAGAATCTGACATTTTCCTTTGAACAATCCTTTAAGGAATCCTTAGAAATATGTTAGCAAAAGCAGTTGTAGTTATAATCTTTAAATACCTTTAAAATCTTTATACCAAAGCAAAATCCTAGTCTGTAACCATAAGCTGTGTTGGTGGTAAACAGCTTTCCCCCTGAGATGCCAAAAAATAATAATTTTGAATTAAAAATTGTGGGGAACATTGGTTATCTGTGTTTCCCTCTGTTTCATATCTTCTTGCATCTCTGCTATTCTTCGTGCTATGCGCATTTCTTCCCTCTCTGCAAATCTTTTCTCGAAGACCTTTTCCATTTCCTCCGCCTCCTTATCTCCCTGTTTTTTTTGTTCTTCAAAGCCAAACAATATATATTCCCTAGCTTGTCCATGAATCACATCCTCTACAACTTGTTCTAGTGCGTTCAGGCGCTTAGTCTGAACGCAATGATTTTTTTTGGAAAAAAAATCATATTCAATTAAAAATTGCAGGACTTCTGGAGACATAACTGTTTCCCTCCGTGGTTTCATCTCATCTGGCAGTGCGTATCTTTCCTTGAAAACCTTTTCTAATTGCTCTGCATTTTCCTCACCAAGTTCTTTTAGGATTCTAAACATCAGTAAAAAGTAAAACTCAACTACGTCATCAATCCTGTAATCTATATGTTTTTCTAGTCTGATCAGGGGCTCAGCCTGTTCAGTCATTTTCCTTTAAATAAACTTTTTAGAAACCCTTAGTTAACAAAAGCAGTCGTATACAATTTAAAATGTCTTGAAAGTGAACTGTGACATCAGAGTGATGTCATAAAAATACCTTTGAGTGGGCGGAGCCTAAAATGGGCAGAGTCAAACATGAGTGCCATTAGCTGGCACTCTTGGTTAAAAAAAATCGATTTTGGGTCGATTTCGTTTAAATTCATAGGGCATGAGATCGATTTTTCCTCTTGGCGTCTTGTGCGCATGTCTGTATTTTGTGTCCCTCCTGGCTTGCCGTATGTTTACATCCAGTTGACGCTCAGTGCTAACATTAGCTTGAATAGCTTCGTTGTCTGTAGCAAATACTCACAACACTCACTGTGAAGCACCCTCGTAGCTGAACAGAGTCCTCTTGATGGCAAGGTTTAAATATACACCCACCGCTTTTGACACCACAGATATGTTTGAGTTTGAGACGGCCTCTCTTCACAGTGGAGTGTCGAGGAAGCTGTTGTCACCATGCATGGTAGCAATCTCTCGCTCTCTCTCTCTCTCTCTCTCTCTCTCTATCTCTCTATCTATATCTATATATATATATATATATATATATATATATATATATAAAACAAATTTTAACAGGTGTACATAAAACAAAACAAGATATGAAAAGAAAGAGAGAGAAAACAATTATTTTGCCAGGGCAGGGGGTGAAATTTGATATATTCCAAAACAAGAAAGTTAAAAATAATAATGTTAAGTGCTGAGGACTACAACACTTTTGCTCTGTAGAAATTAGATACAGTAAATAGGCACCTTCCAGTAAATAAACATTATTTTAGCATTAACATATATTCATAAAACCCAAATAATATAAACATCTAAAGTGGGAGCAAGATGAAGGCTAACATCAATTACACACACACACACACACACACTTGTATTTGCATCAAACTGAGGACTTTTTATTGACTTTCATTCATTTCCTGGTATTTTATAGCCTAATCCTGACCATTTACCCTAAAACTAAACTAACCAATTCACACCTTGGTCGTAAACCAAAAACCCCACCTGAAGTTAGCATCCGTACCTTTGGGGACCAGGCTTTGCTCCCCAAGAGTACGGGTTTGAGTTTGTTTTACAGAATGAAATATCTGAATGAGTTCTCATCCAAGACTGCTGATTCCAGACTTTTTGCCAGGGGTTGTATGAAGGTACAATATGAACTGTTTTCTTATCTGTGTAGTGTGCGTAAAGTGCGACATGCAGGAGCGTCTGATAAGCCCCGCCCTCATCCCCCTGACTCCCAGCCTGGGCGTGAAGACGGAGAACCTACGAGACTTCCTGCCAGTTGTCCAGGGCAATCAAAGTCCAACTCCACAGAAACTGAGAGCAATCAAGTAAGAGAGGAGGCGACAGAACTGTTTCTGTTCAGCTGCTTTTATTTACAGAAATACTAAACATGTAGTAATTCAGAATAATTACTATTATAATAACTGAAAGCACTTGTTCCCATTTTTCCATTCCGTCCTGTTTGTGTTCAGTTCAGTATAACATGTTCCACACGTGTGTTCTCCACTGACTTTCCAGTAAAATCTTCACACTCCATGAATGGCTTCTTTCTGACTGTAGAAAGTAATGGAGTCTGTCATGGATGAAACTTTTCATTCACGTCAGAGGACGCTTTGTTCCACTCAGATGTTCAGAAATATCTCAAAAAACAGAAAAATAAATAAATAAATCCCAAAAAAAGAACTCTTCTTATCGTGTTCACAGCTTTAAATATGTAAATATGGTAAAAACAATAAAAGCTGAGACGATAGGAAAGTAGAAAAATGTTATAGTTAAACATTCGATTACTAGATTTCTACATTTTTTTATTGATAGACACAAAATAAAGTTTGAATTAAAACATTATGGTTTTATCTCAAAGTCCTGTTTGTGTTTGATTCAATTATATTCCCAGATAAGACGTTAGAAGTTTAGAAACTAAATGGTAGATTAGTACATTACGCAACACAACTCAAACCAACACATCAAAAAGCTTAAAGGTACTCACTGCAAAGTATGAAATTAAACATAATAACTATGTAGTTCTATAGATATAATGATGTGTGATTCTGAAATGAGGATACAAACTCAACGTAAAGAAGAGATCGACATAAACTCCACCTGGTTTGACCTACTATATTTTGTTTGGTTTTGCATCTCACGTGTGAAACTTCTGCACTGAATATATTAGTTTATTAGTTACAGATGTTCAGCAGGTGATGTCATTTCTTCCTTAAAAAAAAAACCAATACCAACGCGTCCAGAGGCTTTTCATTCCCGTGTTACAAAGCAGAAACTCATGAACTGAAAACATTATTTGCATTTATTTACCTTATTTGCATCAGCTTTGTATGTTTCTGAAGTTACAGTTGGAATAAGTGTGTCAGTGTTACAGAAACTGTGTGTGGAGTTATTGTGCTCCATGATTTACATAAATCTGACTCATGGTTCCCAGCACTGACATTTAAATAAAGCTAGAAATGTTTGACCCCGGCAGGGATGATGTCTTTTTACTCACGTTTCAATGAATAAACCCATGTTTTTGTTGTCTTTGCGCGTTGAAGGGTGCTGCATGCAGACGGAGTGTGTGAAAGTGTGTTGTACGGGCTGCCCCTGGTGGTCCGGCCCACCACCTGCTGGCAGCTGGACTGGGACGAGATGGAGACCAACAACAGCTTGTTTCAAGCTCTCTGCCACACACTCAGGGTGCGGAAATGTGGATGTTAGAAATGATTTATATCCTTCACCCACTCTTACTTTCTATTATTATGTTTGCAAATTAAATTTGTTTAGAAATGTTAACCAAATTCAAGGTTTGTGTTATTTATTCGGCAATCCAACCGTCATGAAAAAAGGCCTTACAATCTAAACTTTTCAACTTTTAACTCCCAAAACAACATTAAAGTTTTGTTGTGTGTCAGGTTCAGGTCAGTTAGTGTTTTTTATTTTATATACTTTATGTCTTTATTTATTACTTTATGTCATAGATTTCCATAAGCTTTATAGGAGGGGTCATTATATTTAAAATGGTCCGTAAACAATATTATCGTTTATCTCGATAATTCCTTAGACAATTTATCGTCCAGCAATTTTTGTTTTCACGACGGTTACTGATTAAAGTGGACAAACCTTTCTAATCTATTAGAAAACACAAACTGCAAAAACAGCAACTGTATTTATGTCCACAAGGAGTGTAAATTACCAGCTTTATCACGATTGTTTGGATAACGATATGTTCCTCGATATCACAACACACAATTTTAATAAAATTCAATCTACAATTCTGCAATCAATTTGATGTGATATTGTTTCTGATTTTGTTTTAGATGGGCATATGATAACAATATGGAGCAATGTTTTTATTTTGCCTTGATTAAATTGAATTATTTATCATTTAATCAATATATCAACATGGATCGATGTATTGTTACACACCTGGTTATGGAGCAGCTCAAGTATCTGGGTGTAAAGTTCTCGAGTGATCATAGGGTGGAGTGGGACATAGATTCGAACCAAGTATGTAGAATGTCGCTTCGGTCAGTTGTGGTGAAAAAAAAAGAGTTGACATTTCAACCCTCAGCTGTGCTCGTGATTTTAGATTCAAGCGACATGACATTCCTTCACAGGGCGGCCGGGGTTCTCTGCATCAAAAGGGGTCAGTTGAGGTGGTTCAGGTTTTGGATTAGGCTCCCTTTGGAGGTGTTCCAAGCATGTAGAGACCCTGGAAATGTACTGTAATATTGTGCACAAGAGCTTGCATTGTTGTGTGCAAATCTGTTACACTTTTCTGATTAGGATTATCGTTAATGCTGCAGAGTTTTTATTTATTATGTATATTTTTTTACAGAAGTTTTTTTTGTTATATTTGTTTTTCCCACTTTTAGAGTCGAGACTTGTTCTTGCTGCTGCAGGTGGAGGCTGACAAAAGGTCTGCAGCTGGATCCTCAGGTCTGTGTCAGAGATAAAAATAAATGTTGGTCTTGTGTTTGCACTCATTCACTGTGTGTGTGTGTGTGTGTGTGTGTGTGTGTGCGTGCGTGCTATAGGTGTGTACTCTCACTACATCCTCCAGTCGTCCCCGTCTCTCAGCCTCCTCCTGAAGCCCGTCGTGTCCAGAGAACTGCTGCTGCCCTGTTCACTGCCCCCCTCAGCTCAGGACCCTGCCCCTTCTGCCATGCAGACTGTACAGGTTTGAGAAGCTTTGTTTTTATTTTAAAAAATCATCCGAAGACACCTAGAGCAAAGAAGACTCCAAGCTTCTCGTTATTTATTGGTGCATTTAGACGATAATCTACACTGCAAAAACTGTCCATCTAACCAAGTTTTAAAAGCTTATATACAGCCAAAAAGTCTTTTTGATCTTGTTTTTAGACTGGTTTACTAAACAAGAACTGATTGTGTCAGAATAATAATTGGAGTAAAAAAAATTTACTTGGTAAGATTCTTAAAATAAGAAAAGAATTGAGTCAAATCAAGTATTTCAAGAATCTTACCAAGTAAAATTTTCTTACTCCATTGGCAGAAATTTTTGACTTAATTTGAGTCAAATTTTCAGGCTAATAAGACAAATAATCTGACACATTCTGAAAACAAGATTATTATTCTGACACAATCAGTTCTTGTTTAGTAAATCAGTCTAAAAACAAGATCAAAAAGATTTGTTTTTGGTGGAATATAAGGTTTTAAAACTTGGTTAGATGGACAGTTTTTGCAGTGTACTTGGTTCTAGAGGGAAATTATCAATTTAATTTGATAAACCTACTAAATAAGAATGAAACTTGGCACATCTGTCTGCTTCAGGGTTGTCTCTCTGAGCTGGAAGAGGATTTTGTCTTAAACCCACTTCTCCTGAGCAGTAACCTGTACCAGCACCTGAGGAGCAGAGGTCTGCTCGCTCAGCCTCGATACCCGTACAGGTCAGAACCGTCTGACTGACGAGACCAGTAACAAACCAGGATGCAGCTGTGGAATAACAGCAATATAATGTAAGATTCTAATTGTTTTATTTCAGGCTCCAGTCAGCAGCTGCCAACAGAGAGCAGCCTCAGACGCTGCAGAGCCCTAAAAACGCACTGAGCCGACACCCACGCCAGGTAAATATAAATCTGTAAACCTGCTGTTTATAGAGATCATAAAACAATGAAGTTTCAAAGTTTTTTTACAGGCATCTTATTCAAAAACAACCTCTCAGGTTGGCTGCAAACTTCTCTTTATTGTTCAGTTCCTGTTTCACTCACTAGATGGCAGCACACGAGGCAGGAAGACAGAGAGTTCTCATTTATGCAGAAATATAAGTTCACGCCAGCTTATGTGACATGCACAAGCTTAAAATCCTCCTCACTACTTACCCAACAGTGTTTGCAGAAACCCCCAGTTTAAAAGGAAGGAGGGAAGTGTCTTTAGATGCAACTGTTGTGTCAGTGCGTCCTCCGGCGCTGGTTTAGGTAATCAAAGAGGGTTTCTCAAGCTTTTTATTGTCATAATGGGAACTAGTTTCCAAGTACAGCTGCAAAAGATTAGTTGGTTATTTTGAGGTTTGATGTGTAACATTTAGGGAAGTGTTATAGAAAAATGTAACAGGAAGTTCACAGCTGAGCTTTTTATTGAGATTTTATCATATAAAAACAGGGATAAGTGATTTATAGAGGAAAAAACTCAGTTTGCATTGTTGTTTACTGCTTCTTTACTATGAGTTTGACCTTTACATTTATAAGAGCCCATCTGCACTAAAATTTTATTTTTTTGCAGTTTATATTTACCTTGGTCCACATATTTTTACAAAAACAAAAAATGACCCACGCTGTGCCACTTGAACACCCACATGAACAGCATAATAAAATGCAGAGAAAGAACATTCTTATTCTAAAAAGTGAAATATTGCTTTTCACTGTGAATTATTGCACAGTGACAAAAAATAAATATTGTCACCTTCCTAAAATAATTGCCTTGCTCATACTTTTTATTCAAGAAACATAAAAAATATGATGAAAGTTCTAAGTCTTTGTGTTTCCTCAAATGGAGTCAAGCGATTATTTTAGGAAGTTTAAGTTTATTCATAACACCAGAACCTTCTTGGCTGATATTTTTTAAGAGAGTTCAAGACAAAATATTAAAACAGGAAGTTTTTTTTGAGTCACAACATTTGTTATTTTACACAGAAACAGATCAAACTTTAATTCATTCTTTTGGTTTTAGTGTTTTCCCAACAACTCCCATCCACTAATTAAAAACAGCATTTGTTGCCACACATAACCAACCAAATGCTATAAATATAAAACTAATCTAAAACTGCTGCCAAGTGTAAAATGTACTGGTTGCTCTAGGATGAGTCAACTGTAGCCTCATTAAGGGTTTACTCAGAGCGTCTCATCAGAAGCTACGTTTCCTCCTGGTTCATTATTTCATTTTATCGGGGGAGGCTCGCTGTAGCTGCAGGCTGTGTGACTCATGGAGTGATAAGGCTGCTGACATGCAAATTGTTCAAAACAGAAGAGAAAATGTTCGTGGCTCTAGCTTTTGTTTTGTTCTGTCCTTTGGCACGCTGTGGAATCTAACCCCAGAGTCTCAGCATAATGTTTGTTTTTGCTTTGTTCCAGTCTTTTTGCATGTGTTTTAAATTATTATCTGCCAAACATCTTGTCTTGCTTGTGCTTTTTTTTTTATAGGGATAGCTCTGATCCTTTGAAGTGTTACCTGCTGTAGATAGCTTTATGAACGACTTCTGTTTGGAGAAATGGAGCTGAATTCTGACCAGGTTGATGAGCTAATGGCTAGTCTGAGTAGAGCCAAAACACAAACGTGGTCTCGGTGTTAGGACTGAAACTACTCCAATCAGTTTATGTGAACTCAATATTATTCTGGCAGAAATATGTTTTCTGGGCTGCACCAGAAGTGCTACAGCTAGCTGCTGCTGCTAACTCAAATTGCAAATAATCATGAATCCATGCAAAGTTGCAGTTAGTGTAAAGCCGATATCTCACTGGGCTGCAGCTGTTAGTGGCGAGGCTAATTATAGGCACAAAATTCTGAGAAACTACGCAAAACAAACTTTTACATTTGAATCAAATTGCAAATAAAATTACCAACCTAAAAAAAAGTTAAGTAGGTCCTCTAATGGGTTCATTGTTAAAAACCTTTTATCTCTTTTTCAAGGGACTTCTTGCCTGATCCACCTTATTCCTAGCCCTCGTGATGCCTTGAATGAATTAGGGGAGCAATTTCCGGCGCAAATCGGAATCACTGTTTGTTTACGTGTGAAAGTACGAGCTAAAGCAGTTTCTCTGAACGTTGTGGATTTTAAGCCCAAATGGGACAATATTATTATACTGCAACCCTTGCAGTCGAGGAATGGAAGGACAACCACCTGAAGAAGTGGCCTCGGATTACGTATAGTAGTATAGTACGATATATCGCACGATCTATCGGCCGATATTGGTAATCTTTTAGAACATCGGTATCGGTCCAATATGTAAAACTGGGTCGATATTAACATCTGATATTGATTTCCCAATTTTTAGCTTTAGTTTCTGTTTTGGGAGGGGAGATGGTTGATTGAGGGGCATCTGTTTGATCATGATAGTGATATTGGTGTCCTGATTGTCGCCTATTGTTCACAGAGGGCTGAGTCATACTTGAAGTACCAGCATTGTAAGAGGGGGACAATTGGATATGTCCTATGTATGACTCAGCCATCTGTGAAGAATAAGCTGTAATCAGAGCACTCAACACAATCAGTAGTTTGGCTGATGGTCCTCTTTTAATGTGAACAGTTTGATCGTCAGCATTAAGGTTCTACAGCTGAGTTTACCTTTAACTCTTCAGACTGAAGAAGTCTCTTGGAGGAGAGACGAAACGTCTCAACCAAGAAGAATCTGTCTTAAAAAACTCAATTTTTTTTTTAGATTTTTCTAACTAAACTATTGAGATGCATCAAGACAGAATTAACGACATTTGTGCGACATTACTTCAAATGACATTCAAGGGTTTTTTTGACACAATTTATTCACGTCTGAGCTACAAATTGTTGTTTTTGTTTTGTTTTTTGTCTCAAATCAGTCACAATTTAGTCTCCTAGGTCACCAAATCCTCCCAAAGTTGTTGCACGTTTCCCAGAACCTAAACTCACAGGGGTTTGAAATGCTCACAGTGACTTTCTGATTACTTGCAAATAAAATTTGTCACGCAAAATGTTTCCAACTGGTTCAAAATTTCAGTGACATAAGAACAATGTGTCGTGACTCACGCCAGGAAATTCAAATTCCCCTGTCAGGTTTAGACCCCTCCCACAACTGCTGTTCACAACGTGTCACAATCAGTTGCAGCCCAGTGAGATACAGGCTTAAATATTTTGATAAAACGGTGTTTGCACAAAAATAATGTTTCAAATCCATTTTGGTTTTGGTTCCACTTGGACAATGTGTTAGCTAACAAATCAAATTCAAATTGAACTATTTCTCCAGACTGAGGTTGTTCTAAATTTACTTTATTTATTTATTTATTTATTTATTTATTTATTTTAAAAGGACAATGTAATCAATATTTGGTGAATATAAATGCGCCAGAATTAGCACAACAGCTAAATTTCATCCCTAGTCCTGAGCAGAGAAAAAAAAAATAACAGTTCATAAAACAAGTGCACAAAACAGACAAAACTCAACACTGCCCAACAAACACACAAACTTCTCAGTTTACAAGGTATACAGTTAAATTATGCTACCGAATTTCTTTCAGCCAAACTTTAAGTTTCATTTTTAAAAATGAAATAACTCTCACAGTCTCTGATATCTGCAATGATATCTGCAACAGATAAGATACTATTTGTTCAGAGAACCTTACTTTAAAAGATCTGAACCATCCGTTTAATGCTTTTAGCTACACTCTGCAGGACGCTTGTGAAAAGACAATGTGTGTGCTGTCTCCATTCAGCTCCAAAACCGCCAGCTTGGATCCCACAACAAGGTCAGGGCCACCGTGGCTCCGCTGCCCTCTGCCGCCCCCTCCTCCTCCTCCGCCTCGGGACCTCCTCCCGCTAAGGCCTCCCGTCCCGCCCTGAGCTTCCTCAACAGCAGCAGGCGCCGGGCCCCGACCCCAACTCAACGGGAAGAAGACGCCGATGACAGCGACTGTGTGCTTTTACAGTAAGCACGATGTGAGTGCAAAAAAACAGGAGGTCAGAGAGGAAGAGCGGCCTCCACTTCAGAGGGGTTTCCCTGCATTTACAGTAAAACTTACTCACATGGACACAAATGGCTAACTGGGCTCATTATAAACCTCAGACTCAGTGTGAACTCATTTATCAGCTAATCACTCAGGGTGGTTCTTTCGTTACTTATATTAGTCAAATTCACAGCCTGAGCTGGTTTACATGTGTGTCAATGTGAGAGTGTAGTTAAAAAAAAGGGGAGAAAAAAAAAGAAAAGGAAAGTTTCAGCTCACCACCCTGAGTGTAGACTGCTGAGACAGCAGACCTGAAAACTGTAAAAAAAAAGATGAAAAGAAGGGAAACATCAGGACGAGCGTTTCCTACGGTAATGGCAAAAAAAAGAACAAAAGTTGGCTGAGATCAGAGAAAGATTAAAGCCCTTCCTGTGAGTGTATGTTAACAGGCACGCTTCAGTAAAACACACAAACGTAGTAAATTTTGGGCTTTAAAGAGGTCGTGGCGAATAATTCAGGCATCAAACGGAGCGTGTGTATGGTGTATTTTTTTTTCTTTCGTTTTTGCCCTTCGGCCTCGCTGCTTTAATGAGCCGGAGAATAAAGCAGAGGCACAGAAGAGACCCTCTCTGCTCGCCGTGGGGGGGGGGGGGGGGGGGGGGGGGGGGGGGGGGGGGGGG
>JARVGW010000001.1:14146109-14168775 GCA_031762495.1 Anablepsoides rubrolineatus | reverse complement strand
CTTCCTTCTTCTGCATCCAGAACATAATATGTTCTGGATGCAGAAGAAGGAAGCAAAGGACGGTAGGTCCATCTGTTCCTACCGTTAAGAAAAGCATTCACACACATACCTTCTCATACAAGGTGTGACACTTCATGGCAATGTGCCTCTAAAACCAGCATGAAAACAGCTCGTCCATATAAGGCAGCAGAGCCGCTACAGCGAGTGGAAATTATGCAAAAGAGATCATGGCAGAGACACGGAGAGAAACTTCCTCACTGATGTCCCACCTGGTAGAACCAGCTGAAGGCAGTGGACGATCGACACAGTCAAAGGGTCCCAAACGAAACAGTGACGCTGCAGTTTGAGCCATTCTGTGTGATTCAGGGTATATTGACCAGTTCACCTCGATAACGATAAATGCACGATAACTCTTCCCACCCCCCACCACATACAAGTATATTGTATATTCATAACACTATACACTGTGTCCATGTTCTTAGTCAAAGTACACAGTTTAGAATTTGAACAGCTTTTCTGTAGTTTATTTTTGTCATTTTAGTGTTTTTAATATTTAATCAAATACATTTTTGGCAAGACTTGAGTCAGATATAGTGATAAAAATATTTAACCATCTCCATATTATAACTATTCAGTGCAAACAAACACATGATGTATAATTTTATATATTAAAAAATATACATGCCTGCACAAAATAACCTTAAATACATTATTTATGTTAGACTGACAGATTTCTCTATTAAAATAACTATTTCTTTCAAAAAGATTATATTGTTTAGAGAGCTCATGTAATCATTTAATACTATTTATTCTTCATATTTGATCATTTATTGAATCACAGAGCAGTTCAGTCCCACTATGGTTCTAAATATAAGCAAGCTATATTGTGAAGAAGGAAATTTGTAGATATTTATAATAAACTACATAGCGTTTTTGGTTTTTTTGCGAAAATACCGACACGGGCAAAATGACGTCGGTTATTGACATAAATGTCTGTATCGGTTATTTTTCGGTTTATCGCCCAGGCCTAAAAAAAATACACAGAGATGCAAGTCATTGCAGTAAGCTTTATGTTAGTGTTTTATATTAATATCAATGGTACTTTCAGGCAGATGGACGTTTTCGTTTTTCATGTTGAACTAAGCCAGACGACCACATTCTCAGCGGCCACAAACAGTGCGATCATCGGTGTGCGTATTTAGAAGTGTGAAAGTATTTCTGTTTATCAGAACATGCCTGCTGGTTTTGAAGAAGATGATGATGATGTGTGCTAAAGGTAGAAAAGGAGAAGTGTGTTTCTGAAAAAGAGCAGAGAGAAAGGTGAGTGAGGGTTAAAGAAGATACTGTTTTGGTCCAGGGAGAATCAAATGAATGCATTTTAGTTTAACTCTTCACCTCTACCTCTAAACGTGCTCTACATTACTGGTCTTGTGTACCACCGCAGGTCACGTCAGGCAGGTCGTGGAGGGGAGTAAAGAATTTAGCAACACTTTTTATGTTTTTACGGTCAACTTAGGTGAAACACACATTTAAAAGGAATGTATGTTGCTATAAAATATTAACTGAAGCATTTCTAGGCTAAGGAAAACACAACCATAAATCATAAATGATGTTACCCTGAGTATTATTTTTAGGTTAAATATTCTGTTTTAGCTTCTAACTTGTTTAAACGAGCAGGAAATGAGACACAGTACCAATGCAAACCTAAATATCATCTGCGTAACAAAGTACTTGCATGCTGAGACGTGTACAATGTACTAGGGTTGCACGACATAAGAAAATCTTGCGATGGAGATAATTTTTCTAAATATTGCAATGATGGTATTGTACAATATGTGTTTTTATTTTCTTTCCTTGATTCTAATCTGTACTTCCTACTCTGTGACCTTTTGCATTGTGTATCTGGTGTGACCTTTTGCCGCCGTGAAACTCCAACTGGCTAAATATTGAATTAACAATAAAAATAAAACGTCAAAACTTTTCAAGTACATTAGTCAACAATTATAGCACTCCAATCAGTCCTTTGCAATATGAATATTGCACAGACTGATAATGCGATGACGATATATTCGTGATATATTGTTGAGCCCTACAATGTGCGTATAAGCTGAGTTGTTGGCAGGAAAAGCTACGAACACATAGTTCTGTTAGTGGTGAGTCAGACAGAGGATGTCTATGATGCTCGAGAAAACAAGAAACAGCAGATGTACCAGTTTCAGAATCTTCCTAAAAGCCTGAATGGTTCAAACGTTTTGGCCTATTTTTTTTCCTCAGTCAGACATCGTGTTGTCGCGTTTACATCTAAGACCAAGCAGGATGTTGGTCGTAGATGTTTCTTTGATAATTGTTTTCCCGCTTCAACACGTCGGCTTTAAAACTGACGAGTCATGACATTTTATGACAAGCTGTTGAGGGCAGATGAATCATGCAGAACCATTTGACCCGAGGACTAGAATACCCAACGTGCAAAACTCTTCAATGCCCTTTTAATCGGTGTTTACAACATATTCACCCTACATTTATTCAATAATCCCAAAACATTCCTTAAAGGCCACAACATGATAACTATCTCAGGTATTTTGTTAAAGCAGCGCTATCACACAAGAAGGACGCTCTACAAGATAAACAGTCTTTTTAATAAACATTTAATTATTTTTTAAGGCAGCTTTAGGCCATGGCACAACTCCAGCACTTTTTGAGATTTTATGTTGAATAATGACATTTAAAAACATCACATATGAACCACTTAGTGCCACATTCACAAAGTCATAACCTGGCAAAAAAAAAGCCAACTTTAACATTTTCCACCCACACAATTTTTAAAAATATATGCATTTTTAAATTTATTTTAAATTCTTCACATTAATTTGATAAACTGGAAAAAGATTTATTATAACTGCAATTATTTCTACCTTTCATTAAACGTTAAAACACGTTCATCCAGGAAACGGAAACCAAACCTGCACAATATTCTGAACTCCAATTATTATTTTTTTTTAATAAATATTCAAATCAACTTCCTCTTTGCAGACCTGACATGTAGGTCAGGTCTGCAAATATCCTCACATAAAACTACAACGTATAAGAAAAGAAATGTTAATTTAGTTCATTCAGTAAATCTGTTATCTATATACAAGAATATATTTATATTCATCATGAATGCAAGAAAAAAAGATCTGGAATTGATGGTATAAATATCAGTCATTGCCTTTCAAGTTTAAAACAGCTGTTCGTGAGATATTTTGCTAACAGACACTGCAAAAACTGCCCTTTTTTTTACTTTTTTGGTGTTGGGTAATGACAGGTGAATGATGTAGCAGGATATAAGCTTTTATTCTTTACTACTAAATAATACAATCTCACCGTTCTACTTAAAATACACACAGAGCCGAATATATTTAGAGGATTGCACTTTGCGATGACATTGTTGCTACATTTTTTGGGAAATATGACTTAGCCTGAGGGATTCCGCCTACACAGAGCAAAAAAAAAAAAAAAAAACCTGACAGTAAAAGTACACTTAATTCATTAGTAAAACATCAAAACGTGGGTTCTTGCAGCCTGGGGTTAGGAATGTAATTCAAGTTCAACCTGACACACCCCTTTTGCTCAAGTAGCAACTGAAAGAAAAAACAATCATGGCTGAAAGATTTCAACAGCTGCAGGTGAACAATTTCCAGACATCTTCGACACTGAAGTGTTGGTTGAGTCAGACAAGCTGGTGCAGATACAGACTGGTAAATTCATGCTTTCACGCTCGACTCCGCCTTACAGGCTGAACCCAGGAACTGAATCCAGGTGACAGTTTGACAGATTTAAATATTGTAATTTCAGAAGCAGAAGTGGCTAAAATTAGACTCTCCATGAACAAAAAAATATGAAATTCAATCTAAAAAGCCAAAGAACCTCATCTCTAATATGTTTGAGTTCAAATCAATAGGTTGTTTTACTAAAACACCTCAATTTGAGTCTTCAGCATCTTCTGGCCTTGGTGTGATTCTGATGGCTAGCCCACCCTCATGCATAAAAAAAGCCCAAACAAGACGACGAGTTAAAAGATAAGCCAGCAGTGCAGCTTAATAATGTGATGAAGTGATGGCATCTGGTCTGTGGGACCACCCGCTCAGGGGGATTAAACAACAAAAACAGATTTATTACAGAGCGAAAATCAATGTTGATTCACCAGATTCTACATTCTGGTAGAAATATTAGAATATTCCCACTGGAAGGTATTACACCTATACGACGGAGTATTAGGGCCACACAACAAGATTTATTTTATTCTTATTACGAGATTAAAGTCGTAATTTTATGAGAATAAAGTCATAATATTCCGAGATTAAAGTTGTAATTTTAAGAACTCTTTGACAAGTTGCTCAACTTTCCTCATTTTAATGCAGTGGTAACTGCATGCTTTTTGTGAAAAGACTACAATGTTATGATTTTAATCTCGTAATATTATGACTTTAAACTCGTAATAGTACAACTTTATTTTATATGACTTTAAACTCGTAATATTATGACTTTTTAAAAATCCCGTTATGTGGCCCTAATACTCCGTCGTACGCCTGTACTTACCACAAAAAGAAAAAAGAAATTAGTGTTTGGTTGCGCAACCCACATTCTCCGCTCTACTGCTCATCCATCCAACAAATGCATGTTCCTTACAAATGTGGCACCTTTTAAAATGGATTTTAACAGGGTTTCCAACGGTATAAAAAGCATTGTTACAACAAAGACATATTCTACCAAGCACACATTCTCTTACCTTTTTATTTTTTTGCTACATTTAGTTGCAATTTGTGCTTGCGAATATAAATTTCTTTTTAAATGACAATATAATGACAATAAAAGGTTTAGGATGGCAGCAACTCACTGCTCATCAATCTGGTCAGATTTTATTCCACACTTCACCAACACAAGCTTGTTATCTACAACCAGTTATATGTTCACAATATTCAAATGATCTGAACTCTCTCTTTCACAGAGTTTAATTCACATTTGTAAGTCTGGGGGAAACAAAACAGTGAGCCTCTTATTCCAGTCCTGCAGCTGGATGTATAAACTGCAGCGACAGTTTGCATCCTGACAGCTTGCAGGAGAAACTACCACAACTTCACCAGTCAACATTCTGAAACAGAAACTTGAGTAAGCCTTTACCGCTACTCAATGTCACATTTTCCAACCATGCACATGAGCACCAGCCCCTGTGTGTGTGTGTGTGTGAGGCAGCTTACGTCCACTGACAGTTTTAGCAATTGCATAATTCACATCAACAAAGCACATGCCAATTTCAGCACTTTCAGAGCTGCTGGCGTTCAGCTTCCTGTTCTATTTTCTTTCATCGCTCATGCTTTTTTTTTCTCTTATCCTGTTCAGGTTAAAGTCTCTGCATATTAGGTTGTAAATAACATAAAAAAGACACTGGAAATGAGTTTTTGAGGGGTGTGATTTCAGAACAGGAAACATGGGCAGCATGTTTCGTGTCATATGACTGAGAGAGACAACCAAACAAAGACCCTCTTTACTCTTAAAGTCAGACTGAGCTGCAGTGGAAGAAATGGGAACAAACGCAAGCAGAGGTTTTTAACTTGTGGAGCCTCAAGTGACACAAATTTACCACCTTTTAATAGAAATGTCAAGTCAAAAATCTGGTTTCACACTGGTTTTATGCTTCAGATGTAAAAAGGCCTCATTAAAATAGTACTTGAAGTTAATTATGATAACTAACAGTTCATTCTTCTTGTGTCCAAAGTCAGGAAAAGAGCTTTAATGATGCATATTTCTACAGCTCAGCTCAGCTCTGCAGAAGTTTCCACTCCAAACCCACCACATCAAAAACAAAACCAGACCAGATGAGTGAAACTTTCAGTACTTGTTCTTCTGCCTGCAGGTTTAGAGTGTGAACAAGTCCAGAAACAGCTCTGAAACTTGCACCACTTTGTTCTGTATTTAAATCGCATTCACTTAAAATGAAACTTTAATTTTATATGCAGTCATAGAACTGACTTTTGCAACTATTTGAGTTGGGTTTTTTTATACTTTTTACACAGATTTGTTGTGCAACTCGCATTTTGTTGTTAATCGGATTCAGTATTACTAATATTTTTGCTTTATGACACATTTAAAAACAATAATTTCAGGATTATGACAATATTTAGTTTCAGATTACAAATAAGATGCAATAAAAGTCCCCACCTTGCCAAACTTTTGGTGTTGCACATAAAGTAGTCCCTCCTTAACGTTTGTGTCCATGCCCCGAGGTTCTGAAGCACAACTTGTCCGAATAAAAAAAATCACTTTTATTGGGTTAACCTCCAACAACAAGTTCCTTCTTTTTATTTTCACTTCCGCTCCAAGAGCGTTAAAGTGTATTTTTCGTCACGCGCGATAATCAGCGTCATAGTTAACAAAATAAAATAAAATTAAAAAAAAAACAGACCCAACTGATACCGACCGGTTCGGATAAAAGTAAAACACTGTGTGATGTTGATCGCCTGTCTGTCTCCTCTCACTCCTCTCTGTGAAGACAGCGACGCGGGAAATAAGACGCGCGGTTCCACGTCCTGTTGGCAATTTCAGAATAAAAGTCTGGTGGACTAACATCACGGGTTCAAAAAATAAAACTTCAGACAGTTTCACTTTGTGAAGTGAACGCTGTGTAAAAGTTAATTGTTTTCACAAGGTCAAAGAAAGAAACGCAGAAAAGAATAAAATCTGCAAATCTGTATTTCATTGTGTAGTCTTGTTTTGAAGCACAAGCTTGCATCCGGTCGTGACGTAACTGCGCTTAACTTGACGCATCTCTTCTCCGTTATCTCCTCTCCACCCACCTCCCCTCTCTTGTGCAACCTCTTCCTTGATTTCACCCCTGGCACACTCACTTTCTTTTTAATTTTTGCAGAATTTAAACTCCAGTTTTAGATTTTTCCATCTTTTTTTTTGGTGTGTTTTAATTCAAACATAAAGTGAGGAGTGATGGTTTTGTTGGTAAATACCCAACAGACCATCACATGACTTATCTATCATTCCCTGTAATTAAAACAAAACAAAAACACTTCTCACCATGTTTCTATAGGCTCTTTTTATATTTTCTGAATAGGTTGAGTTCAGAAAAATTACAGGAATTGTTGGTTTTGTAGTTGATACTGGCAAATGAAGCTGCCCAGCAGAAATTAATGTGTTGCAGATGCCTGCAGTTCCTGTTGGCTCTCAGTGAATCTGTGCTGTCTCCAGGGGTATTAAATCTTAGCTGACATTATTTTGACACTGAACGTGGATTTTTAAAGCATGAGTAAGGAAATAAAATAGGCTTCAGTTAGCCTGAGTTTCCTGTTATTCTTTTTAGACAACTTTTTTTTTAGTTTTTATATAACTAGTTTTCTTTGTTGTCATTCTAGAGTAAAATACAGTGAGACGAAAATAATTGTTATGTGTTCACAGTAAAGATAAAAAGACTTCAGACAAAGCAATATAAAGGCAATGTTTGTCTGAAATATGACTAAAACAAATAGAGTCATGCCAGAGTGTTAAATTAAAATAATCTTAAGGCTGAGAAGGGACAAAATAAAAGTTGTTTAAGTCAAAATTTCATGTGCGTTTAGAGTGGTTTTTTTGGGGGGGGGAATAACTCTCAGCTACAACCACATCAAGTTTTAGCCATTTTTGTGTTTTCTAATGTGTAAACAAAAAACAAGAATTATATCGTGTGGCCATTATTTCTAAACTGAATTTGTTGGGGGGTTTTTAGATTTATTTTTATTTAAAAGTGTTAAAAGGTGAGTTTTATTCTAGAAATAAAGTATCAGCCCTCATGTTTAGATGTTTTATTTATTTACCTTTTATCATAGTTTTCCATTAACTTATATATAAGCGCACTACTGCCATCTACTGGTCAATATGATGCATTGCAGCTTGGAGTACAGACTCAACTCTCGCGAGATTTGGGTTGTTAGCCGAGAATCGAAGCTAATGCTGCATTTGAATCGGGACCAAAAACGGGAAGATGGCACCGGTGTTCGGCGGAATAGAGGGGTAAGAAAAAGTTGGAATACTCAAGAAAACTTTTATAATGTTAGTTTTATCAAATGTAAGTCTATGTTCTTGTATATTATTAGAGTTTGCTTCTATTTCAAAGCAGTTCTTTAGGAAATTAAACACTGTTTTGGGTTTTTTTTTCACCGAAGCGGAAGCTCTCCGTGAATCTCGTGATCATTTCTGGCTCTTTAAAAGTGTAGGCTATTACTATAACTCTGAATTTGACTTAAATTTATAATGTAGTTGTAAATATGTTTTATAGGCTCTGTGTTTTTCTTAACACTTGTGATTTTGTGCTTATAAAACCTCACCGGTAAAATGTGGTTTTCTTTAACTTTATTGCCTTTCTGTGTTTATCATCCAGCGGTGGGACCCACTCCAAAGCTGTGCTCCTGTCCGAGGAAGGGAAGGTCCTGGCAGAGACAGTTGGACCCTGCACCAACCACTGGGTGGGTGAGCAGAACAGGTGGTGGTGATTGAGGCAGGTTGGAGATAAAAATCTGGGTGGGACAGTTTACACACACCCTTATCTTATCAAGCAGCCCATCTTATCAGAAAGTTCTGGTTTTTGTTTACCACAGCTGGTTGGTGTGGACAAATGTCTGGAAACCATCAACGACATGATCCAGAGAGCCAAGGTCCAAGCAGGACTGGATCCAAACACTCAATTGCTCTTACTGGTGGGTCACGTTGTACCACAGATACCCTTGTTTTCGGCTGTTAAAGCCTGACCTGTGTGTGTTTGTGTGAAGGGGATGTCTCTGAGCGGAGGCGATCAGAAAGATGCGATTGATAATCTGATAGCTGTCATGAAGGAACGCTTCCCGAATCTCAGCGAGCACTACTTCATCACCACCGACGCCATCGGCGCCATGGCGACAGCCAGCGATCGAGGTACACCTGCTGTTGTCTCCCATTGCTACTTTTTACCTTTAGGTTTTGGCTTCTAGCATTTAGCGGTTTTTAGCTAACTTTTAGCTGCTTTTGGCAAGCATTTTGTTCCATTTAGCTTTTACCTAACCCTTTGCTTATTTTGTAGATTTCGGCTTTTAGCAAGTGTTTTGATTGTGTTGGCTCTTACCTAGCTGTTTGCAAGAGTTAGCTTTTAGCTGGACCTTTGCCTCTTTTGGCTTTTACCTAGCAGTCTGTTCCATTTAGCTTTTAGCTAGTTCTTTTGGCTTTTAGCTAGCAGTTTGTTCCATTTAGCTTTTAGCTAGACCTTTACTACTTTTGCTGATTTTATCTTTTAGCTGGTGTTTTAGCTATTTAGCGTTTAACTAGTGTTTTTATTGTTTTTAGCTAGTGTTTTGAGCCATTTAGCTTTTAACTAGTGTTTTTAGCTTTTAGCTAGTGTTTTAGCTAGTGTTTTAATTTTTTTCGGCTAGTGTTTTGAGCTCTTTAGCTTTCAGCTAGGGTTTTAGCAATTTGGTGTTTTAGCTAGTGTTTAGCTAGTGTTTTGAGCCCTTTAGCTTTCAGCTAGTGTTTTAGCTATTTGGTGTTTTAGCTAGTGTTTAGCTAGTGTTTTGAGCTCTTTAGCTTTTAGCTAGTGTTTTGATTGTGTTGGCTCTTACCTAGCTGTTTGCAAGAGTTAGCTTTTAGCTGGACCTTTGCCTCTTTTGGCTTTTAGCTAGCAGTCTGTTCCATTTAGCTTTTAGCTAGTTCTTTTGGCTTTTACCTAGCAGTCTGTTCCATTTAGCTTTTAGCTAGTTCTTTTAGCTTTTAGCTAGCAATCTGTTCCTTTTAGCTTGTAGCTAGTTCTTTAGGCTTTTACCTAGCAGTTTGTTCCATTTAGCTTTTAGCTAGACCTTTACTTCTTTTGTTGATTTTATCTTTTAGCTGGTGTTTTAGCTATTTAGCGTTTAACTAGTGTTTTTGTTGTTTTTAGCTAGTGTTTTGAGCCATTTAGCTTTTAACTAGTGTTTTTAGCTTTTAGCTAGTGTTTTAGCTAGTGTTTTGATTGTTTTCGGCTAGTGTTTTGAGCTCTTTAGCTTTCAGCTAGTGTTTTGATTGTTTTGGCTTTTAGCTTTAACAATCCAGTTTTCAGCTTCTTTAACTAATTTTAGCTGTCGTTCAGCTGGTAGCATTCACACTAAATTCTCACAGAAACAGTGCAGTTTCTCTTGTTTTCTTCTTTTTTTCCTGTAGCTGGTTGTATTGTGTAAATCTTAGAGCAGATAAACGCTCTGATCATTTTTTCTGGAGGATAAATTATTTTTGCTGACAATCATCGGCTGCTTCCAGTTTAGGTGGAGGTTTGAGACTTTAGCCTCAGAGGTGTGTTTGTGTCATCGCTCTTTATGTCTCACTAAACTTTACAGCTCAGAAACATCAACCTCATCATCTTTATATGTTTGTGGGTTTTTTTCAGGAGGTGTCGTCTTGATATCAGGAACCGGCTCAAACTGTAAACTAGTCAATCCTGACGGCACACAGGTGGGCTGCGGTGGCTGGGGTCACTTGATGGGAGATGAAGGATCAGGTAATCATGGCGACAGGATATATGTGTGTAAATAACCTCTTTTTGTTGAAGCTTTCTTTACTTTCTCTCCCAGCTTACTGGGTGGCTCAGCTGGCCGTTAAAACAGTGTTTGACGCCAAGGACAACCTGGTGGCGCCGCCTCACGACGTCACGCGTGTCAGAGAAGCCATGGAGGAGTACTTCCAGGTGGGACTGCGCGCACTCTGAGAAAACATGAGTTTAATCCCAGAATGAATGAAATAAATCTTTAATTTGATCTCAGGTGGCAGATCTGATGGGGATGCTGCCACACCTCTACAGAAACTTCAAGAAATCTTTCTTTGCTGGTTTCTGTAAGAAGGTGGCCGAAGGTAGGCCACGCCCTCATTCCTGCTTTAGCTTTTATTATAAATAAGAATAAAAAAGTGAGTTTAAAGTATTTGTTTTTCAAAAGCTGCGGAGGCTGGAGACGCTCTCAGTCAGCACGTGTTCGCTCAGGCTGGCAGGGTCCTCGCTAAACACGTAGAAGCAGTTTTACCTGCTGCACAGGAGGTAAACAAACAATCCATGACGTTTAGCTCCTGCATCACAACAGCTAAAGCCTCCTTTTCTTTTCTTCTCGTAGCCATTATTAAGCGGCGAGCTGGGGCTGCCCATCCTGTGTGTGGGCTCCGTGTGGAAGAGCTGGTCTCTCCTGAAGCCGGGTCAGTGGTCCTGCAGCTGAAACGTGAGCAAGAAACAAAACAAAACATCTGGATAACTTTGTTTTTTCTTTCAGGGTTCACCGAGGTCATGGACGCGGCCGCTTCCTCGCACAAGCTGAAGGGTTACGGCCTCCTGATCCTGCAGCAGTCCTCGGCCCTGGGCGGAGCCAGACTCGGGGCTCAGAGTTTAGGCGCCTCGATCGACATGGACTACGCCGCGAACGCTAAAGTCTTCTACCAGCATTCCTTCAGAGGCGACAGCTAAAGGCGGTCGCTGCGAGAGTTTACGACCAATTAAAACCCTTCAATCGTGGTGTTAGGTGTGTTTTGCACATGATTTTGACGATGAACGAGTTTGGCTTTTATAACAATAACTTGTGAATTTTTATTGTACTACAAAAGCTGGGGTTTTTTTTTTGTACTTTTTGATTATTTGTTTCCGTTCATGATTTCTAATAAATAAATCCTGGTGATGTTGAAAAAAAAACTGTGCACTTTTAAAATAAACCCTTCGACGTTTAAAAAATGAGCCATCATCATGAAGTTCTTAATGTGTTAAAGTATTACAGATATTCTAAGTAAACTCTATTTTTTTAGGTTTATAAATTAAACAACACTATTGTTTGATCTTAGCAGTAAAAATAAGTGATGTCACCATTAGGACAGTTGAAATGAGCAGAATGAGTTTACAGTATTTTAATTGTAAACAATAATAATTCCAACGGTTGTTGCTTAGCGATTAAACTTCAGAGCTGTGATAAGGCAAAAAGGTTTACACCAAGAAGGAACCAGGAGCCATGTTTCCGTGGGCTGATTTACAGGTAAATATGGTTTTCTAACATGTTTTGACTTTGAGTTGCACTTTTTTTTCTTCAATGTGTGTTTGATCTAAAAGATTAAACAAAACTTTTGTATTTAATTAACTAAATTAGATCAAAACATATTGAACGGGGCTGTGAAAGTTCATTTCATATTTTAAAATGAATTGTTTATCTTTAAATCTGCGTTGATTATAGTTGACCGCTAGGGGGCAGCACAAACCAATAACGTAAAAAGTTATTGGCCTTTTTGAATATATACAAGTAAAAGTTGAAGAGATTTGTGGTTTTAGGCTGAAACAAATTAGTTTTACTTAATAAAAAAATGTTTTTAAAGCTGAAATTGCAAACTGCTTAATATTTTTTAAATAAAACTCATATTTTCACACTAGTTCTGTCTGATTATGCAACCTTTTTGTTTTAATCATGCTGATTTTGATGAAAGATGCTTCAGTAAATGCATTTAATGATATTCTATTAATAAGACATAGATAATTGAAACATTTATTAAAGGAAAAGTGACTAAAATAGTTTAATAATGATGTGTTTAGTTGCAATTCAGATATTTTCCAAGCTGGTTGTCCACATACTATTTATGTTTCTTCTCTCAGGCTGATGCGAGTCCTTCAGAGGAATTCGTGACCACCTACCAACATGACTTCAGACCCATGAGCGAGCGCCAGCCCTGGCTGAGGATCAGACCAGCTCCTGGGTTCACCAGCTCGTGTCAGGTTGAGTGGCCGAGAAGAGACAAATTCATCTTTAATGACAAAGTTTTCTTCATTTGTGTCTCTTTTTTTTTACAGAATGAATGTGAAACGCTGCCTGTGTTTGTCGAACACATCTCCAAAACAACCTGCAGCAACTGCCTTTTGGATAATGTGGGCTCACAGGTGAATCAGGCGCTCACACAAATGATCAAATCTGTTCATCAGTTTTTAATAATGCTTTGTACTTCATTTCCCAGCATCCCTGTGGTTCCCATTCTCCTACCGTCCTGCCCTCATTGAGCTCAACTCCTGCTTTTTCTGAGGCAGCTGTTGGTTCTACTCTGACAGAGGCCTCAGTGCAGGAAGCAGGAGTTCCCGAGGAGACCAGGCTTTTATTTGATCCAGGGAGTACAGGTATTATTTCATTTCAATAAAAAAAAAACAAATACTATACACACAACAAATAATACAAATCACAAAATAAAATGAAAGGTGGCAGAAAGAAGAAAAATGTCTTAACATCTGCCCCTTTTTTCCAAAATTAAATAAATAAAAATATATATTGAAACAAGTCTAATCTTCAATAACAAAAAATGTCAACTCCTTCCTGAACAACAGTTCTTATGAATGCACATTATACAAATTCATATTTCTTCAACAATCTGATTTTTATCATCCTCTTGAACAGATTTATTGAGCTAGCATTTTTATATTCACCTTTTTTGCTTAAAGTTCTTTATAAGCATTTATGCTTCACTAAAGTGTGTCCTGCGTGTGTTTGTGGACTTGCAGGTGTGATTCTGCTGTCGCAGGACGCAGATACGTTCAGCTGTGAAGATGTCCTGAAAATTCTGGGTGAAGAAACCGGAGCCCAGTTCCTGCTCAGCCAGCTGGTGGTCTCAGGCCGCATTATAAAACCAGATCAGAACAAAGGTACAGCAGGACAACACAGTGCAGATGTTTGGGTGTTCTCAGAGTGACCTATGAGCGGTTAATATCTTACCTGTTGTAGATAGCTCCTTGAGCGACCTCAATTTAAAGAAATAGTTTTATTGGGTTTGAGCTAATGAGCTATTAGCTAGTTTAGAAAGGAACCATCAATTTCACATGATGTGATTATTTACAAGGATGATTAGCAGCAGCAGCTAGCTGTAGCATGCCCTGTAGACCCCACCAGTATAATGCAAAATTCCCAACACTAAAGTAAATATTTTTTAAACACAATTTTTTATTATTTGCAAGATTTTTTAAATTAGATGTTTACATAGAGCAGTGACTAGCCTTTAGCTCATCAGTCCAGTCAAATTTAAACTCAGGTTTCTCAGATCTTCAACAAGTAAGATATTAATTGTTCACAACAAAGTATTGTCCCTTTAAGAATTAATGTTAATTTGTCAGCAAAATCTTTAATATAAAGTAAGAGCTGTTAACTTGCAAGCAATACTTAAAATATCACCTTTGAGTTCCCCAGGTTGTACTATTATTAATTATAATATATTATATTATTACTTTCAGCAGTTTTTATTGTTGTTTTTAATAAATTAGAAGCTGTTGTAACAATAATTTTATGTATCTGTACCTTTAATCAGGGGGCGGAGCCAGAGGGGTGGCCACCCCAAGTGTCACTTCCAAATGATTGACAGGTGGGGGTGGGGATCACGTTTTGCAAAAAATATGGTCTTTGGATTTCTGGAGAAAATCTATCAGTGTGTGAAGAAAAATACAACTTTTCTAAACCACTTCATTAATATAAAGCAACAATTCCACCTTCACCGAAATTCATCTCAATATGTATAAAAACAATTGGATTCTTTTATTTGAATGTGGAAACTATTTGGCAATGATCTCAGCTACCACCAGACTAAATTTCAGCTTATTCGCTCTAAAAGCTCAGAAATGAGATTTCAAAATGACACGAGGTCTGCTCTTGGCATCCACTTTACAAATTCCAGCTCAATGTTTCTAAAAACAATTTGAAATTAGCTTTGGTGGCCATCTAGAATTTCTATTTGCCCCCTAGAGAACATTTTGGCCACCCCTTACAAAGATTTCTAGCTCCGCCCCTGCTTTTAATCACACATCAATGGACACACTTTACTTTGATAACTTGTATCTTTCTTATAGGTGTTTTTAACTTCATATTAAAAACTAAAAACTGGCAGAACGACTTGAAGAATTTGAGTCCAGTAAGAACTTTCAGTCCGTAAGTCTCACACAGAATGAACCTTTTTCAAAAATCCTTTCGACACCGGTTTTTTTAAACACCTCATCTGTTTCCAGCAGTGAACAGACACCCGAGCGTCCTGCAGGTTACAGTGAGACAAAGGACGTCCCTCCTCCCAGCAGTCAGATCGGACAGCAGAGACCCAACCTGACGGAGTATCAGGACAAGTTTTGTGCTCAGGTGAAGCCGAAGCCGTCAGCGCAGCTTCTGTTCAGCATCTCAACCGTCTCCTGACTTTGTGTGTTTGTCCTCCCAGTGGTTCCAGCCTCAGAATCAGACCTTGTTCTCCGTCTCACATCCTTCAATCTGAGGATTCTTCCACTTCGACCTCAATACACAGCTGAGAACATTAAATCTGGTTTTCTGTGTTGAATCAATGAAATCAGATCTTTGTGATAAGTACAAACACGTTATTTAAAGATATTCAGAATATAGTGCAAAAACAAGAAGAGGAACAAATACTTGAAAACATAACTAAGTAGTAAAAATACCTTAATATGAAATGACTGGTAAAAATGAATTTCACTGATAAAAGGTATCTTTACACACATTTAAAGAAATGAAATGTTGAATTTACCTGGGTTTATTGGAACCAGCTCCTCAAAAAAATAACTTAAGTACTGTAACAAACTAAATGTACTTTACAAGACACCTGATAGAAACAGAGTTTTGCTACAATGACTAACAGAAGCAAAGAATATGATTTCTTTAGATTATGTTGAGTCACTATCAGACCAAGAGTTCATTGAGTTCAAAGACCCAAGTTTCTCTTATTACTTCTGTTTCACTTTAACCAATTTCAAAACAAAAACATGCCTGACAAAATGGGTAAAACGTGAAGTGAGGTATATTAACTAGAGGTGCCATCAGATGACTTAATGGACACAGAGCGGCCATATTGTTCTGTGCAGAAATCCAGCCATGATTGTTTCTATGGCATCTCACTCATACCACAGCTGGTCCATACACATCACCTTATTTGTGATGGCTAAGGTTGACTAGCTGTGGCGGCCATCTTGAATTTGGTTGGCTGCAGAGGCTCAGTTGTAGACATACGAACAGCAAACAGAATAATTTAAATGGGACGAATTCCAGACTTAAGTCGAAAATATCAACTGGAATCCAGCAAAGGACTTCACCAATAAAAATACAGTAAGTTATTGTGTTGCTGTTAAGAACTACAGCCAAACTTGCCATCAAAAGCTATAAAAAAAAAACAGCCAAATGCTAAAAGCAGCACACCTGTAAAGGCACAAATCAATGACACCTTAGCCAAATGCTAAAAGCAGCACACCTGTAGCTAAAGGCACAAATCAATGACCTTAGCCAAATGCTAAAAGCAGCACAGTTGTAGCTACAGGGTACAAATCAATGACACCTTAGCCAAATGCTAAAAGCAGCACAGCTGTAGCTAAAGGGTACAAATTAATGACCTTAGCCAAATGCTAAAAGTAGCACAGTTGTAGCTAAAAGGTACAAATTAATGACCTTAGCCAAATGCTAAAAGTAGCACAGCTGTAGCTAAAGGGTACAAATTAATGACCTTAGCCAAATGCTAAAAGTAGCACAGTTGTAGCTAAAAGGTACAAATTAATGACCTTAGCCAAATGCTAAAAGTAGCACAGCTGTAGCTAAAAGGTACAAATTAATGACCATAGCCAAATGCTAAAAGTAGCACAGTTGTAGCTAAAGGGTACAAATTAATGACCTTGGCCAAATGCTAAAAGTAGCACAGTTGTAGCTAAAGGGTACAAATCAATGACACCTTAGCCAAATGCTAAAGATAGCACACCTGTAGCTAAAGGAACAAATTAATGACCTTAGCCAAATGCTAAATGTAGCACAGCTGTAGCTAAAAGGTACAAATTAATGACCTTGGCCAAATGCTAAAAGCAGCACAGCTGTAGCTAAAAGGTACAAATTAATGACCTTAGCCAAATGCTAAAAGTAGCACAGCTGTAGCTAAAAGGTACAAATTAATGACCATAGCCAAATGCTAAAAGTAGCACAGCTGTAGCTAAAAGGTACAAATTAATGACCATAGCCAAATGCTAAAAGTAGCACAGTTGTAGCTAAAGGGTACAAATCAATGACACCATAGCCAAATGCTAAAAGTAGCACAGTTGTAGCTAAAGGAACAAATTAATGACCTTAGCCAAATGCTAAATGTAGCACAGCTGTAGCTAAAAGGTACAAATTAATGACCTTGGCCAAATGCTAAAAGCAGCACAGCTGTAGCTAAAAGGTACAAATTAATGACCTTAGCCAAATGCTAAAAGTAGCACAGCTGTAGCTAAAAGGTACAAATTAATGACCATAGCCAAATGCTAAAGGTAGCACAGCTGTAGCTAAAACGTACAAATTAACAAAGCCATGCTGTTAACTAGGGGTGTCCCGATACCAGTTTTTCTCAAACCAAGTTCATTAGTTTGGGTACTCACCAATACCGAATACAGATAGTGTACTGAGTTAGAACATAGACATTACATTAGGCCTTTAAAAACATGTTTCTTTAATTTAGAAGCTGGCTCTCACAGCCCCTCTGACTGGATCAAATCAAATATACAACATGATATATTCGGTTGAAACATGTTAAAATAAATATATATAAAACATAAATTAAGTATCAAATCTGGTATTGGAGCATTTTGATTGAGTACTTGTAAAACTGCAGGATTTGGGACACTTCAGCATCTCATTTGGATAAAATATTAGCAGTTTTATCAAGGCTTCAATAAACCAATAAATGTGTAGATAAGAGTAAATAAACACAAATCACGCTTTGTCTTTTACATCTTTATTCGTCTTTTTTCATTATTTTTATTTGTACTGAAATTTATACTGTGTCTTCGGAAGAATTTTTTTTTTCCTTTTAAAACAGCTTCTGTCGTCTAAGTCGAACAAAAATCACCAAAAATGATTTCATGTTGTACAATCCACCTGGCGGACATTACCTCATCGGCTTCTCCGGGGAGCCATTCGACAGCTGTGGTCCAACACTGGTGTGTGAGGAAGTTCCCCCTTTAAACCAAGACCCGGGGTCAGGTAATGTTTGAGGGTCTGCATTAACGTTAAGTTAAATTAAATTGTTTCGCTGCTGATGACACAAATGAGAAAATCTGACAATACTGAACCTGTTTAAGTTTCTCACAGCTTTTTTTTTAAACAAGTAGTAAGCTCACAAATAAGAAAACCCAGACCACAAAGAATTATGGTTTAAAAGTAGAACTTCCTCATTACAAAATAAGAGAAATATCTGTCCTCAAGAGGGGACAAAAAGACCCACATTAACCGGACTGAATGGACGATCCCCGGTCGAAACCAACAACCCAGCCTCAAAAACACAAAACCTGTAGAAAATAAAATAAAATCTGACAACTTTTTATCTGGATATTGACACTTGGTTCTGATGCTAAACAAACTGAGCAGCAGTGGCTGCGTCTCAGACCAAACACCCCCCCTGTCCCACCCCCTCTGTAACAAAACCCAATAGACGAAGCTGCGAGCACGAAAACATAAACTGAGGTTTAAAGTTAACCTTAAGATTACTTCAAATCCAACTCGATGCATGATTTCAACATTAGCCACCTCTGCTCCATGTAGCTCCCTGTAAAAAATAATTCATCTGGAACTATACGCTTCTGAAAATAAATCACCAAGCAGGGTGAGGTCTGTGATTTGGTTTTTTTTTTGGAACGGAGTCGCTGCAGCTACAAATAAAATTAAAAAATTAAAAAACGAAGGGTGGTGATGTCACCGGGAGCGTCGAAACGTGAATTCATTTGAACGACGAGTTTCCAAAGCAGCAGGCAGAAAGTCGGCGAAATCCCCTTCAAATGTTTGTCCCTCTCTTTCCCTCGCTGTTACAGAAACCCCCTCAACCAGCTGGCGTCGTTTGTTCCCCAATTCGTTAAAAAGTGTCGTGTTTTAAATCAGAGTTAATTTGAGCTGTAAACGGTTTGAACCTGGCGTCTTCTCCCGGGTAGCTGCCACAGTGCAAAGGGAACCACGCTGAGATCTGCGTGCTTTGGAAACGCCAACAGTTGTCACCTGAACTGCAGTGATGAAGTGAGCGCCTGCAGCAGGGTGGTGCTGGTACCACCCCCCACCCCTCCCCGACCCGTTAACAGTGTCCCTCAGTTTACAAGAAACAAACAAAAAAAGATTAAAGAGGAAAAAAACAAAACAAAAAAATAAATCCCCTCACCCCCCAACTGGGCCTGCCGGCACGCCACTGACTTCAAGTGTGTGTGTGTTTATGTGTGCGTGTGTGTGAGAGAGAGAAGTGTGTGCGGCCATGGCCGTAAGTCTTTGAGAGTGTGCGAGGGCTCATGTGTGCATGGAGGCTCCGTGGGGGGGAGGGGGACTCCTAATATTTCTTTCCCGGGATGAACTCCTTCGCCTCGGGATTCAAGACGCTCTTCCTCTGCAGAAAGAGAAAAGAAACTTTAGGCAAACTGCTTTAAATCCTAAACTCTCAATAATGTCAAATATTTCAAGGTGAAAATAGAGAAATGTAATATTCTGCTAAAATAGAAACTTCATTAAAATGTAAAGACTGAATCATTAACTGGATTTGTTCAAGTTAAAACGAGCAGAACAGAAGCTAAAATAAAAGCAAAAAATCTAGAAAATCCTTAGCCAAAAGCTAAATGTAGCAAAGCCATAGCCAAAAGCTAAATGTAGCAAAGCCATAGCCAAATGTTAAATGTACAAGTCTATAGCCAAATGCTATACATTACAAAGAAGTAGCTAAAATGGTAAAAACAAGTCTTGTAGCCAAACAATTTGATATACGTTTAGTTTAAATTAGCACAAAGTGTGCAGAAGTAGTTCTTTAGCCAAGTGCTGGACTCACCGCAACCTCCTCCACGTTGCTGTGGTGATCGCTGACCGACAGCCCGTTGAGTTGCTGCTGAAGTTGCCCGACTCCCTGGTTGTTGAGGTCACGTGAAGGGATGAACCAGTCCTGGTCTTCCTCCTCCAGCATTTCCTGGAAGCAGCGCTCCAAGAAGTCCTGCTCCAGCAGCTCCTCCTCCACCTGAGGGAGAGAAACAAAGCAATAAATCCACAGTTTTTACTCCTCACCAGGTCAATCCAATCAGAACAGGAGCTCTGTGAACAGACCTGTCTGTTGTACTCCTCCTCGTTCTCCATCCACATGTACTCAGCGAACGGGTTGGCGTCGGGGCTCTCTCCTGCGTGCCCATTGGCCACGGGCTCCTTCCCTTCCTTTCCTGGAGCTCCGCCTCCCGGTGTGTTGGCGACCTCTGGTCCGCTCATCTCAGCTGGCTCTGAGTGAAGAAGGAGTTACACAAGAGTTAATGCTGGACCTTCTCCCCCTACAGTTTCAAAACTTAATGCTTGAATATCTCAGCAAAAATCCAGAAAGAACCAATTAAAAGTATTTCAGTTATATTTTAGCCACATTCTGATATAAAGAGAGGACCTGGTAAAAAAAAAAAAAAAAAAAACAGTCAGGGAGCTATTCAAGTCAAAAGTCTGCCACGACTAAAAATACACAGTTGGTACATCTAAACAGACCTGAAGTCTAAACAGTGGCTTTGCTGTTTTGTTTATAAATGGTTGTTTTTCTACAAAGGCTAAGAGCAGCGCTGCAGGAAAACAGCTGTGTTTTATTATTAACCAGAGTTCAGACAGATAAAAACACACAAAGCTTCTTTAACATCAGCGTATGCTAGCTTGTTTATGCTAATAATAGAAAAATACAGCACAAAGACTTCCAACTCACAAATTTAGATAAAATCAAGAGCACAAAACATTCTACAACCTCTCATTTCACATCCTGAAGCGTTTCAACATGGCTCAGTTGACTCGTTTGTTTTATTTTATTTTCTTTAGCCAATCACTTGTCCTACAGCAGCTGTGCAATCAAGCACATCTGCAACATGGTTCAATCCCAGCGTCTAAAACAGAGCTAGTTTTACTGCATCTGTGAAAATCGTTTACCAACGACCGCCACATGTGGTGGCTTCTGCTAATGATCCTAACAGCTTATAAACTGGATTGATCTGACTTTGCAGCACGTCGCTGTTTGTTGTTAAACATCTGCAGATTCGCTGCATATGATGCAATAGGAGGCAAACCCAGTGAGTCATCGTGTGTGAGTCTGATTCAGTGTCGAAGCAGCGGCAGGAACACACACACACACACACCTGGTTGTAAATGTAAAATATAAAACTCACTCAGGTAGTGTTTGATCTTAGCCAAGCTTATCTGAAGGAAACACAGATTTATTGACTTTAACGCTTCGTTTTAAGTTGATTCTTGAAAGGTAAATCGTATTTTTTTACACCCATCTTTCTTACCACACATTTAGTTCAGTTCCAGAGCTTTAACCTCAGCAGATGCTTTGAAAAGTGTCAACAAGCAGGAGCTTTATCATTTTCATTGATTGAGAAAGTTTAGAGGAAGTGTGTGTGTGTGTTGTGGGGGAGGGGGGGGGGGGGGAGAGACAAAAATCTCTACAACTTCCCTTTCTCGATGTGCTTCCTCCTCTTTCATCACTGGGATTTTCCCTGTTTTGACCCTAATCCAAATATTTTCATCTAAAATTTACATTTTATCCAGAAGCATAATGTGAACCGTTCAAAGAAAAATCCTCCAACAACAAGTTCAATTAAAAAAAATAGATTATCTACAATCTTTAATGTTAAGTGTTAAATAAAGCTGGTGCGTAATGTGTTAGACCTCAGTCTGTGACTTTCAGCTGCGATGACATCAACTTTTAGATTAATATGTCAAACATAATGAGTTAAAGCTATTTTTGTGAACATAGTTTCTCACTTCGTTGTGACTTCTGGCAAACTGACTCAACAATGGAGTCTCCAAAAATGTGTCAATGTTTGCAGGGGTTCTCCGTTTGTGTGCGTCAGAGTAAGTCCTGTTGCTTGAATTTTGAACATGTTAAAAATGATTAATTTGCAGATTTGATATTGTGCTGCTGTGAAATGACAGTCGAGTCAACGGATGACGTATGTTTATGTGACCGTGCGCTGCCCCAGTACCATGGAGATATGTCATATCACAACTTCAGTTGCCAATTCAAGATACAACAAAACTTTACACGTAAAAAAAACAGTATCATTACTTGTAGTTGCATTTTATTTAATATCTCATTACAGAAAAAACGTACAATTAAAAATAAATTCTCAGTCAGGAATAAATTTCATATCACCGCCATAAAAAATAAAAACATAGCCATCTTTGTTTTTTGTTTAGTTCACCGACGGCGCAATGAATCCTGGGACATCGTTAGCTGCGTAGGATACTCGAAAGCAGCATATAATTTTGCAGTGTTGTCAGCTGTATATTGACCGCATGAGCAGCGTGGCTGAGAGAGCAAATAAAGAAAAAACGAACGCCGAACAAGCACATGACGGCACGTCGTCCGGTCGGCTGCCGAGCGACCACACTGCCTACTTTAACCTCCAGCGGGAGGAGCGCGGCAGATGTCACGGTCAATGCAGGCGAAGTCAGTGCACAACACACCCTGTAAAAGCATAAACAGGATCACTGTCAGCCCGCTGGAGCGCGCGCAAAGTAAAACATGGAGTGCAGAAAAAGTCATCCGCAAAGTGTTTAAAAAGGAGTAAATACAAGCAATTTGTTTTACCACCTTAAAGGGGCTATATCATGTAAAATCCACTTTTTGGAGCTTTATACCATGTTATAATGTTATCCTCTCATCAAAA
>JARVGW010000001.1:14131677-14145906 GCA_031762495.1 Anablepsoides rubrolineatus | reverse complement strand
AAGTCCAGCGTGGGTTTCTAAAAGCAGAGTCATACACAGAATGATACTGAAATAAAATGGCCATGTGGGACCCTACAGCTGGGATAAGAAAGGTCTAAAAAACATTTGAGATAATATTGTTAGGAGACCATTAAAACTAACAACAAGCTGCAAAATCACTTCCCAACTCCTCTATCCAATTTATTCTTTACTAATTCATTGATTTGTTATCCTTTACTATAAAAAGTATTTTCACATTAAAAAATAACTACACTGAGCTGCTTGTAGCCGCTACTACATCCTAATTTTTCTACCTGGTAACGAATTTTAGCGCATGTATTAAATCAATCTAAAGCTTTGTACAAAATGTTCTAATTTGACTTTTCTAAAAGCATTTCAGTTGCACCAACGAAAACAAGCGTTAAACCAGTATCTCAACCACACTGCTCCAAATTACAAACTGCATTCTTGAGAGAGAGAGAAGTCTTGAATCGTTCACAGGTGTTGTCAGTCTCCTCAGGCGCGTCACATTAAAAAGAAATCACAACACAAACGCTGTCTTTAAATAGAGTTACTGAGTGCAACTCTAGTTTCTGTAACACTAGAGCTGTATTCTCTGAGTGTTTGCTACTCTATGAAAACCTATGCATTTGGAACTTGACACTGTTTCAAACTAAAATGTGTGTCAGTGTCTGGAAAAAAAAAACTTGTAGTAAGCTCAGCTGCAGCTTCACACATGAGCTGTGCAGACACCTGTGCTACGGTTGGACAGGTGTACCCCAGTCAAACCACGTGTCACACAAACACTGGCTGAGCACTTGATGGCAGTCAGTGCACACATCACCAGATAAGTGGAAAAAGAAAACAATACAAGTAGTTTTTACAGCAATAACAGCTCCACAAAGGCCTAAAATATACACAACTACACTAAACCCCTGCAGGTAACACAAAAATATATTAGCTATTTTAGAGTATTTCGAGATAGATATAAACTAAAAATTTCACTTCAGAAGACAGGGACACAGATAAGGCAATCCTTGAAGAGTTGAATCTCTTTTGGATTTAGTCAACTAGTTAAAGCAGACATCTTAAACCAGGCTGACCTCAAAAAGGTAATGAGTTGATGCACACCTACTTCCTGCAAGTTTCATGCAAATTCATCAGGTGGTTAATGAGAAATGTTGCTAAACAAACAGGCAGAGATGACTAATGGTAACTGGGAAAGTTTAGAAAACAAATCTTGCGCAATCAGCTTAGTGCTCAGGGTGTGTGTGTAAGATGAGCCTAAATTATTACCACTCCAAATTTCACCTCCATATCTTTAAAAAATATGTTTTACTTATAGCTATTTTTGTGTTAACTCCGATTATTTAGCTGTGGTGGTCTTGATAAAATGATTTTACTACAAAAGTTAATGGATTTGTTGATGCACATCCTGTGATTACTTTGTCTTTATTATTCGCCCACTCATGAGATAATTTGTCAATAACTAAACTAAATTACCACTACTTCGCCTTCTGTGGCGGGCGAGAATTGTGCTTTAAAAACACGTAAAATCCGCGGGCACCTCGCTGCTTCTGAAAACAGCGTCGTACGTGACGAGCGCCGTGAGCTAGCACGGTAAAGCGAACAACCAGGTGTACATTTTGCAACAAGGAGCTAGCCTGGTTCTGCTAAGAGGCTAGCTTACGCAAACCCAGAAAATAGACGGACCCCGCTGTGCTGTCAGTGAACGGGGCCTAAGGTGATCCCAGCAACAACAACAAAGAGTAAAGCGGCTAGGTGGCTTAAAAACTGGTTTTATAAAGAGTGACGAAATACAAAAAAACTGTCTCCCCGCAAATAACACGTCGAATAAAACACAACAAAGTGAGCGATTACCAAACACACACCTGCTTAGTGAACTATCCCCATTTTGTCCGATTATTTGAGGCCAAACAAAAGTAGGCTTCGATGCCTGTTAGCACGCTGCTACAGCATGGCAGCATCCCTGAAGCAGGTCAACAAAACAAGCCTCCGCGTTTCGCCGATTACAACACCCTTTACGCACCACGCACGACTCGGCGTTCGTCGGTGACATGATTGTTTTTCAAGGTGAACGTTACCTGGCATCGCACTGTCGCTGTCCGCCTCGGAGCGCAACGTTACTCGGATGTAAAGCGCACGGCGAAGGGTGCTTTTCGCTCGTCGCGGGGGAAATTTCTGGCAGCTGCTAAGTCCTGTTAGCCTCCGTGCTACAGCTCAGTCACGTGGTCTGCTGAGGCGTTCACGGACTTTATAGCAGTTCGGACTAATGTTAAAATGAACACCTGTTTTACTGTGTGGATTTTGGTGAGGAAAGCATTTTTTTTATTTCGCGAGCGTTGTTTGTTTTAAGCTGACATTAATCATGATAACATAAAAACTAATCTCTTATTCTGAAAAGCTTTTTAAACACTGTTTTACCTCTTATCACAGTACAGAAACATACAGTTCTTTGCAAAAGTCTTGACTCAACCTTAATTTTGATATGTTCTGCTTTCAAGGAGTTAAACTTTTATGCAATCTGGTGGCCTTTCTTTACGATTTCTGGATGTTTTTATTTATTTTTGTTGCTTTTTCACTCATTTTCTGTTCAGTACTTGACCATTTTAAAACCAGCCACTAGGGAGCACAGTATTTCTCTTGCTGGTGTCCACGAGGAGGGAAGCGTGCCATGAGGAGATGGAGAGAGAAGAGGAAAGTCAAGAACATGAGACTTGTTACAACTCTAAACTTGGAGAAAATGACAGGCAACTTTAAAGAGGTGCGTGCTGCAAAAAAGTAAAGTACATATTTTATGACACAATGTTGTTGCAAGATTTTTTTCCCCCAACACAGGAAAGATAAAACTTTATATATTTAGTTTTAATTAACTAAATATTGTGACTAGGCCTCAGCTCTACGGTAAACCACAGTAAGAAGTTAAAAATCGGAGCTTGTAGTGTGTACTTGAACGTAGCACGTGAACAAACATCCACCACTGTTTTTCGCTCTCCCTCGCAAATGCCTGCGTGGCTTCGTAAATACATTTCTGACACTAAATTAAAAACTATTAAACCTGTACCTTTTTGTTTGGGTGTAATTGTAATTAAACAGACATAATTAAACGTGTCTAAATAATACATATTAATCTTTCTTAAGATCAAAAGTTAATCAGTAGTTTTAACCTCTGACCTCTTGAACTGTCTACAACATTTTTATCTTTTGTAATTTTACATTTAACTGAGCAGTGTTAAGTAAATAACACTGTTGACGTTTTTTTGCATGTCGCTGCTGTTTCTTTGAAGCTAGCTTCCTGTTTTTTTTTTCATACTCACCGCTGAACTTCAAGTGGGGGCAATCCGAAAAACCAGCTGTCGGGGCGGACAATCGTCTCTTTACCAAAAAACTACGCTATGAAGAAATTATTCCAGTTGTCTTCAAAGCTGTTATTAAAAATATGTACATTCAATTGGTTTGCCCGAGTTGCTTTACTAAAAAACCTGACAAATTCACTGTTTTTCTGTGAGAAGCGAAAAAAACATTGTGGTAGTCGAGCGTGTCCAGCTGTGCTCCTCTGTCATTGGTTGAAAACCACGTCAGTCAACGCTTCAACGCAACGCTATTGGTCCAAATGTTCGCTCGGCCCGTCTTACTGCTCCATTCACGTAGGTAAACAAAAAGCAACCTTTTCTCCTCGCTGTCTTGTTTTTTTTGTAAGCAGTATAGCACATCACAACGTAGGACTGTGTGCTTTAATAAAGTAAAATGTTTCTTTAACAGTCAAACTGTAATTTTATGTTAGTAAATAGTGTGTGGTATCAGAATAATTAATGTAAAGAGGGGAGAAAAATGAAATGTGTGTCTGAAGCGTGAATAATTTGTCAAAACTTTAGTAAGTTTTTATTTTCAGCATTATTTAACACTCTTTACTATTCTTTTTACCTGTTAGAAAAAATATTAAAATGACTTAAAGTGCTACATTAAAAATGTTTAATATTTATAATTGCGAATTTAGCTATGGTCATTAATGGTTAAAGAAACCTTGACACATTATAACTGCAAATTTGAAGTAATTGAAGTCAGAACAGAATAAAGAGTGGATTAGTAGTATTTTATTATTATTTTACAAAATTGACATGTCCCACAGTTCAGCATGTTAAGCCAATTAAAAAGCAGGCACATCTGTGGGCACCACAGTGTTGTCACATTTGTTATTTTTGTCAATGTGTTTCTCATAACAGGGGCATCTTTCACGAACACCAATTGATTCAGAAGGAATATCATGCATGCATCCATCCATCCATCCATCCATCCATCTTCTGCAGTTATTTGGGGTCATGGAGGCAACAGGTAGGAAAACTCAGACATCTCTCTCCAGTTCCTCCTGATACCCTCAGCGTCAGCCTAGAATAACTTCTATCTCTTGATGATGGTTGGCTGGACCAGGCTTTGATTCCAAAACTGGACACCACCGTCCTTATTTAGAATACAACATGTTAAGAATACCATTTTGCATTTCATTACTTAATTTACTAATTTAATTATTTCCTAACCCGTTAAAGGGGACATAATTATGCAAAATCCACTTTCGTAGCCGTTCTATGCGTTTTGTTGTGTACATGAAGTCGTAAACCCCTCTATCAAACTAGAATGGACCAGACTGGAAGCTGGAGGGGGCAGGATTTGAAGTGTCTCATTTGGATTTAAAGAGGCAGCCTCAAAACGAGTTCATCTGAAACCTAAGAAGAGGGGCTTGTGGAGTTACAATAAGGAGGAGGATCATTGCAGTTCTACTTTATATAGACCCCAACTGAATGATTTAAATTTGGGGGGAAAAGGGATTTAAAAGCAGGATATGTCTCCTTTTAAAGACCAAGTTCTCTTTTCCTAAAATAGACCTTTTTAAGGGTATTTTTGCAAATTAAATCTTAGTAAACGCAGAGTTGAGGTGATAATTTATAAAAGTGATGAAGTTTCTGGTTATAAGTCTCAGTAGAGAGGCTGTTAACAGATTACTGCCATGAACGCTGTAATAAATTATAGGTTGCATTACTTTAAAACGCCACAGGAGGGCGACTGCAGCACACAGAGTGACCCATTTGGAACATAAACTAACAGAAAATAAATTTATTTTAGCGTAAATCAAAGTGGATTGGACTCCAGAAAAAATGAATCACTCATATTTTCTGATTGTGTTCATCTCACACATCAGTTCAGTCAGATGTAGTATAATACTAAAAAAAAAAAGTATATTTTTATACGCAGTATGTGAGTCCAGGGTGTATTTTTGTGCCTAAATTTTCTGTTGCTTGACAGATTTAAAGTTAAAAGCAAAAACTTCCCTTCACCTTCAGCTCCTGCTGCACATGTGTTCGAGCGGAGGAGGAGGAGGAGACGGCGACTTTAAATTCAAGAATGCCGGATGTTCCCTTGAGTGTCAACCTAAATATAAATGTGTGTGTGTGCGGATAATTCATCCACCCTGCTCTGGCATTGTGTGTCCTTTGGAAACACACACACACACACACAGTTACATTTCCATCGTGATTAAATGCACATGTGGGACCTCGTTTGCTGCTCTTCTAAAAGTTTAACTGGAATTTTCTCATTTGAGATGAAACAAAAAAAGGGGTTTTGTTCATCTTTAACTGTAAACCGACACCACACTGCAACAAATGTCCATCTAACCAAGTTTTAAAACCTAGCTCGATTTTTGTCAAATTAATAGTGTTTGCTGAGATTAGTTGACTGTGGCGGTTGTCTTAATCAGTGAGTTTCACTAAAATCTATCCTGTGATTTCTGAATGTATCTTTAACCCCCAGACTTTCCTGTGGTCCCCACCCCAACAGCACACACACACACATGAATATTCACACACTGAAAAAACAGACGACACACCCGTACATGCACACAAAAAGGAAGTGGCATGTTAACACACACACACCTCCACCCAAAAATACAATAATACCTTCATTAATTTTCAGCTGCGAGTCTTAGAGGAGCTCATTGAGAGGTTCTGTTTTCATTCACCACAGAGGTTCTGGTCCCGCTCGGCCCGCAGTCATTAACAACTCACACACTTTATGCACACATTTTAACCCAAGACAACTGACATACAAGTAAAACGTAAAAAATCAACCTTTAAGTACGTTTGTGACTTCCACATTAAAAGAACAAAAGATTACACAAACTTACTGAAAGTTTTGGACCTTTATGTGTGTGTGCGTCATATCTCCACATGCAAAACATCAATATTAATTAAAAAACTGTCTTCACAGATGATAAAATAAAACTATTCGTAACGATTTATGGAAACAAAGAGTCGGCTGTTATTTGAACGTAAGAGGACGTTCTCCTTCAGTGGCTCCACAGAGTTTTCACAGATTAGATTAAATAAGAAATAAATAATGTGTCACTCAGAGATAAGTTGCAGCTACAAGCAAAAACAGAAAATGTTGCTCTTTTCCTTTTTTTTGTCTTGTGGTGGAAGTGTCATGATGTGGGGCTCCAAAAGTGCAAAAACTGTTCGATATATTCAAACAGTTGTGATGCAGTGAGTCATAATTAGGAATAAATATCTAAATAATCCACTAAGAAGTCATAGATAATTATAAAAATAAACATTTTTTATATCAGGAGAGCTGAGGCTTGTATCTACACTGATTCTATCCTGGGAAGTTCTTACTCAGGCTTCTGTTGACATTTTTGGACTATTTAAAGGAGCAGCAGGGAAATGTGTGTGTGTGTCCACACGTGCTTGTGTGTCATATGTAATGGGTGTGTTTCCGTTGCTCGAGGACTTCCAGGGTTCCAGAGATATAGTTGAATTCGTGAAGAGGAATGTCACTGCGGGGGGGGGGGTTCTTTCCTGTCACCTGACTCCCACTCTTCCTGCGCCTGAATGAAGAAGGGGCGGTCCCCGGCGGAGGTGATGGAGGATGGAGACGTCTATCAAGTAAAACAAAACAAAACATGATGTGCTTTGATGTAATAAATCTTAGCACACAAATGTGACAAAAGACAGATGTGTGGGAAGTTTAAACAAAAGGCCAATGAGGAGGAAAAGAAGGAGGTGATGGCAGGAGCTGTATGGGGCCCCCTGGTTCTTGGTCAACGAGGAGCTGTGCCAGGTAATGGCTTCCAGACACACACACACACACACACACACACACTAATTCGATTTGGAAATCTGACAGGACTTGAAGACAGAGTGAACGTGTGTGTATAAACCCGAGGCATTTTCTTTCACATACTGAAGAAGTCTGGCTTCTTCTGTCCGTGTGAGTGGGGTGACTTAGTCCCACTGTGTGTGTGTGTGTGTGTGTGTGTTGTGTATAAGCACTGGGGGTTAATGTATGCTTTCAATCACAGCTCCAGTGGGGAGAAATCAGATCCCTGCAGTCCCGAGGAGGGCCTCGAGATCTAACAAAAACATCCAGCCGAACAGAAGAAAACAAAGAGTCAGAGGAGAAACCAGTGATTTCCACTAAAACCAGCCAAGTTTCTTGGCTTAAAGGGAACATTTCGATGTTTTAACCCCTTTGTCTTTGTTCCACCGGTTTTATGCCTTTAAACATTTCCTGATGTTTCCAGATACTACGTGCAAGATTTTTGAAAACCAAGTTGTCAGATGACATCCTCTGTTTTTTACCAGAGCTTGATACCCTTACAAGAGATTTAAAAAAATGTCAAAAGTCCTTAAAGGAATTTTAGGGTCAATTGGGGTTTAAATGGGGTTACGGGTCATCAGTATCTTACCTGCAGCAGACAGTATACAGCAGTTGTTCTGTCACGCCCCCCCCTGAATTTAAATCCTGTTTGAACCTGATAATATTTCATTCTTTATCTGAACAAACTGTGTGACTTTCTGGCACCAGATTTCTGCGTATAATCACCTGATAATAGTTGAGAAACACTGCATAATGTAAAATAACAAGTATCATAATTTATCTTTTTTTAATTTGTTTATGTTGCTGCATTGAACTATTCGTTTTAAATTGATCTGCTTGTATGTAAAACAAAAAAAAAAAACATTTTTAAAGCATTTCTGGAGACCACCCCCTCTCTTCCCTAAATGACTGAAAATACTCCACTACCAGAGGAGACACTAAAAAAACCACAGTTTGTTTAGGTTTGGCCCAACACACCTGGCTTCTTCCTGCTTTTGTCTGCGACGAGTAAAGGAAAGTAAAAACAAACAAAAAGCAAAGTGAATCTAGGATTGATTCACAGATGAAGACAAGAGGAGCTGATTAAACTGGTGGATGTGGAGGAGTTTAGGAGGGCAGCGTGACTCAATCGGGGATAAAGCAGTAAAATTACTCCACCCTCAGCATCCAGCTTCCCCAGTGAGGTAACCCTCACCCCCTCAACACCCCCCTCATACTGTCACAGCCCTCCCACTCCTGCAGCTGGTTCAGTGTGTGTGTGTGTGACCACTTTCCCCTCTCACAATCATTTGCAAAGCAGAAACGTCTGACTGCAGAACTGCACCGAGGGAGGGGGAAAAAAAGAAAACTTTGGATTTATTTCTCAACAGAGCCCTCTGCAAGTTTCCCCCCTCAAACCTGGAACGCACAAATCAGCGACGCTTTGGAAGCTTTCACTCGTTTTGAAGGGTTTTTTATTTGGAGAAGCATCCTCTTCTATCCAGCAGCAGCAGCTTCCCACTTCTCCTCTCCCTGGAGGCTGATTTGGACTTGGAAGACTTTTTCTCCTCTTCTGTCGCTCGTAAAGCTTTTTAAAACGGTGAGTAAACTTTACAGGATAAAACCTGGATTAATGATCGCTCGCCGGGGTCATGCAGCTGCATTTAATGTTTTACTGTGAAGCAGAGGAATGAAATAAATGAGGATTTCTGTCTTAACTTTAAAGCTAAACCAAAAGGCAGATTATTTGAAAGTTATTTCTTACATTTTCAATAAAAACAAATACAGAAAAAGGGCTTTAATGATATGTGGTTCATGTCAGAAGTAAAGACTCAGAAGTATAAATCAGTCACAGCTCATTGAGTTTGAAAAGATGAGGGATAAGAAGGGGGAAAAAGATAAGTAAGCAATTTATCTGGTTTTATCATCAGATGATCACAGCTGATACTTGTTTCATGCAAACATTTAGGAAGCTTTAAATAAATGCATGTAGACTGTGGTGCACACAAAAAAGGTCAAAATGACTTCAGCTTCTTTTATTCATGACTTTGAGTTATGTTAATATAACATGTTTTATTGCACCTGTTGATCCCAGAACTGTGTTTATTTATTAAAATTAATAAAACACAAATGATAACAACTCAAAGTGTAAAGATGTAAAGATGTTTGTGGTCTGTGGGAGGAAACCAGAGTACCTGGAGAAAACTCACATGTATATAGGGAGAAGATGTAAACACCACCCAGAGAGAGGATCCATATGACCCATATGTCCCGTATTTACACACATTTAACGTTGTTTAGTAGGAATACACACTTGTATCTAAATCTCAATCAGATTTGAAGCAGAGCTTTGTTTTCTGCATAAATGTGATGTGAATGTGGTTCTCTGCAGATCCTGGCTCCTGTAGAAATGGCTGAGGAGGAGCAGCCAGATCCCAACTACCTGCAGATACCAGGTAACACACAAACACACGGGTCCAAATATCTCGCTTTAATATCTGTTGGAGCGAGAACATGCTGCTGACCTCTTCGTGTTCCTCTCCCACTCTGGAACATTACTTATTCTCAGCGACATTCCAGTCATTCCAGTTTGTTATCCAGAGATCTGCAGGTCAAGTGTTTTGATCTTGACCTGATCTCGGCTGGAGGAGTTCAAAAAGTGTCTTTTTGTCAAGATTTTATATTAAAAATCTGTTTTAACAGACATACATTTGGGTATTTCTGTGTTTTTTTGCAGATGAAAACGTCTCCACGCCGTCCTCTCCTGCCACAGCCAGAAGCGACTGCAGTATCACGCCGCTCACACCCTCGGCTTCACCGGTAAACAAGCAGCCACTCACCACAGACACTCCCTCGTTTCCCGCTTTCTGCTTCTTTAACTTTATATAGAGCTTCCAGCTGTCATTAGTGGTTTATGAAAAGAGTTAAAATACACAACTTACAGTGGCGAGTACCTAAAACGAATAACTGCAACGAGACAAGAGCCTGAAGCAGAAAAGCAGACTGGACAAGTTGTGCTAGTTCTTCTGAAAGCAGCTTCTCTTCGCTGGATATTCATCAAATATGTTAAATTCTTCCTTTAGATACAGACATTACACTGCAAAAAATGTCAGTCTAACCAAGTTTTAAAATCTTATATCAAAATTTTCAGTCTAACAAGACAAATAATCTGACACGTTCTGCAAACAAGATTATTATTCTTATACAATCAGTTCTTGTTTAGTAAATCAGTCTCAAAACAAGATCAAAAAGACTTTTTGGCTGAATATAAGGTTTTAAAACTTGGTTAGAAGGACAGTTTTTGCAGTGTGTGTGGTGTGAAGCTGCTAACTGTTTAGCTCTTGTGTGTTTTTGTTTAGTTTTTACTTCATTAAGATGCCACCCAAACGGTGCTGTAGGCTTTTTCTTGACCATCCAATATTTGGGTTTTTTCACGTTTTGTGATTCTCTGGGCTTCACTGTGTGTTCAAGATATTTGCTCTTAAACCAAAATGTTTTGTGATTGAACACAGAAATGTCTTTTCTTTCTTTGATAGAGGGTAGAGATCAGACCCAGAATGGCTTGTCCATTTTCTGTCGTTGTGGCGATAGACTTCGGGACAACCTCCAGCGGCTACGCCTTTAGCTTCACGGAGGACTCAGAGGCTATACACATGATGAAGTAAGGCTCTGATGTTTTTTTTTAAATCATAAATAGTGTTAGTTTCCAAACCTGACTGTCTTCATTGCCAAACTCCATCGCAGACGCTGGGAGGGCGGTGACCCCGGCGTGGCCAATCAAAAGAGCCCAACGTGCCTGCTGCTGACTCCCGAATTGAGGTTCCACAGTTTTGGGTTTGCGGCGCGAGACTTCTACCATGACCTGGATCCGGAGGAGGCCCAGCACTGGCTTTACTTTGATAAATTTAAAATGAAGATCCACAGCACGAGTGTAAGAAACATGTTGGAAGTGAAGGACATAGGCAATACGGGCAAACGCAACAAGGCGCCGTCCGTTTAGGGGGACGAAAAAATCTTTGTATGTTTTTATCAGAATATAGTTGATTTACTCACAGGGGTGTCAAACTCAGGTCCTCGAGGGTCGTTATACTCCTTGTTTCTTTGCTTCAACACATCTGATTCAGTATACCCCTAAACCTCCCTATAACTGCTTCACTCCACATCTGCTTGTTAACATGAACATGTGTTTCTCATTGCTGTCAGCAAATTTTGGCAGGTATTCTATTTCAAATAAATTTATTGTTAACTATTTTAATTGGACAACCTGGTTATTAATAAATGTAAAAAATAATATCAAAGAAAAAACTATTTAATTTAGTATATTGTGTATATATTGTGTAGTATATCATGTATTGTGTAATGTTTGTTAATTGACAGTGAGGTGTAAAAAATTGCACAAGGGGCACCACCTGAAATCTTGTCTAGGGCCCCAAATTGGCTCAGACAGATCCTGGAAAGACTAGCATAGACATTTGGCCTTTATTGCCAAAGTTTTCAAGTAGCTTTATATTGATACCAAGATTATTTAAGTAGAGTTTGTAAATGCTGAGAATGACCTGAAAGTCACTGTTCTGGCTTCAGGACCTGACGATGGAGACGGAGCTGGAGGCGGTTAACGGTCGGCAGGTCAGGGCGATCGAGGTGTTCGCACACGCCCTGCGCTTCTTCAGAGAGCACGCTCTGAAGGTAAGGCCTTCGTTGGTGCATTTCATGCCAGCAGCCGAGGCACTGCGACAACTCAAAGTTGCGCCCCCGCAGGAGGTGAAGGACCAGTCGTCATCTGTGCTGGAAGGAGAGGAGATCCGATGGGTGATCACCGTCCCTGCTGTGTGGAGACAACCTGCCAAGCAGTTCATGAGAGAGGCTGCGTACACGGTAGGACCGTCTGCATCCACAAACACGTCCCCTTGCACTTTCAGGTCAGGCTTGGACGATTTCTAAATGTCAAGAGAATAATTGCTTCTGCGTGGGAAGGTTTCCTCCACAGCATTCCAGCAACTAATTGCTGACTCAGCGTTCACGCTATGTATAAAAACATTAACCTGGCTTTGCTGAATGCATCATTGAGAAAATGTACAAAAAGTATATTTGATACTTGATTTATGTTGGAGTTCCTGCAACACAATCTGCTGCTCACTCACCTGGACTAATCCATAAAACGTCAAATGCATGCGCACTTTTACACACACTGATAACACACACACACACACACACACACACTTAATGGTGGCCCCCGGCTTGAGGCTGTCAGGGCGTGTGCACTTCCTGACTATGATGATGTCATTAGGAGCGAACAATAAGGGAGACCGGCAGACAAACACAGGAAGTGGAGAGCAGACCCCCGCCCTGCAAACACACACACACGCACACTGTAACACACACTCAACTTTACTCCCAATACATCAGCCTTATATAAGGTTCCTCCTTCTCCAAAGCCATCATCTCGTCTGAGAATCGTTAACAAGTTTACATCTTATTTACATTTTTATATTTTCTAACATGTTTTTGCTGCACAGCTGGTTCTTCAGCTCCACTTCTTCTTTAGTTTAGCCTCCAGAACCTGCATCCAGTCAGGAATTGTCTCATTTTAGTCAGGAAAAACAACATTTTGAAGGTACTGTTTCATGCCACCAAAAGGATAAGGTGTAAGCATGCATGCTTGTCTGTTAGCAAAATATCTCCTGAATCACTGGACAGTATTTATTGTAATTTAAAACAATAATCATTACTGTTTGGAGTCAAGCTCGATCGCCCTGACCTGCCGACCGTTAACCGCCTCCAGCTCCGTCTCCATCGTCAGGTCCTGAAGCCAGAACAGTGACTTTCAGGTCATTCTCAGCATTTACAAACTATCGAAGCCCATTTCCGCCATGAAAGAAAGAATAAAAGCCCAACAATATCGACTTTTAAAGTCGAAATTATGAATTTTATTCTGATGACTTTTGATGTCGTAATTATGAGAATAAAAGTCATAACTTCGACTTTATTTATTTAAATGTCAGTTTTTCTGTGCAGGTGAATTAAATCATTCAAACCAAAGCAGAAGTTTGTCTCCTCACACTCCGGTGTTTTCTCTGTTTGGTCCCTTTCTGTGTCCTTCCAGGCCGGCCTGGTGTCTCCCGACTGTCCCGAGCAGCTCCTCATCGCTCTGGAGCCCGAGGCCGCCTCCATCTATTGCCGCAAGCTCCGCCTCCACCAGGTGCTGGACCTGAGCGTGCAGCCCATCACAAACGGCCTGGACCTGGACGGGTCCCGGGGCTTTGACTCCAGCTTCAGACAAGGTACAGAAAGGACAGAGTGGGTCTGCGTCATTGTGAAACACTGCTGTCTGAAGTCACTTGAGGATTGTGCACTGCAAAAACTGTTTATCTAACTAAGTTTTAAACCTTATATCCAGCCAGACTGGACTATGAGACTGATTTACTAAACAAGAACTGATTGTGTCAGAATAATCATCTTGTTTTCAGAATGTGTCAGATTATTTGTCTTGTTAGCCTGAAAATTTGACTCAAATTAAGTCAAAATTTTCTGCCAATGGAGTCAGAAAATTTTACTTTGTAAGATTATTGAAATAAGAAAAAAATGAGTCAAATCAAGTATTTCAAGAATCTTAACAAGTTTACAAGTCGTGAACGATTTAGGGTTTAAATTTACGATTAAAAGTAGTTTAAATTTAACATTTAGATTTAAGATTTAACTTTAACGTTTAGATTTAGGATTTAACATTTAAACATAATAATAAACATCCAGTAAAAAGTCAGAAGTGTGTGTTAAACAACAATAAAATGTTGGTGGACATTTTTAACTAGGATTTTACAGTCAGAAGGTGAGCTAAAATAATGAAGAATGTGTGTTGGTCACATTTTATTTTACAAGAATAAATAAGTTATTGCCATTTTTTTATTTGCCTAAATTGCTTGATGGCTGATAAAAACCAACATTTACCTAAAGGCCCTGTCACTCAGTAACGTTTCAGACAACTTAAATTTTTTTAAAGACCTCTACATTGAAGATGAAATTGAAAAATTAAACGGGAAGCCTCTTTTAGGCAAGTACATACTGTAATGCTAACAAATTGATCAAATATATTATTTTATT
>JARVGW010000001.1:14097489-14111083 GCA_031762495.1 Anablepsoides rubrolineatus | reverse complement strand
AAAAATGATCCGAACCGTGACTCAAAAACCGTGACACGATCCGAACCGTGAGTTTTGTGATCCGTTGCACCCCTAACCATTGCAGATTAAACCAGTTTTAAAGGTGAAATATGAACCGAAACACTCCAAAAACATGCAGTTTCACCCTGGACTCCTGCAGGTTAAAGCTTTAAGGCGGGACAAACCTTGATGGCTCTGCGGACGATCATGATGGCATCGTGCAGCGATCGCTCCGTCTCTTCTGTGAACTGCTCGGCTCCGCCCCTCAGGATGATGGTGCACGTCTTTGCCTTGGGGCAGCCCTTGAAGAAGTTGTACCTATGAGAAGAAACAAGACGTTAGCCTCATCTGAACCTTTATATTTACATTTTATTCAGAAGATAAAGCTTCTATTTGTTATCATGTTTGATGAAGAGGAGAAAATGTCTGAATCTTTCAGTTAAACTGTCTCTTACCTGTCGCCTCCCACTTGGACCTCCTCGAACAGTTCACACTGTCCCAGAACATCCTCTGTCAGAGCTCCTACAGATGTCTGGATGGAGCCTCCACAGGCCTGAAGGTCACAGTCAACAACCATCAAGAGTGTCATTCACTCCCAACAAACGTCCTTATTTAGAGTTTAGATAGACTGTTCTCTTCTTACCATCATGGTCCTCTTCAGGTCCTCCTCCTGCACCCGGCCGGCACAGAACAGGTCTCTGTCTGCGAAGTACTGGGTGGCCACGTCCCCGATGGGCAACTTGGACAAAACCACTTTGGCTCCAGACTGATAGATCTTCTCCAGCTTGTCGTACAGGATGTTCCATTCTGCATCTACGATGGCTTGGTAGTCCTGAAGGAAAGGTCAGATGAGTTCATTAAAGCTGAAACAATTCCTTAAATAATTTCATTACAAAAAAAATCCTTCAGGCAGATTATCTGCCTTGAAGCTTTGTAAATACTTTCGTCCACCCGGAATGTTATTTGTGTTACACAATGCTACGATGTTAGCGCTTCCGCTAGCAGTTACACTGTTGACGCATGTATGCTTGCTAAGTGCTATATTTAGCTTTAGAAGAGGAAAAAGAGTGCCAAAATGAAGCGCTCAGAAAACAAATTATAAAAAGCATGGGAACATTTAAAACTAAACAGAAAAGACGACAACGAGCAATGCTCTACACATCCTTGATGTTTCTGCACTGGAACAAAAACAGCTGCTGCATGTACCGAACGAGTCTGGAGTTAATATGTATTTGTGTATGTTCACTTTGCAAAATATGGTTACTTAAATGTGTGATAATCTGTCATGTTACAAGGAGGAGGTGTAACGTTATTTGTGCTGACTGATCTGGCAGGGTTTTATTAAACAGTGTCTAAGTTGTTTGATTAAAAATAATACTTAATAAAAATAAAATCACAGCAACAGATTTATTTGTTGATATGCTTTTATATTAATTTAAATGAGATACTTGGAGTGAATATTTTAAGTTTAAAAGTATTTATAAAAGATAATTGTTTGTAGCTAAGCAGTCAAGACTAAATCTTTTGCCTGAATGGAGTTTTTTGTTACAATTAACAAGTGAACTCTACAAAACTCAATTGCAACACCCAAATGTTTATATGACCCATTTTCCTTATTAAATTTCTAACAAAAAAAAAAAGATTCAGTTTTCCTGCCAGTCCATAACAATAAATTTAAGCCTTTAGATTTTTCTGTGATGGTTAAAAATGATTCAGTGACAAAGAGCTTTTAATTAATGCCTCCTCAAACCTCACATATATAAATACAAACAAGTGGAGCTTAAAATGCATGAATTAATACAACTGGTGTCATTTTACTTTGATTGCAGCAGGATCATCAGCTACTGTAGATTACCCCTTCACAATATTAAATTATTGTATTTCTCATAAAATAGGCTTAATTACTGCAGAACATGATGATTACTTGATTAATCGATTATTAAAATAATGGTTAGCTGCAGCCCTAGAGTTAATAAAGTGGATTTTAAGTTCTGTTTGCTGCATCGTCATCATACCTCCACTGATTTCACACGGACTTCTGCGTTGTCCTTCTCTGCCTTCAGCTCCAGCTCCACATTCAACAAGGCGATCTTGGGGTTCTCGTAGCGTTTGGGCTGCATCTCGAAGCCGGCGTAGGAGAAGGTCTTCTTGAAGGCAACCCCGGCGATCAACTCGGAATCCTGAGAGGAGAAAACGTTAAATGGTAAGTATAAGTAGTAACATTTCTGCATTTATCTCTCTGAACGACACGCTGACCTCGAGGCCTCCTCCCTGAACTTTCTTGATGCCGATCATCTTCAGAGACATCAGCTCGTCCAGAGACATGACGGCGTCCACCACCATCTCGGAGAAGAAGCCCTTCTGGCCGGCGATCAGCTTGGAGTTCAGAGCCGTGGCGGCACACTTCTCCAGCAGCTGTCTCTGCTCTCTGAGGAGGCAGGAACGACGTTTACGATACGACCGTACAAAAACATCGGGTCGGAGGGAGGGAACACTCACTGTTTGTCATCCTTCTTCACGGAGACGGCGATTTCCCTGATCTTGCTGACGGCGAGGTTGGTGGCGGTGCGAAACGCTCTGATGATGGTCTGAGGGTGGAGCCCCTCCTCCACGTACGGCTTCAGCTGCTTCAGGAACTCTGCGGACAGGAGTGTGACGGATGTGGTGCCGTCTCCAACCTGACGATCCACGCCAAAACAAAACAAAAAAAGTCAGTTTGAAACATACGGATTCACAAACATCCACGCTGCTGACAAACACGCGGCTCACCTCGGCGTCCTGAGAGCGAGCGATGTCCACCAGAGTCTTGGCTGCGGGGTGGACCACGTCCAGGAGTTTCAGGATGGTGGCGCCGTCGTTGGAGATGGTCGCCTTCCCTGGAAACAGCCGACATCGACGCGCTTTAAATAACTCAAGCAGGGTTATTATAGTTAACTAAAACTAACTAAATAACAAAAACTGAACTTAAAAAAAAAACTTTTTAGTTAACTAAAATAAATAAAAACTGTAATAAAATGAAAAAACCACAACTAAAACTGTATAATGTTTTGTGCTGCTCTGCATCACCTGCTAAATGACAACAACAAAAGTTGGGAGAAAGCAGCAACGTCTACTTTGGGATTTCTTAGAATAAGACTGCGAGAAAAATAAAATCAAATGTCTTGTAGTGGAAACAGGTAATAAAACAGGTGGAATACTTCAAGGGAAAAACTGCATGAATATATATTAAAGTTTTAAGAACAACAAGCACACTTCGAGCTTCGTTAATTGTCAATCAAGCACTTAAATAGAACACAAACGTCAAGCTTTAGATGTTAAATACCAGACATAACTTGGCAAGGCAAGGGATTTAAGAGAAAAGGAGGAAGTAAGATGTTAACTATCCTAACTTTTAACTTAAATAAATGTGGGGTTTAACCAGAGGACAAGACCTTTCTCTGCTCAAAATTGTAGGAAGGTGTCGCTATAATGGACTGCTTTAACTAGCGACCAAATATCTGCTGGTTAGTTAACTCACAGGATCATAAAGCTGGACGATGAATTGGCAAATATGTTTATTTAAACTATAAAAAAACTCTAGAACTAAAATAAACTAAACTAAAACTAAGCATTAAAAATGCAATAACTAATAAAAACTAGCAACTCCACTGTAAAAACTAATTAAAACAAACTGAATTTAAAAAAAAAATAGTCAAAACAAAATAAAACTAAACTATAAGGAAAAATCCAAAACTATTATAACCTTGGCTCTGCGTACTGAATACAGTTTTAAAATCGGCCTCTCCTTACCTCTGCTGTCCACCATCAGTTTGTCCATCCCCCGGGGTCCCAGGGTGGTCCGGACAGCCTCAGCAATCACCTGCAGAGAACGTAACAGGACCCTTCAGCACTTTTAAACCATTCGAACCATGTTCTTATAGCTCAGATACAGAAAAATGACTCCTAAGCTAGCTGAAAGAAAGGCCTTAATGAACATGAAACAAATCTCCATCTGAGTGAATATTGATACACAACAAGACAAACGTGAGGACCGACTCCTCTGACCTGGCAGGCATTGATGTTGCTGACGAGCTGGGGGATGCCCTGAGACGTGTCTGTCCCCTCCTTCAGTAGGATAACTGGTGTGGGCTGCAGGATGAGAAGAAAATTAAATAAAGTTCACTGAAACCTCATATAATAATTACAGGTCAGGAACAGGTAAACTGCTCATTTTATGTTTTATGTACTGTTTATGTTCTTTCCCCTTCCCCATCTTCCCATTTTTAAGTGTTTTTGTACTCTCAGGCTAACATTGTAAATAGGAAACTGTTCTTAATGCTTTGCCTGTTGAAATAAAGGTTAAATAAAAAGATTTAAATAAAATAAACAAACATCACCTGTCGTTTACAACTCAAGATTTTGGCTCAATATCTTAAATAAATAAATCAAAATTAAGTCTAGAATTAAATAAATAAAATAGTCTTTGTTTAAATACAGGAACACTTTGTTTTAAAGGTTAAAAACTGATCAAGACTATTACTTCCTATTTAAACATACAGTTAAGTAAAACACACAAAACTAAATTAATGGTTGTAAGCTTGTTTTAACACAGTCCAATTTAGTTTAAATGTTACAATATGCAGCAAATTAAACAAAAAAGCCATTTAATAACACATAAAAACAGTATTGTGCACTCTAAATTTTCGAAATAAAACTATTTGTAGCCAATAATTAGTGATAATATTTAAGCTCAGACATTATCAGACATGCAGCTATAATAGTGGCACTGTAAATACCCCGATGTCTTCATTTAAACCTGCACATTTACATTTGATTTAAACTGACCTGAAATGAGCTAAATCTGAGCAGGCTAATAAGAGGAAACGTATAGACACATACACACCTGTGAACAAAAACATTTCCTACACTCACTGCAACACCAAACCAAAAACACTTAAAATATAAGCTTAAAACTCTTGAAATAGACGACTAATTTTCTTTATTTATATCCCGTTACATTCGTGTCAGCGTCTTCCTCCTCATACGCCCATTGATTACAAAATGCTAACAGTGTTTAGCTAACAATACAATATTGTTTTCATACATTTCTTCAAAATAACAGCTTTTTAACACAGCCAACACCCCGTTTTATCCACGAAGAATAATTCCGATGCTAATCTGGACCGATAAACTGAAGGATGGAGACGGATTATGGGCTGATTTCGGAGCGTGAATGCTAACTCACTCACCATCATCTTTGCAGTTCTTTCGAGAAGGTTTCCGCCGGTATGTTATCCCAGAATGCTTTGCGACAGCTGCGCTTCTTTGACAGTGCGTTCAAGAACAAGCCGTGATATTTAGTGAACGATTTCAAATGTTTATTTAAGCAGAGATAAAGGTTTTCTGTAACAAATAAAATAATATGAAAAAATAAAAAAATAAAAAATATAAAAAAACAAAAAATATAATTACTCATATATTCTTATTACTGGATTAAAAAAGTTGTAAAAGATGCTTCTTTTTTATTACTTGGGCTCAAAAAAGATTGAAAAAACGCATTTTTATTTAGATTTGCTTCGTATATCGTTAAAAACATTTTATTCGTGAATAATTTTTCGTTATCCTTTTCTAATTTGTGAGCAACTAAACATTACATTTTAAATAGAATTGCAGATGTCAAAGTTTACAAGGTAAAATGTTAAATTATCTTCAAATTGCACAAACTATATTGTGCTCTTGAATGCAGCTTTCAGAGGAACAGAGGCCAAGCTGGAGAGCGCTTGATATGTGTAAAGAGGTGTACAGCAAGGGCGGAGCTCTCTTTTATTATGCGCCAAATGTGCGCCTCATCTTCGAAAGACACACTGAACAGCAAAACGCGCGCGCACACTCCTTCACTCAGAACTCGCGCGTAGTTTAGAAACCGTACACACTGCAGTGGCGGGAGTTGGCTAATGGGAACCTGTTTTAACGCTTTAAATCGTGTTAAAATAAATAAGAATAAGTGAAAAAACTTTAGGAGGAAGACGTAAAGATGGAAGAGTTCGGTGTTTATGCTGTTTTCGGTATAAATGGTCCGCCTCAAATGCTGCTGAGGTAGGTTTGGAACATGATGTCGCATTTTCCTCAAACGCGCCATAGTTTTTACTGATAATATCCTATAAAACACGTGTCATTGAATATCATCATATAAGGTGTTTTCTTGTATTAGAATAAGCTAGTGTTCTAATGTTTGGCATTTTTTCCCCTGTTTAGATCGGACGGGTCGTGCAGAGTGTCTGTTGCTGTTCCGGCCTCTGTCCGGCAGGTGGTGCTGTTCAGCAGCGGACCGTGGGGGGACAGGATCTGCGTCAACGCAGAGCTGAATGATGCTGATCGGATCCCCATCACTATTGGAAAACTGACTCCTTATAACAAGTATGAGCCTCCACCCCCTCGATTCAAGGAAAACAACTGTCTCTTTTTGAATTTTACTTTTTAAACATGTTTAAAAGCATCATGTAGTTCTGGGCAGATTTTATTGCCTCCACTTAAAAGATAAATAATATCTCAAAGCACAACCAGCCTCGAATATTCATTAATAACATGACTCACTTTTTAACAACCGAGCTGAAAAATGACAAAAACAACCAAAATTAATCTTCAAAATTATACTCAATCTACATTTTCTTTATATTTTGACAACAACAATTTTTTTTAATCAATCTAGCAAATATACAAATCAAATTTCCCTTTTTAAAGACACTCTAAATTGTTCCACAATTTGATTCCCTGGAAGGACGTGCATTTCCCTTTAAAATTAGTTCTAATTTTTGGTTACTATACAAAAGAAAAAAATTTGGGCCAAGCACTAAGCCATGCGGGACACCACAAGTGAGTATTTTGGGTATAGAACGTACACGTAAACGCTTAGTTGTCTTGAACTGTTACTTGTATGATAAAAGACAAATGTGAATATTTGCTATTAACGGCTCGTGTTTGACCTCCAGGTGTTTGTTGTGGGAGCAGTGGGAGGAAGAGACGTGGACAGACAGCGTCACGCTGACTGTCTCACTGGAGGGAGGACACCTGGTAACAAAGAAACACAAACCGAGTGTAACTTTGGGATTGTTTGTTATCATCACAGGGTTGATGTAACCGATTATTTGTTCTCGTTTTCAGTCGAAATCAGAGCCGGAGTTGATCCTGGCTGTGAAGGAATACACACCCAAAGTAATCTGATTACACTTCTTGAAGTATTTAGCTCAAAACTGATGAAAAAGTTGCATTTAAAAAACTTAAGTTAAACCGATGATGTAATGTAAATACTCCGTTTTGTTTGGAAATAAAGTTGTGATTGTTGCGCTTCATCAGAACACGGTGGCTCCCCTCGCCGCCCGGGAGCTCAGCGGCAAGAGGAAGAGGGAGCAATCGTCAGAAAGCGACAACGTCGGCAAGGCGGGAGAAGAGGAGAACGTGTGTCCGAACGGCGGGAAGGAAAAGGCCACAGCTGCACGGAAGGTCAGAGGTCAAAGCAGCAGCAGCAGGCAGAAGCTGTTTGGTGACGGATCCTCCAGGACAAAAACAGGTGAGGAGGGAGAATTGTTCTGTCGCTCAGAGACACATCAGTGTTTGATACGAGCAACGAGGTCATCCTTTCTTCTTCTTGTCCTGTTTTACAGCTAACAAAGTAGAGACACAAGAGCTGGTGGGGAAAACGCCTCCTCAGAGTTCATCCAGGACAAAGAGTCGTCCGTCCAAGGCTCCTACACAGACTGGTTTGTTTCTGCAAACACGATGCACCGTTTAACTTAGTCACACTTATTCACCTCCGTGTGTCCCCCTGCAGCCCCTCTGATGGAGCCCTCCGGACGCTGGGGTCAAACTCTGTGTCCCATCGACGCTCAGACGGCCATTTTAATCGGAGGTCAGGGAGCCAGGATGCAGTTCTGCAAGGATCCGATGTGGAAGCTGTGCACGGGTTGGTCCAAACTTATAGGCTGCGTCCTTCGAAGGACCTACTTGGTCTAACGTGGGCCGGGTGCTTTGTTGACATCGACGAGCAGAAGAAAATTTGGACGGTCTAGCCCAGGGGTCTGCAAACTTTATGATCAAAAGAGCCATTTGTGCTTCTTGTCTCACTAATAAAATGTGTCCAAAGCCGCAAAACAAGCTACAACTGTGATTATCAACTGCTGGTTCATGGGCCTTTTTGAGGCCTGTTCAGGAATCTTTACGGCCAGTGGAGGTGACATAAAACTAAAAAATATATTGTGAATTTTCTTATCATTTTTGCAGGACAAATGAAAAGACCAGATACATGGTTGCAGAGCTTTCGAAGGACGCAGCCCCTGAATTTATTTGGACACTGTCCTTTTCTGTGAAAACGCTGTTAAAGCAGGTTTTTGACTTTTTTTTTTTTTCCTCCCGTCCATCAGAGGACACGTCCTGGGTGGCGGCGGAGACTCTGGCTGAGGGTCCGACCCCCGAGGCCAGGATCGGGCACACGGCCGTCTACGACCCCGACTCCGAGCGCATCTTCGTGTTCGGGGGCTCCAAGAACAAGAAGTGGTTCAACGACGTCCACATCCTGGACACGCGCAGCTGGAGGTGGAGCATGGTGGAGGTGAACTCTTTAAAGTGTCTGTGACAGGACATTTTTTAAATAAATATAAAGACATTATTGGAAAGATAACATCATTAGCACGTCGCAAAAATTATTTCCCGCCGCAGAGATGAACGGTTGTTGAGGAAGTGATGTCAAAGGGGAATGCCGGCATTAAACAATAACTAACAACACAGACTGTAGAGAAGAATCTGATGTTTCTTTACATTATTTTGAGTCACAATAAGAGATGGATGTTCAAAGAGTTCAAATAATATTGTTTCAATAAACAAAGAGTTCTCTTTTAGTTTTAAAGTTTATTAATTTCTTTAAAAACAACACAAATTCAACAAACAACAAAAATACAAGTCATAAATTAAGGTAGCAGAAGAAGAAAATAATCTTATTAGATCTGCCCTTTATTCTCAAATAATCAAAAATAATCTTTAGTTTACAAAAGACAAAAAAATAAATAAAAGTTTAGCTCCTTGAACAATATTTCATACATTTATACCTTTATCATTCTCTTAAATATACATATTGATGTTTTATTATATTTATATTTATTCCTATAAAAGAATGTCCCTCCCTCCAGGCTCAGGGAAAGGTTCCCCCTCTGGCCTACCACAGCTGCAGCATGTTTCGGGGGGAACTCTTCGTGCTGGGGGGGGTGTTCCCCCGCCCCAACCCGGAGCCCGACGGCTGCAGCGACTCGTTGTACATCTTCGACCCTCACCTCTCCATCTGGTACCAGCCCATCGTCACGGGGGACAAACCATCCCCCCGATCAGGGTAACAAAGCTCCGTCCAAACATTTATTAAGATCTTTTTTTTTCTGTACGTTTTTCAGCATCTAACTCGTTCCACAATTTTTGTGCTACGTCAACAAATCATATATTAAAACACTCCCCACTTTTATGCTAAGGGTGCTACGACTTTTGGTATTTCAGCTATTTATACATTTTTAGCTATTTCACTTTTTAAGCCACTTTTTTTGCCATTGATTGAAAAATGTATGGCACTATTTTTAACAACCTTAAAATCCTTCAAATTGTTTCTAAATCTTTACAAAACCTTAAACAATTTATTCTTGTTATGCTCTATTTTTACTCCCTTGTGCAAATTTTAGCTACTTTTTTGCTAATTTTAGCTTTTTCCTGCTATTTCAGCTAAAATTCTGATATTCTTCAGCTTTTTTTCTACTTTTGTGTGCGTTTTTCTGCTACTTTGTGCTATTTTAGCTTCTTACAGATGGTTTCTGCTATATTTAGCTAATTGCTGCACTTTTAGCTGATATCCTGCTATTTTGAGTTATTTATGCTTCTTACTGTTGCTTTCTGCTATGTTCAGCTATATTTTTGCTCCTTTTGACTGATTTTCTGTCTGTTTCTGTCAGATTTCCAAGTTTAACTTACAATAAAACTTCTGCTATTAAACATTTTCAGCAGCTTTCAGCTAAAGTTTTTAGCAACAGGCATTCACACTAGCATTTTCACAAGAAATGCAATTCCTCTAGTTTTTTTAAAATATATTTTCCAGCCACCTAATGTAACTAATCTGTTTTTCCTCTCAGGCACTCTGCGTGTGTGATTCAGGAGAGGTATATTTACGTGTTCGGGGGTTGGGACACGCCCGTCTGCTACAACGACATGTACATGTTGGACCTGGGTAAGCTACGCTAACTGCTCACTCAAATAAAAACACACACCGAACGTATAAAACAATCAAACAAATCGTGTTTGTAGGTCTGATGGAGTTCTCCGCTGTAAAAACCCATGGAAAAGCTCCGTCTCCTCGGAGGTTCGATCACACAAAAACCCATCTACGATCCTCACTGCATGTTTTTGTACAACACAACTTTTACTTCCATGAAATGATTTTTGTAAAAACTTGCATTGCAGTTGGCACGGCAGCGCCGTGCTGTCAGACACCAAGTTTCTGATCCACGGCGGTTACAACGGAAACGACGCCCTCAGCGACACCTTCGTGTTCGATACAGGTGAGCAGCTTTAACGCTAAAAGTCGGTGTGTGGGTGGAAGTGGGAAAGTGCGTACACGCAGAAATATTCTAATTCTGTGCTTCTTTCATTCATGGAGCAGAGACATTACGTGTCTTTAAAGTGCCTGTGACATCAACTCTTTAGAATAAATATGAACGTATTTTTGGAAAGATAACATTGATAATTAGGGGTGTAACGAGATCTCGTCATACGAAATCTCGCAATATTAAACTCCCGCGATATCTCTTGTTGTGAGGTAACTGTTGTCTCGCTAACTGTTGCCAACTTAGCGACTTTGTCACTGGAGCTAGCGACTTTTTAGACCCCTCTAGTGACAAATCTAGTGCTTTTCCAGGTGTTTTGGAGACTTTTAGAAGCTTTGTCGGTTTTTTTTTGTGGTAATATGAGTTTCAAAGTTTATGCATTGCATTATTCATTGCAATTACAATGCAATTCTTATACTGCACGATATTATTAACAAGTGAGGAAAAATTGTTCGCAACACACCTGATTCTTCGAGTTCTGCAGAAGCCTATCGACGACTTATAAAAAAAAAAAAAACAGTGAAATTACGAGAGAGAAAAAAACACACCGCTTTGCTGAGGTGCAGTTTTGTCGTTTCAGAGACAAGCAGCTGGACGGAGCTGACGCTGCCTCAGCTCTCCGTCCCCAGGGCGGGACACTCCATCGTCATCATGGAGACGCCCGGCCGCCACGACGGGGACGAGGTGGTCCGCTCCGGGTCGGTCAGGAGAACTCTGCTGGTGTTCGGAGGCGGAGACAACGAGGGCAGGTTTTACTCTGACGTGACAAGCGTCCCTGTGGAGGATCTGCTCTGTGCTCTTTAAAGAAGAGACAGTTATAACAGCTTTCTTCTTTTATTGTTTTCTTTGAGTCTTTTCCTCCACTCTGTGTTAAATATGTATTAAAGTTTCACTTATTTACAATGTGGTTGTAGACTCAAAACTTGTCTTTTAAAGTAAAAAAAAACAGACCTGCTGTTTCTAAAAATATTTTTCATCACAGATTTGTCACTTAGAGAAACATCGAGGTTAAATAAAACTTTCAATTTAAAAGCACGTACATGTAAAACTTATCATCTCAGGTACATATTAGATGTTTTATTTGATTGTTTTATAAACAAACAGGGATGCATTTACATAAATATATATTTTATTATGTTCAGATACTGTTAAAGTAATCCTAATTGTTGCATTTGGTTTCTGCTTAATAAACAGTTATTTTTGGAGCTCAGTCTAAAGTTACTTTTATTGTCTTCAACAAGAAAAACTCAACTCTGAGTTTTTATTTATTAATTTACAATTTATCTACCTTTTCAGTAAAAAAATACTTTATATTCAAACATGTAAAAAATGCTTTTTACCAGGTTTCTAGACTTGTTTATTCCACAATAATTATTGTGAACAAACACTATTATCTCCAAAAAATTAAATGGAAATAAAACTTTGATGATGTCATAAATATATATATATATATATATATATTGGGGATGAGTCTCAACTACTACCACACTAAATATTAGATCAATATATTTTATACTAACTGAGTTAAAGCGTGTATATATGCAAGCTGATAGGATGAAGTACAGTCAGAAATCCAGCAGGTGGCACCAATTTGTTACTTTCTGCAACAAGCTAATTCCCATTAAAACTGCTGACAGAATTGAATAAACGTTTGTTAAAACACAAGTATTTATCTCTATTAATAGTCTTTGTGCCGTTGAGCGTGAGCGTACCCCCACCAATATAAAACAGGTGATTCTTTTGTCCCCCCCTCCCTCCTGTTTGAGTCTAAGGGAAATCCTGCCAGTTGGACTCCCTCCCAGTCATTCCTAACTCGCCTCTCAGAGCCCTTCATTTCCTGAACTCTTCTTTTATTTTCTGCACAACATCCTCACATTGTGTGACTCTTTGTGACTCTCCGTGCTGACTGAGTTCGGACATCACTTTTTCACTTTTTTTTTTTTGTTCCAGTGGTAGCCACATCATCTGAGACAGCCTACGGTTTTGTTGCTAAGTAACTTGGAAATGTCTGAGCCTGCAGTCAGCGTTTCACAGTCACACATACGGATAACATGGGTATATATTTACATTTTATTTTTGGAGCTGTGGTAGCAAATAGGGCCTATAATTTGCCTAGACTGGAGTGAGTGAAATAGGTAACCCTCAGCCAATGAGACACCCTCACACTCAGAGACAAATAGTTAAAAACATGTTAAACAGAACATTTATTATACGTAATCATTGTGAAATTTCTCAGTAATCATTGCTGCTATAAAATAACTACACTATAAATATGAACTGAGTTTTTTACTATGAGATAGCTATGTTTTAATTATGGAGTAGCTAAGTCATTTTATGAAATGATTCTTATGAAAAATCTAAATATGATCATGCTAAGCTTTTAATATAACTAACTATTATCAGATAATATTTTAATGATGAAATACTAAGTCATAATTATGGGATATCAACATAAAAACTTAGTCAAATGTAACAACTCACAAATAAGAGATGAAGTCCTACGACTGAGATAGCAAACTACTTAGTTATTAACTAAGTCATAGTAAAAAGTTAGTGTTTTAAATTGAAGATACTAAGTTGAATATTTTAGGACATTAAATTACTTTTAAACATTTAGTCATAACTCATAAATATAAGAAAGTTGTCACAGTTATAAGATTTTCATTATGGAATACTAAGTCATAAATAAGATGTTAGGCCTAATAAAATAAAAAAATACAATTAGCAGTAGTGGACAGCATTAATCTAAATATTAGTTGCACTAACCCTAAAGCACTAACTCAAATATTTAGGTCCCCTAATTCTAAAGAACTAAACCACTGAAAAAAATGTAGCAAAAGCTAATTCTAGAGCACTAATATAATCCAGTTGACACATGAAACATTCTTCAGTCAACATGAGATATTATTTATAGTGCTGTCAATAGATCAAAAAAATTGAGAGATTAATTAATTCTGATCTGTAATTAATTAATCTAATTAATCTAT
>JARVGW010000001.1:14049549-14072294 GCA_031762495.1 Anablepsoides rubrolineatus | reverse complement strand
TATATATAATTTTTTTTGTTAGCTTTGTCTTTGTGTTTTTGTTAGGAAGGGGTTTTAGATTTGCTTATGGCAAGATCACAATAGAAAATCATAACTGTAAATGTTGACAAAATCCTGTAGTGCTGAGAAACTTCACCACAGCTGGAAGAGGTGGTTGTGGAAAAAGATGCTTACTGGACCCTGAAACAAGTAGCGGATGATGGATGGATGGACTTGTATTAGTTTTTAAACCAGTTTTAACATGATTTTGTTTAATTTAAAGCCCAAACGCTACATTTCCTGTTTCACAAAGTTATCGTTTTGTTTTACTGAAAGACCCAGAACTACATTGAGTGTATGTTCCAGCCAGTAATAAACAGACGTGAAGATCTTTAACATGTTAAATTAGATAACACGCTACAGGATACCTAAGACTTTGCAAGCTTGCAGTTTCCCATTGGTATTTCTGCGTCAAACTCAACATCAGAGAGCAATAATGCAGGAACCAAACGATGATGTCACTTATTGTCCTCCGTCACATCTATAATTAAAACCGAGGGGAGAGGTGGTCTTGTTCATGTGTTTATATCTGTGTCCGTGTGTGTCAGTAGGGGGTTCGCGTAGCCTGCAGCTGCCCAAAAACGAAGGAAGAATCAGAAGACAAAAATAGTCAGACATGAAAGAGGATAGGAGAGGAAGGAGTACCGGAGAGCTGAGCGCCACGGATAAGTGAGAGACAGCAGAGGAAATGTGTGTAAATTGCAAGGGTCAGTCGATCTCTAGGTTGCTAGACCGAATCCACAGGAATCTTAAGGTTTATCATTGTTTGGGCTGACCATTCTGAAAGAGAGAAGGAAATACAAACTGGTTTGTTAGTCAAAATCATTTAAAAAGTCATTGGTTTTATTTACAATCAACTTGCCTCAAGACAACAGATTTAAATGTGCTTTTGTTGGAATTGCATCACATTTTTGTGATTTATATTAGAATTGAAATTCAAATTAACACTTATCTATAAATTAAGGTCTAAAATTTTTATAAATATGTAAAAAAAAATTAAATTGAAGTTAGGATTGGCTTTTATCAGTTTGTAAATCCTGGTGATCGAGGGCTTCTATCCTGCATGTTTTGGTAATGTCTCAGCTCTTGAGCAAGTCTTCAAGCTTGTTAATCACTCATCCATTCAAATCAGTTGTGTCAAAGCAGAGAAACATCTAAAACCAGCTGAGTAGTGGCCCTTGAGGACCAGGATCATCTTTATTTAATGTAGAACATTTGATCTGCCTTCCACTCTTTCCAAAAATAAAAGATATAATAATTTGCTTCCCTCATTCAAGACCACAAAAGACCCTTTTCCCGCTCCTCCTGGTTTGACGTGACTGTCAGTTTTAAATCCTTGCTCCCCTGCGTTCTTTAAAGCTTAATCTGGGCCATTACATTTTATTCAAGTCTACAGTGTCAGCATAAGGAAGCTCGTGGGGGGGTGATTGAGACGCAGACATTAGATCATACCATCTGGAGAAGAGGGAAAAGAAAAAACTCAAAGCTGCTGGGGTAATCAAGATGATCCTCGTTTCCCATGACCCAAAACTTGGAGAAGGGGGAAACGGTTAAGTAAAAGCACGGAGGGGTGGGTACATTACAGGAAGTGGTGTAGCTTTAATTTGGTCATTTGTAACTAGTTTACGTTAGAGCTGGAGAAGAAAGGAAATGGACTATTTAAGTCTTCTCGCATTACAGCAGAGGACAATGTGTACCATTGATGGCCACACACATACCTGCAGATCAGCACCTTTGTGTTTTAGTTTGTGAGCGCCACACACTGTTTATTTCATAGACTGTGTGTGTGTGTGTGTGTTTGAGTCTCGTCACCCTGGTGCCAGTCGTCCTCTCCTCTGACCCCGATCTCCGTCACCTGTCCTCTCAGATCACAGACACACAACACGCACACATCAACAGACATCTATAGACGCACACGGTTGCTGTGACCCTTTCCTGGAGTTGAAACACAATCGTTGTTGCCAGTCGTACAAAACCTGCCAGCACAGCAAGGTTTTGTTTTGTTTTCTGAGAGTGGGTTTGAGATGAGTGACCAGCTGATTTTCTTTTAATTTATAAGGTCACGTAGGAATGTTTAAAGTTTTTTTTTTTACCCCCTGCAGATTACATTACTTCTATGTTGCAAATGGGTTGCAAAGATGTGGCTAACCCTAACCAAAAATGCAAGAAGGAAAAAATATTTTACGTCTGGATTCATCTTAAGTTTTTGTACAAAACTTTATTAAATGCAGTAATTTTTGGGCAGGCTGCCCTTTATACCACCAAATTTAATTAATTAAAGTTTTGTTTGGCAGCTTCCTTCGGTGCACCGTAGTTTTACCATGTTGGCTAATCTTATAAAAAATTATTACCTGTTGTGATAATTGTTTGGACACACGTTACAACTTGCCAGCTTTCTGCTTTCTAATTTCAAATCATGTCTACCACAGATTAAACACAACTGTGCTTTTATAGACATAAACAAAACCATTAAGTAGACGTTAATGGTACGACAAAACCGTAGATGGCGTCAATAAGCCGCTGTGTTGGTGAGAAGTTGTTTTCATGCATTTATTTGTATTTATTTTTATTTTAAAAGGACATGTTTTGTTTACTTCCTGACTATCATATCCTGAAAAACCTCATTATTATCATTTTTAGCCCATTTGCAGTTACAACCCCTGGCAAAAACTACAAAATCACAGCTTTTAGAGGATGTTGTTCAGTTGTTTGATGACACATGCCACAAAACTCACAGTTTAATGATTTCTTATAAAATAATTTGACTTTGCTTTATACATGTAGTTGGCTCCTTTTGTTGTTGGCTTATCGATGTGACGTGGGACATTCATTTTTGCGCTTTTAAGCAGGCAGAAAAGTTAGTCACAGATAGAATCAACATTTGTGTAACACATCCCATTTGTCACAAATCAAACCTCGTGTTGTGTTTTTTTTTTTTTACCAGTCTGTCTATAATGATTGTTCTCTGTGGGGAAGAGATTGTTTAAGGACTATATGTTTTCTGTATTTTTGGTCTATGTGAACGTTTGTATCAATTTTTTTCATCTCATCTCTGCGACATTATACATACCTATTTGTCTGTTTTTGTTACAGGAACAGAAGTCATCATCTGGCCGATACAACATGTCACAATGTCCCAACTCCAGGTCCTTGACCACATCAGATGACCAGCCGCACATCGGTAACTACCGGTTACTGAAAACCATAGGCAAAGGCAATTTCGCCAAGGTCAAGCTGGCACGACACGTCCTCACTGGAAAAGAGGTAGGCACACGCTGAAAGCTTTAATCAAATCCAGTCGTTCCAGTGTTCGAACCTTTTTAAACCCCCTCAGCAGGTGTTTTGGCAAACTCAGTTTCTCTATAAGTGTGTTCCTTTTTGTCCAAATGTAAAACATTTTAGGCTTCTTACAAATATCTTTTAAGTCTTCAGGCAGGTTGAGTAACCTTAAAAGCTCTGTTACAGTGTTGTTTGGTGTGAGGAGGTGAGGTTTTTGGTTTTCTGGTCACGTTGTGTGACCGTTCAGTCCAACCTAATGGTACACAATGTGACTTGACATCAGAAGACACCAGCAGCACAGTCAGTGCTGACCACAATATCAGGACTTTTTGCTTCTTAGCACATCTGAAATCTACATGACTTGCTCATATATTATCACAAGAGATAAGTGTAGATTTTAGAGTTTAGACTTTAACTGAGGAATGGATTCATCAGGTTGTGGTGCTGCTGCGTTGTCTGAAACAGAACCAACATTTAACTGTTTTGTGAGACTCTGTGATCCCTGTAGATTGTGGGACATCTTTGAGCTTGAACTGTTTTTTGCTGCTGAATTAAGAGTGTGTTTTGTTCTCAGAAAAACAAAATGTAAACTTTCTCCTGAAGAGCCTGAGAGTATAACACTAGCTCAAACTTTAGCATTGGTGCTATACATTAGCACTAAGAGAACCAATGGCTGAATCTGGCACCCGTTGCTTTCAGAGCTGAGGTGGAGTTGCTAACACCGACAGTAGTAGCTTCATTGTTTGCTAAAATTTAACTTAAAGGAATCCATGATTAGATGTAACATTAGACTTTATTTGATAAACATATATTTTAACTGTAAAATAAAGACTGTAAAAATACTGTAGGTTGTTTAGTTTTGTAAATTTTTAAAAAATATATTTTAACACGGACGGAGCCATTTTATTTACACGCAAAGCATTCTGGGTAAATTATGATGTGGATAGGTCATCGGTGTGAGCGAGCTATATCCACCCTGAAGGTTAATCTTGGACAATATCTGACGATCGGCTCTTTTAAATGAAACCAGAGAGCGTTGACAGAGAGGAGAAGGTAGAAACGACTCAGTCTGCAACTGAAAATATAGATGGAGAACAACAGAGCTGCTTCATGGAAGAAGAACCTCAGCTTAGTCTGTTAGCTTTAGCGCAGACGCTATTGTCTTATATGTATTAGCTCGGCGCTAGTGCAACAAACAAACAAGCTAAACTGAGGTCCTCCATTTGTTCAGTTTAGTCATTTTTGCGTTCCCCTCTGTCATGTGGATGGAGGACCTCAGTGATGATAGGAGAATGTGTAGCGCTGAGCTAATACATATATATGGTGATAGCATCGGGGCTAAGGCTAATAGGCTACGTTTTTTGTTTATTTTTAGAATTTTGGAGAAAAATGGCAATTTACCGCCTTGCTTACAAAATCGCAATATATCACGTTATATAATGCTGGTATGGGTGAACCAATCTGATATAAAAATATCAAATATCAGATTTTATTGGCCTGCATCTCTGATATTCGCACTCTGATACAAGCAGTCCATTCCAATAGTCTGCTCAGGATTTCTATCCAGCATAAATAAATAAAGTGAACTTGAATAGATATTTTACACTTTAAAGGTATATTTTGTTTTTATTGGATTTATTGAGGTAATTTTTCAGGCCCAGGCCTTTTTCATATATAGTACTAAATCAGATATATACCCAAGCTAATGCAGGCTGAATGGTCACGCCACATTTCACCCAACGTTTCCACCTTTTGAGTTCTGGTTGAGGTGGATCCAGATATTATGAGTACATGCTGAATATTTGAATTCATGAGGAATAGTTCATTTGAAGGTTTTAGTTGTGTTTAAGAGCTACTGATTGTTTAACCTGTGCAGAGTTCAGTAAAAAAAGGGCTTGGATGTTATTATTTGTCAAATGTAGACAAATCCTCCTTATTGTTTGACTAATTTCTAAATGTTTAGTTTCCTGGTAGCTACAGCTACAGAAGTCTGATCTGATCTAAGGCTTGCACAGGTTTAGATTCTACATCTACTGCAGCAGATTAGATCAGCATTGTCAGCCTGAGAGAGAAAAAGAAAAAAAAAAGCTTAAATGTTTCCGGTGTGCTGTAACTCTGTGATCTGTCTGTTTCACGGAGGAGCCGTGTCTTCCCTGAGCTCAGGCCGGGTTCCGTCTGACTCCCAGTCGAGTGGGTTTTATGACTTCAGGAGAGGAACACAGTGGGCGGGCTCTGTCGATACGTGACAGCCCTGTGCCTGACACTCTGATAACGCACCACGTGACTCGCCGCTCACACAGAAAAACAAGGGAGAGTCAAGAGGGCAGAGAAGAGTCAGACAGGCACAACCAGAAAGAGCAGTGAATGAAAGAAAGAAAGTTAGTCGACAAAAAAAAAGTAGATCTCTCTGTTCTGTGTTCTCACAAAGAAAAATTCTTTGTTTCCCTGCCTTTATATTGTCTTCTTTTGTTCTGTTTCATTTATTAGTGCCCACATCAGAAAAGTGTTGGCAGACAATAATGTTTTTGCTCGTCTGCTGTGCTTGTTGGTATCTTTTTCTGTTACCAAAATATGTCATGACCCACTGGATGGATTTTTCTGAAACTCAAAGGAATAACTACAGCTGATTAGCATTTCAACTTAGCCTGATTCAAGATGGCTGCTACAGCTTTCTGACCTTAAAAACACAAAAAGTGTCAGTAGGGCTGTCACCATAACCAATAAATCAATTATTCTCATGATAAATTGAAATGAGGTTGATAATTCATTAAATCGTTTTATTACTTTAAAATGATCTCCAAACAATATTATCGTTTATCGCAATAGTTTCTTATATATGGTCCAGCAGAATTTGTTATTATGACAGGCCCACAAGTCAGTCTATTTTACACATATTGACCTAAAGTTTGGTGTAGTTTTGTCTGAGACTGATACATATTTAGAATGCTAATCATTTAATTTAATTAAATGACTTTTTCAGGAAATAATTGAATGTTCTTCTACAATTAATCAACCTTTGAAAACCGATTTGAGATGTCCGTCACTGCCATCTCACCTTAGAACAAACAAAAAGGTCAGAATTCAGTTAATCATCCAGATATTTTGCTACAAACTGGTGTGGTAGCTGAGATTTATTCACAACAAAAACTACCACTGTGGGGTTTGTTTGTGCATCCACCAGCTGCTTCTGTGAGCACCATGCATCAGTGCTTTAAATGACATTAATAAGAGGATGTAATAATCAGTTCCTGTTTCTCTTCCAGGTGGCTGTCAAGATCATAGATAAAACACAGCTCAACTCTTCCAGTTTGCAAAAGGTGGGTTTCTTTGACTCGCTCTCACTCCTAAACGGGCCCAGAATTTGAAAAGTCACTCTTCCTTTATCGCTTTTTTCTCCAAAGTCGCTCTTCCTGCCCCACACGTTCTCTTCTCTCGCCGTCTGAAACGGTCCGGTTTTTCAGAGAGAGTTTAATTACAGGAAACAAGCTGCAATTACTTCCTTTGATGGTGGCAGGGTGGGGTCTGTCCACTTACACGCATACGGCCCAACCGTGCGCACTCTCACACTGAAAGCACATACCAGACTCGCATGTAAAATATGTTTGTAAAAACAAGAACATAGAATCTGGTTTAGATGATTTGAGTTTGTAAGCATACATGTAGGAAATAACTGTAACATAAAAGCACACCATCCCTCTGATGGTTTGACCATTCTGGGCTCCTTTTTTTCTCGCAGCTCTTCCGGGAGGTGAGAATCATGAAGATGTTGAATCATCCCAACATAGGTGAGTCGAAAAGAAAAAGTTGTTCGAATGGTCGTTCCGTTTATCTCAACCTCTATCCATCTGTCTTCCACCTCCCCCCATTCTTCCTCTCTTTATTTTCCTCTCCGCCTGCAGTCAAGCTCTTTGAGGTGATAGAGACAGAGAAGACTTTGTACCTGGTAATGGAGTACGCCAGTGGAGGTAAGCACATAGTTCTGTGAAATCATTGACCCTGCAGCTTGTATGTTATATAATAGGCTAAAGGTCTCAGCAAAACATAAGTTTATTAACGTATGAGTGAAAACAAAACCGAGGAAAATATGACTTATTATGGATTAATTATTTTTACTGTAAAGCTGAGAAAATAATGTTTTTAAAATATTAACTCAGACTTGTTTGGTTCATCATTGTCTTCTTTTTTTTCTGGTTTTAGGGGAAACAAGTTTTGGGTTTCAACACTGAATCTTGTCTCTTCTTTTCTTTTATTTCAGGAGAAGTATTTGATTACTTGGTGGCCCATGGCAGGATGAAGGAAAAAGAAGCACGTGCCAAATTCAGACAGGTGTGTTTGGGGGGAAAAACATCCACCTGTACCAGGGCCATACATATCATATTGCAATTCTTTTTACAGCAAATCACAGTTTTAGGCACAGTTTTGTATTTTTTATTTTTTATTTTGCAAGTTACAAGTTAGAATCATATAGCAAAAAATAGATCAAACATTTCTTAATAGATTTTAATGAGTTTAGTGCAATATGTCAACTTGGACTGATGATAATATTAATAATAATAATAATAATGATAATAATAATGATAATAATAGTAAAAGTAGCAAAATGCCATCTTAAAGTACCTAAAATCAGCCTGAACATACATGTTTTTGGACTGTGAGAGGAAACCGGAGTACCCAGAGAAGAGGAGAATGCACACAGAAAGACCCCAGGCCCAACCCAAGACTGGAACCCAGGACCTTCTTGCTGTGAGACAACAGTGCTAACCACTACTCCACTGTGCTGCCCAAAAAACTGCTTGCTAAAAAGCTAAAAGTAGTAAAAAGATATTTTTAAAGTAGCAAAATGCTGGCTAGCTAATAGGAACAACAGGCTAGCTAGCAGCTACAGTGGAATTAGTTAGTAGAGTTAGTATAGGCAGAATTTGCATTAGCAGAATTAGCTTTAGTAGTTTTATTCCAGCTTGCTTCTTCTGAACAGTCAACGTGCCCCACATGGTTGTTCAGTGTTAGCTTTTGCACTGAGCTCCTGGGAAACCCCGTCTGCTGCAGGATACTTCGCTGCACAGGGTTTCTTACATCTGGAGTTTAAGAGAAAGGGGAAACAAAATTCAGATTTGACGCTATTTGTCCACAAATCGGTCTACACTTTTCTGCAGATAGATTCCTCTGTTCACAACGTCTGTTTTTAACCTCTAGATATACCCGTCGACTTCTGAAAGCAAACTGTTTTCTTTCTTTCTTTATTTTTGGACACGAGTAGTTAACGCAAAATTTGGTGTCCGAGTGCTTTCAGCATGAACAAACATGCCCACGAACTTCTGACCAATCCCCGGTCAGTTCTTATGCTGATGGGCTGTGAAAAGTTCTCTCGACTGGTTGTGACAAGAAGGGATGGAAGAATCGAAGCTGCAAACAGAATGATGCCGTTTTCGTCACACAGGTGCGACAATAAGAGCTGATTTCAGCGGTTCGGCAGAGGCCTTTAGTTCTTTTGAAGGCAGCTCTGAAAACCTTGACTCGTTTGAGGTAAATTGAACTGCGTACAGTTAATTAATGACAAGTTAGAATGTAATTTTGAGGAACAGCTTTGCATAATGTCTTATTTTTAATTATTAATTGATGGTTGCGGGATAAAATATAAACGTTTGCATTGAGTTTGAATCCCACGACCTCGTTTGTACCTCATAATTGCCTCCTGATTAAATCCTAATTAAGCGTACACATTGTCTTTTACCTAATTGTCTAATGATCTGTCTCATCGTCATGTTTTTCTTTTTTTTCTTGATCTCCAGATTGTGTCAGCGGTGCAGTATTGCCATCAGAAATGTATAGTACACAGAGACCTCAAGGTGAGCACGCACACATGAAACAAACATGTGATTGTGTAAAGGAAGCTCCCGCTCTCTGTCTCAGCCTATTAATCTTCATATGATTTCAATTTTTTTTGATTAAATGCTGCCCCCACAAACAAGTAACCCAAAGGTTAATCACAGAGATGAGCTAATGGCCTCATTTTAGCGTTACACACACACGCACACACACACACACACACACACACACACACACACACACGTGTATATTCTATTCTGCTTTGTTTGTTTTATTTCTCTTTAATTCACAGTTTAGCTCCAGAACTCACTCCCAGCTTGTGCTCTCTGATCCAGCCTTCCAGGTCACTGTGGCTCATTGTGTTTTTCAGGGTTATAAATCCTCTTATTGGGCCAGAAGGCAGACGTGTAGACATTATCATGATTACTGCTGCAGTCACCTCAGAGGAACCCGCTGAAGCGGATAGTTTTTATTTTTATTGGAGTTTTAAGGTTTGACACAGAAGGTGGTGAAGTTTTTTTCTTAAGCTTTTCAAGTCAAAATGGTTAATTTCCAAAAATGACAACGTGGGAAATTAAAGGTTTCTACTAGATGTACAGTTCTCATTATTATAATCCTGAACTTTGTCTGAATCACTCAGAATTTAAGGGGCGAATGTAAAATCCAGCAACTAAATAATTAGGCAGTATAAAAAAATCTATTTAATTTTAATGTGTTTTAGGTGTAGATAAAACTAAGTAGTAATAAATGTTAGTGTTTTCAGACGAGTGAATTTAATCAAATTAAAAGTTGTTGAAATTAGCAGGTAATTTTTTTATTTTACAGTGGCTATATATTAAAAAAATAAAATGTTAGAGGGTTCATTTACAGATTATTGGGTCTTTAAAAATGACTCAAATTTTTAAAAATTGAGTTTGTAGAAGTATGAAATGTGTGTAGGAACACTGGTTGATCCTTTTCAGTGAGTTTTAATCAATATTTAAGGCTAAAACTATTCTGACTTTATTAAAGTCAGGAAAAATAATTATTTATTTAAAATAAAAAGTTTTTGTGTGTGGAGTGAAAGAGTTGAAGCAATGTCCAAATTTAAAATTCTTTAAAAGAAAATATAAGGAAATTATTTTTTTACAGTATAAAGATATTTAAAAATATGACAATAACCTACTTTAAGAAATATTATTTGCATATTGTATTATGTCTATTATTCTGTTAGTGGTTGCAATGATAGGGAGTCAGATTAGTGAAATAAATTTGTACTTTGTGCTAATTCTAATTTAATTTAATTTTTTTCAGTTTTTTCTTTTTTGTTTCTCTCTTTGCTTAAAATAATTGTCTGTAAATAGTTAGCATGTCTTAAAATAAACCATTTATTCATTTGTTCACTTCAGCTCAGGGGTTAGAGACGATGTCCATTTATTTTATTTTTATTTTTTTTGGTATTTACTGTGCTTATTCACCCAGAAACTCGCAGAAGCTGCAGAGTATTCAGAGCAAGTTGAAAGGAGAGCACACTTGTTGCTAGGCAACCCCAGCCTCCCCACTTGGTGGCTCACTTTATGCTTAAAGAAACACACACAATCACACACAATCACACACAAAGGTATAAGCTCTGGCAGCTCACTTTCCCATTGTGTGCTGACTGCCAGCCCCACACTATTACTCTCAAAGTGCTCTTTTGATCCAACAGAGTTTTTTTTCCCCCTAAAGAGTGTTCGACAACAGTCTTTAACTAAGTGGAGTATTTATTTATTTCAAAATGTGATAAATACTTTATCTGAAGTGTCCAAAATGTCATTCTTAGCCCACTTTCCCTGCCTGCTAGTAAAGCTAGTTTCAATCAATACCAGCTGGGAAATCCCAATATTCAAATATGGTTTGAGGTTTCCTCTTTCAAATTACCTCAAGAAACTTTCATAAAAATATGCAAAAAGTAGCATTTAGATTGATTTTGCAGGGGACTTCTCTATTAGCAAATGAAGCCACATCTCTGGAAGCACTTATGTCAGGATGATGGAGGTATCGAAATGTAGCTTCATTCTGTCAATGTGCTTCGATTAGTTTGACCAAATTAATTCCTGATTTGATGAGATGTAGAATAGAAGAATAGAAATAGTCTTTATTGTCCCGCCAAGGGGAAATTCAAGTGTCACAGCAGCATCCGTACAGAGGTTCACACACCAGTTATTTTACAAACTATAGATAGTGCACACAGAACAAGAATTAACACTGACTAGCCATGATACAACTACAATTAATAAAAAATATAATATAAAGAATTGTGCAAGAATAGAGAAAAGATGTTTTTGTTTTAGAGACATTAGACTATCAGAATCTAACATTAGGAATCAGAAATTGTCTGTTTTCAGTGCAAAACAATCACAACAGACCAATAAGTATCATATTAGACTTTCACACCCTGTGTGTTTATGTTTTTATAGTTTGAACTCCAACATTCTGATTATTTCACCTCTGTCTCACGTCAGGCTGAAAACCTGCTGCTAGACGCAGACATGAACATCAAGATAGCTGATTTTGGCTTCAGTAACGAGTTTACTCTGGGGAACAAGCTGGACACTTTCTGCGGCTCCCCGCCCTACGCCGCCCCTGAGCTCTTTCAGGGCAAGAAGTACGACGGACCTGAAGTGGACGTCTGGAGCCTGGGGGTGATCCTCTACACGCTGGTCAGCGGCTCGCTGCCTTTTGATGGACAAAACCTCAAGGTTGGGAAGAGGAGAGAGTTTGTTTTTGTGTCTGTTCTTGTGGGTTACATAATCTGATGTCTGCGTTCTGTGGGCGGTTGTAGTATTTATCGTGCTGGTTTCTGTTCCTTTTGGCCTACTGAAATTAAAAACTAAGTTCATGACTCATTTTGGAAGCACAGACTCATTTTAGTGCACAATGTGACATTAAACTTGATGTGAACGATGTCAGAAAGACTTTGAAACACAATTCTGGCTTGTTTAGCTTAGTCATGAGCTACATTTAGTTCTGCTATCAGAGACGCACCAATGGCTTGGATTTGAATTGGTTTATTTAACACAAAGTCATCAATGCAATGAAATGCTTAGGATGAGAAGAACCTTCTAAAAAGTTTTTTAAATATTACATTATAGTCTGAATCTTGTCAAATTAAGTGAAATAATCTGCCTGTGCAGTAAGACAACTGCACTCATTAAGACATTTCCAGGCTAACAATATTAACAATCTAACACATTCTGCTTTTGCTCAGTTTATCAGTTTCAAAACAAGATCAGAAATACTGTTTGGATGGATATAAGATTGTAAGATTTGGTTAGATGGGCAGTTTTTCCAGTTCTGTAAGCATGCAACAGAAATACAAAATTAAAATGTATTAGATAGTTTGCATTTTCAAAGAAAATGCGACATGAATGCTTAATGATGAAAAGTTTTTGCAAAAATAAAAAAAAAATCTACACAAATCTTGCTGTTTGTTGTAAAATAGCCCAGAAAGCTGAAAATAGCAGAAAAGTAGCTGAAAAGGCTCAATCTAGCACAAAGAAGAGCCTGTTTGCAAAATTAAGCAGCTGAGAAGGGCTAAAATCAGCTGATAATTGCTAAAAGTAATTTAAATTGCAGAAAACAACTGAAAGAAACATAAAAAATTAGCAGAAGCTGATAGAATCACAGAACGTATTACCAGAATAGCTGAAAAGAGCAGAAAGATGCTAATATTATCAATAAAGAAGTTGACAGAAGCTAAAATTACCACGAAGTAAAAAAAAAAGTGTTAAGTGCAGAAGAAGTGTAATTGTTTTAAAAGGATTTAAGGATATTGAAGACAGCTCCATTAATTTTTATTGAGAACAAAAATGGAAAGGCTAAATATCTCAAAAAGATGCGAGCTGAAAAACGTACAGAAGAAAACTCATCACAATAGCTTGACTGCTTGATTGCATTCACACAAATATTTACCAAGTACAAAAGAAATATGGTAAACGATATAGTAAAATATAACAGTACAAGTTGGATGAATAAAGTATAGAATATTTTACAGGTAATGTTCCTTAGATGATTATCGTATGGAACATGACATTTAATCATAAAAGTGGTTGAAGTTGTTTTTAACTGGAACCAGTGTTTAAAAGTCAGAATTTTTTTAACAAAAAATAAAACATTTTAATTTAATAAATGGATCACCTGTTTTCTGTGATGTACTTTATTCAGGGTGTAGCCACAGTTTGCGTTTTGATGTCTTAAAGTTGCAGAATACAGGTGATTTGCAGTGATTTATTTTGTTAAAAAAAAGCTTAAATGGTTGATTTTTCTCTGTTCTTCTCGTTCTGCAGGAATTGCGAGAGCGCGTGCTGCGTGGTAAATACAGGATTCCTTTCTACATGTCCACGGACTGTGAGAACTTGCTGAAAAAGTTTCTGATTCTGAACCCTTCTAAAAGAGGCAGCCTCGAGGTAAACAAAGCAGACAGCAGATGACAGGAGAAGAAGGGAAATCCCATTTTATACCCGTTTTATTAGAAAACATCGTTTAAATTTCACTTGAGTCAATAAACATTCTGCATTTTTTTTATACGAGTGGGGCACTGATTGTATATGAATGTTTTTCATTTATGAGCCACAAAATTTGCTCTTAATTTGACTTAATGGAAAAGGATAATATTTTGTTTCATCAAGCTAAATATTGCTGGAAAGACCTTTTATTCCTGGAGTTAGTGTCCAACCAAAACAATATTGAAGCTGTTTGAATCATTACCAGTTTCTCACATTCCATCATCAGTGTGGTTTTTTTAAGTCTGGGGACATTTTAGCTCTTCTTATTCTGACGTTTGTAGATATTTATGTGTATTTTCTGTAAATAGCCCAAACTCCACCAAAAGCGAAGGTGTTAATGAGCAAGATAAAGTTATGCTGTTCAACAGCTCCTGTTATCCTGAATGTGTTTGATCCCAGCAGCAGATAATGAGGGACCGATGGATGAACGTGGGCTACGAGGAGGATGAACTCAAACCCTACATCGAACCTCAGCCAGATTATAAGGACCCAAGGAGATCAGGTAGGCAGCAGAAATACTCAAATTTACATGAAAAAAATCCCCTTTTATTAACTAGCACAAATATATATAAGTGCACAGTGTGTTTGTAATGCTAATCTGTTTCATTGGTGTTTTTGTGCAGAGAAAATGCTGCGGATGGGATATTCTCAAGAAGAGATTCAGGACTCACTGGTGAACCAGAAGTACAATGAAGTGATGGCTACGTACCTGCTTCTGGACTACAGAAACTCTGAGGTAGATGCTTCTCTCACACATTCAGTTTGTTGTTTGGTCTTACTACCAGTACTACAGTTGGGTGGTAATGATCATTTTAATACTGCGGTATAACCTTCAGAAAATACAGAGGTATACAGTATTACAGAGGGATGTGGTGCCGGGGGTTATACATGTGACATGTTGAGTAATTAATAATTAACGGAGAAATGGCAACTTGTGAGTTTTTACATGCACGTTCTAGAGGCAAGGAGGCATTGGGGGAAAACTGACATTTTGTCACTCAGTCTGAGAGCAGCAGGAGTCACATAATGACGTTTTCCTCTTTTTATGTCGAAGAAATCAAAATACCTCCAAGTACTTGTTTTTGTAGGGTATTAAGTTTCAGAATAATCTGTTGTATCCACGCTGCTGCATACCTTCATCCAGTCTTTGTGCCGATAAAAATATAGTTATTTTCTTCTTCTGAAAGTTTTCAGTTGGCACATCGCCTCACGTGATTAATATATCGTCATAATTTTTAAATATGATGTTTGATGTATGTTTTAATACTACGGCAAACCAAAATACTGTCATACTTTTTACCTGTGTTTTTGTGTCGTATAATAGAGTAGCAGGAGAAACTCCATTGGTGTTTGTTGTAACTGCTACAGTTTAGCGTTTTGTAGTGTTTTGCTACATTTAGCTTGCTGCTGATTGTAGCTGGTTTAGCAAAGTTCTTCAGAACTCAGCATTCACTTTACTTTTTTACAGAAAATGCATTTTACTACGATTTAGTTTGTATCTACATTTTACTGTGTCTTCTTTATTCTAACATACATTAAAAGCTTGTTTTTTTTCCTTACTCAGCTGGATGAAGGTTGCCTTAAGCCACGACAAGGAAGTGATTTAAGCACCATAAACGCCCCCTCCCCGCCTCACAAGGTATGAAACCTCATTAAAGCACATGAGGATATTTGATTTGTCTTTTTTCGTATCTTGTTTTAGACTTTTTATTATATCTTCAATTTAAATTATTGCTAATGTTGCTCATTTTACGTATTGGGTTTCGTGTTAATTTTATTTTAGAAACTTTTTGTATAAAAGCATCTGTAAATATTATTTTTAGATTTAGATTAGATTTAAACTTAATTTCATAAAACAAAACAAAAAATATATGTACAATAAAAATATTTATATGTACAATAAAAAAAGAAAATACAATGAAATGAAATGAAAGGTAGCAGAGAGAAGAAAAAAATCTTATATCTGCCCCTTTTTTCTTAAGTGTAAATTCAAACTATAATAATTTTCAGTTAACAAAACAAAACATTGAATCTTTCAAGAACCACAAATTAAATAACTACATATTAAACCATATCATATTTTTAAATATTATTTTTAAATTTGAACCTGTCTAAATACTAATAAGAAAAGTTGACTGACCTGAAGTTGTCTTGTCTCTCTAAGGTACAGCGCAGCGTGTCATCCAACCAGAAGCCTCAGAACCGCAGAACCACTGAGCAGGGTGAGTGTGTTTGGGGAAAAATGGATGGAGATGAGGTTAAAATCAAAAATCAAATGAAAGAAAGAGATGAAGGAGGTGGTGTCAGAGTTTAAGATTGACTTTTTATTTATTTGTCTGCTTGTTTTTTAGGCTCCTCCTACTCCAAGAGAGGAGGTCAGTCAGACAACCGATCTGGAGTGGAGGATTCTGGGAGGAAAAGTTCATCAGGCAGCTCCACTACCAAGGTGCCGGCCAGCCCTCTGGTGTCATCTGACCGCAAGAAGAGCGCCACGCCTTCCACTGTGAGTCCTGACACCAACAGATCAACTAAAGTTGTTTTCTTTTTATTTACACAGCTCGATCAGCAGAAACATCTATTATATCATGTTTTCTGACACCATTCAATTAAAAAAAAATTATTAATTTCATTAAAAAATAACTATATACAATAAAAACAAAGAAAATACACAAATCAAAATAAAATGAAAGGTAGCTGAAGAAGAATAAATCTCGTAATGGCTGCCCCTTTTATCCCCAGAATATATTCAAACAAAAAAAACTTTACAAAACAAAACAATTGAGGGTCAAAGCTTCAATTTACCTCAGCTGAAAACAAACAAGTATGAACAATCATATATTAAATCAACTGATCTGTGTCAGGTGTTTTAAGAAATTTACCTTTATTTTGAAAGTCACTTTTCTCCTAGCTTATGAGCTGACATCAGCTGGAAGTTCAAAGATCAGCAGTAATTCTAGTTAAACATTAACTTTGATAAATGCTGATTAACACACAAAATTTGCCACACTTTTATCTACTGTCTTCATTTTGTGAAGTCATTTTCAAATCTTGTCAAATTTATTCAGCTTGTTCTGTAGATTTGCACATCCAGTTAGAATATTTGTATCTGCTGGTGAAAACACATCTGCCATCAGAAGAAAAGACATGGAGTTTCAACATAACATGTTGTTATCATGTTATCATTTGTATAATGAATATGGCTGTGCAGGAACAACAAGCTCCACTATTCTAATGTCAACAGATACCAGAAGTGGTATTTTAACCAAGAGAGGAAGTCTGTCTTAGTGGTGTTAAAAAAAGGAGAAAAAAAAGAGTTAGTTTATGACAGGTGGTTTTACAGTTTTACCAGGCGTGTGACAAGTACCAGCAAATATAAAAAAAAAATAATCCAAAATACTGGATAAGTACTCCAAAAATAAACACAATTTCATTGAAATTTGCTAATAAAGCAGAAACACTAGCTATAAGCTAAAAGTAGCAAAATTATTGCTAATAGCAAATTTGGTAAAAGTAGCAAAACCATAGCTAAAATCTTATTGTAGCAAATGATTCATTAAAAGCTAAAAGTATCAAAAGGTATTAGAAAAATATAAAAGCAAGTAGTTGAAGCAACTATTATGGGGTAATAATTTGTAAATAAAGTTTTTTTTAAAAAAGTCACAGCATTCATCTGAATAATAAATGTTTTGACATATGAATGTTTCAACAAACTGCTTCCCTATATCTCTCTCACTCTGAGGTCTGTGTTTGAACTGATTCTTATTTATACGTGGGCTTTGGTGGCAACATGAAATGTGTGTGTGTGTGTAGGAGTGTGGAGTCTTAAGTTAAGCAAGATTTTAGTGGTAAAATAGGCAAGCTTCAGAAAAATAACTAAAGGCAAAATCCCCTTCAGGTTTAATTAGGTCTTGATTAAATCAGTGTTATGTAATTTAATCCTGTCGCTGCTAACATTTTATATTTTGCATCTCTCTCCCTCTTCAGAATAGCATCCTATCCACCGGTACCAGTCGCAGTCGGAACTCCCCGCTGACTGAGAGAGCCACGCTCGGCCAGGGCATCCAGAACGGCAAGGACAGGTACGCAGACGCACACAAATATCAGGTGTCATTTTAAAGTCGAGGGTGAACACTCCCACACGCAGCCGCGCGGCAGAACAGGAACACGCTCCTGATGGTTTGTGAATGAAGCGGCCCCACAGCTGTGTCCGTCACTGATCCCCACATTTTGGCTGGCGCACGCCGCAACGCTGCCAGCTGGCTCTGGGAGGGGTAAGCCCTCCTGGACCTGAAAATCAGGCCAAACCTCCGCTAGATTACAGATTACAGATCCACGATGGTCACAAGGAGGCCCGCCGGTCGGAGCAGGGAGTTCGAGGGAAACAATCCTTGGCCGGAGCAAAAAAAAAAAAAAAGGAACACAGACTGCCTCTTTTCTTTTTCTGTATTGGGACACACTCATTTCCTAAATCTAGTTTTCACCTCTCCTCTCTTCCTCTGCTACTTTGAACCTCTCCAGTTCAGACAAAAATAGAATTTGTCTGAACTGGAGTGTCTTCAGTTAAAGTGATAGTTCAGATCTTTTAAAGTGAGCTTCTGAAGAAATGTTATGAACAATGATCATCTTACCTGTTCTAGATAGCTTTTTGAAGGTTTGCAACCTTTTATAATGGGAAATAAATACAGTTTGTTTGCAGCCTCAAAATCTAACCAACTGTTAAAATTAGGCTAAACTATTCCGACAACTGTGTGTTTGTTTATTTATATATAAACATTAACATTTTTAAATTATTTGATTGTGTAGGCAAAAAGAACTGTTATGTACAAGACAATTATTAGTTTTTATAGAGCCATGTTAACCCATTTCAGTTTTTCTTAAATTTGTAGAAAATTATTACAACAATGAGCTCTCTCAATCAAAAAAAAAACTTTAAGTTGGAGACTTAATGTCTTAAACATGAAAATAGTTCAGTTTATTTAAGACAAACAAAAATTAGATCGCTAAACTAGTCAATTTTAATCTGACTGAAAGTTTTATGTACAGTTTAAACCACCTCATGTGACTTAAGGGCTGGTCCAACATAAATGGATTGTTGACTATGGAGGTAATTTTGTGTTTTATTATTCAAACAAAAAAGCAGTTTCAATCAAAATATGTTATTTCAATCAAAACATACATTTCAATTAAAAAAAATAATTAAAAAAGAATAATAATATCAACCAATAAAAATATATATATATTTTAACCAAAAAAATTATTTCAACCAAACAAAAACCTCTGAGAACATGAACATCCGGGGCGGGGTCTAAGCAGGAATTATTTAAGACGTGTCCCTATTGGTTAATGTGAACTGAAGTGATTTCCTTCAGTCCACACTAACCAATAGGGACATTATTATATAGTTGGGCTAACACAATACAATATATCACGATATATTGCGATACTGTTAGCAAGGAGATATATTGTGATATATTGTGATTTTTTTTTTGTCCAAAATTTCTATTTAATAAAAAAACTCAGTATGTATTTTACTTGTTTCATATTTCTTATTTTATCCATGTTTTCAATTATTAGACTAAATTTGCCAATAAATAGTTTGAAAATATATTTGTGGCAGCTTTTAGATTTTAATATTAATTTACTATAAAAATGTGGTCACCCAACACACTTAACATTAGCCAATATGCTGTAATTAAGTTCAGTTAACGGATGATATGAAGCTGCTGCACACAGAGTTTCCGGGATCAGCTGATCTTCATTCAGAAGGTGATTTGCATACCGGTGAGTCGAAGTCCTATACAGAACAGCAGGGCAGGTCCCGAAGAAAACCAGGAAAGAAATGGAGAAGCTAAACAACACAGCTAAATCACTTATAACAAAACCACAGCAAGATAAACTTAAAGTGTAACGTCTTGGATGAGATCAGCTGGACATTGAGAGCAGCAGACAGAGCCGTTGGCAGGAAAGTTGACATTTTAAACCTTAATTAAAAATCGATACAGGGCTTTAGAGAACCGATACAGTATTGGGAAAGGAAATATTGCAATATTTCAGTGTATTGATATTTTCTTACACTCCTATTTTATCATTATTTTTTTGATTGATTCATTGAAATTACTTTTTTTGACTGAAACTGCTTTATGTTTGATTGAATAATAAAAACCAAAAATGACCTCCACAAAACCTCTTAAAACAACTCAAATCTCAAAAATATATCAGTTTAGGTGAATGATGGTTTATAAAACTTTTATGCTCATGTAAATGTTGCATTATACTGGTATTCTGGCAGAAATATCTTTCTGCTCCTACTGGAAGGACCCCAGGCTGCACTAAATGTGCTACAGCTAGCTGCTGCTGCTATTTGTGCTTGCAACTAATCAAAGCATTCTGTGTGAATACCTGTGTAACACAACATTAACGACAGTAAAATTGTTGAAATTGGAGTCGTTTTAAGACGACAGCAATACACTTTGCTCAGACTAGCCCTTAGCTCATCAGTCTCTTAGTTAAACTTAATTTCTGTGGACCGAGGTTGTTCATAGAGCTATCTGCAACCGGTAAGATATTTACTGTTTACAACCAGATTTCAAAGGTCTGAACTATAAAAGCAAAAACAAAATGTCTTTTCAATATTTTAAATTTTTAATTCATGGCACGGATTAGACCAAGCGCTAAATTCTGGGATTTACGCAACTCCTGCATCTCCACACACAACCATGCCTAACCAGCCATTATGCTCTGTGTGCTTTTTTCATAAACATTAAACCATCGTTCCAAATGTGACGCAGTGTTCGTGGTTCATAATGCTTCATTACTTGTTGTCAGTCTCAGATGACCTCATTTTGTCTCCAGCAAAGTGCTTTATTTGGGTTAGTTGAACAAATTTGACCTGTCTTACTCACTTCCTGGTACTGAATAGGTCATCTGAGTCATCATTGCTTTTGTTTTTAATTCTGTGGGTCTGTTAGCCTTGATAGGCTCTGCTAACTTAGTGGTTATCTGCTTTGATTTTAAAGTTGCTATTTTTTATACCATCGTTAATGCTTTGAAGTTTGGGCTGTTTTACTTGTTATACCCCACCCACCTCTCTCTCTCTCTGTGTCTTTTCTTTTTTTTAAATGTTCTTAATTTGGTCTTCTTTTATCTGTGTCTGAGCTCTTATCCCTCTGGACCCAAAGTCGCACACTTTTTCGGCGCCTTCCGTTTTCCTCTTGTCTTTATATTAATCTTTCTTATTTCTATTTTCCTTGCCTCTCTTTTTCTAAGAAGATTAGAAAGACTTGTGATGGAATATTAACCCTTTCTGGCAATGTATGGTCTTGATGCTGCTCTTTTAATAGGCTTTCCTGCCAAAATATGTAAACAGTACATGTACACACATGTAAACCCTGTAAATGTCAGATGATTCCATCTAATCCTTGTCAGAAAGACACTGTTCTTTCCAGCTGTGTGTTTATATTCTCTGTAATGAGCTCTCATTGGTTAAACTTTGGCTGCCAGTTCTCTCTGCCCTGCCTCTGGTACCACTCTCCGCTGTCCCTGACTGTTTTTTTTTTTTTTGTGTGTGTTCGGACTAAACCCAGTTAGTGAAATCTGCAGAGCTCCGTAGTGAGCTTTCTGGTTCTAGGAAGTGATTTTAAATATTTCACAGTATAAATAGAACTTAAAGGTTTGGATTGTGGTGCAAAATGAGGAAGGTTAGAAGAGGAAGAATTTTGCTGCTTTACAACAAAGGTCAAATTTGAAAAACTCAGAGCAACATTAAAGGGACAGTTCAACTCTGTTAAAGTGTTGCTTCTGTGGAAAATAAATACTGAAGGTTTCTTTGAATAACCAACGGGAATTTACAGACAACAAAAAACAAAAAGTTGTTGAGATTAGTCTCAATAAACACACACCAAAACAAATAATAGACACACAAACACAGAATTAAGCAACATGCAAAAGCTAGTCAAATAAAATAGGCAGTTCTGACCATTTTTGTTAAAATATCCCCTTTTTTTGGTAATTGGGCAGTCAGCCGTTCCCATCATATAAACATGTTTCAGTCTTTGCATCCATTGAGCAACAGTTGGTTGGCAGGGCTTTATTCAGTTCAGGATAATAGTCTTTACTACCAGAATGTGCAGTATGTAACGTTCTTTATTGAGTAAATCCTTGGGGTAATAAAAGGGTTCATGGGAAGATTTGTCCTTAGAATATCCTCAATCTTCTACTTAATGTTCTCCCAAAAGGGCTTGATTTTTGGGCAATCCCAAAAGATAGGGGAAGTTTCTTAATATGTGGGCGGAGTTTGTCCAAACCGTAATTTGTCGGATTAATTTAAACTTTCTTTTTTACATTTAAATCTTTATTTATTCATTAAAATTGTTCTGAAATGTAATTTCATTGTGTTCTGTACAATGACAATAAAGGGCTCACTCTCTAAAACAAAAAAAAATCTATATAAAATAAAACAAACAGAACAAAATTTATAAATGAAAGGAAAGGAAACTGAGGGAAGAAATTTGTTAAGTTAAAGTTAATTCTCAAAATCTTTAAAGAGTTCTTCTAGTATTTTATTGTCGCCCTTAAATTCCTCTGGTTTCTTTGCTTTGCACTTTTTGTCTTTTGTCTTCTTGCACAAGTTTCTCAGCCAGAGGAAAGTGTGTGAACATTTTGTGTTCTGTTTTGTGTTTTCTGTTAACTAGATTAAAAAAAAAGAAAGAAATGATGAAAACACAGAAACAGTTGCCCTCAGTCTGTGGTTTGGTTTCTTTTTGAGGAACCACAGAGATAAAAGAAGACCAACTTTGTTCTGTTTGCTGCACTTCCTGTTCTTCCTCTTGTCTCTCTGCTGTCCCCCCCCCTCCCCCTCTCTCTTCCTTACAATGTTTTGATGAGTGCTGCCTCTAACCATACTCCACCTCGCCTCCCCCCGCCCACCCTCACACACCCCCACCCCCCGCCCGCCTGTGTTTGTCTTCATGTGGATGCTGGATCCCTGCGAATGTGTTTGGACGGATGATTCGGGCGGGGTGTTCCTCCTACCAGCCGCCCCCCCCCCACCCCCCCGACACAATACCGGCTCCCGCG
>JARVGW010000001.1:14032218-14046094 GCA_031762495.1 Anablepsoides rubrolineatus | reverse complement strand
AGTAGCCAGTAGCATAACATTAGCTAATAGCAACATGATGATGGCTAATAGCAGCAGAACAGTAGCCAGTAGCATAACATTAGCTAATAGCAACATGATAATAGCTAATAGCAGCAGAACAGTAGCCAGTAGCATAACATTAGCTAATAGCAACATAATAGCTAATAGCAGCAGAACAGTAGCCAGTAGCATAACATTAGCTAATAGCAACATGATGATAGCTAATAGCAGCAGAACAGTAGCCAGTAGCATAACATTAGCTAATAGCAACATGATAATAGCTAATAGCAGCAGAAAAGTAGCAAAATGCAGCCAAACTTTAGCTGAATTCAATAAAAAGGTAGCCACAAGCAGCAGAATTGTAGCTAAAGGGAACAAAGCAATAACTAAAACTGGCAAAGCAGAAACTAATCGTATAAAAAACTAGTTATTAGCAAAACTGTAGCTAAAAGTATAAAATATATACTTAAATAAAATTAACGAATAGCAGCTAAAATGGGCAAAAGACAGTAGCTATGAGCTAAAAGTGACATAAGACAAAATGAAGTCAGTTTCTCGAAGCAGGTTATGTATAGGTAGTTAAAATATTAAAGTATGCAGAAATAAAGAAACTCTAAACAGGAAAACTCCACATTCAGGCTGAACAGCTGAACTCTCTCTATTAACCCGTGCAGTTTAAATCCACTGTGACGTTTCAGGAGTCCTTTTATTTCAGAAACATTGTCCTCTCTGCTCCGTCATCACAGTTCTATCAGCGTGGTTTTATTTTAAAGGAGCTGATCTCATCCACATCTAAACGAGTGCTGATCTGTAACTCTGCTAAAAGAGGAAGGGAGCAGCCGTGCCATCCCTGTAATTTTGGTCGCAGCAGCAGTTTTGTGACGAGGCAGTAATTTTGGTTGCGGTCCCGTTTCTGCTTGTGTGTTCAGTTCAGATTGCAGGAGTTAAACCGTGGGTCAAATAAAGGCTAAGGGGGTTCATTTCTTTTATCTTAAACCCTATTATTGTTCGTTTTAAATCTGTACATTCAGACAGTAATAATGTTAGGTTTAACAAATCATAGTTTATCAACACAAAATGAGTTGTGTGTTTTTAGGGGGCGTTTTATTCGTGACTTATTAGTTTTATTGGTGTAAGTAAACAAAGAGAAAATGGCTCGGTGAGAAAGAGGAGCTGGTTATTATCTGAGGAGGTCGTGAGAAGATGCACCACAGAGGAAGTAAAACAGAAGGGTTAAAAAATGGAGGCTGTTTTACTATGAGGATGTGTGAGGAAGTGGACGAGGAGGAAAATAATGTTGGCTCACTTTGGGTGTTTTTTGTCATTTTTATAAAAGTCAAAGATAAATAAATGAACATTTTAAAGGGACAGCTTGCATCTTTTGCAGTGATGTTCTGTGGAAAAAGCATAAACAGTATCCTACCTGTTGAAGATAGCTCCTGGAATCACAAGCTGCTGATCGATAATTAGCATTAATGCTAACCTAACATTGAAAACGTCACAGGAAAGCTAACACTATTAGGATTATGTTTAATTCTGGAGATTTCCACACAAATCAAGCATTTTGAAAGTTACGATTATAGTCAGTCGTGTGATGACTTCAGCTGTTATTTAGACAGGTTTTAGAAGAAAAAAAAAGACGAAAAGATGTGAAAACACAAATCTTTACTGCAACATTTCCACTACGGGAAGCTATGCTAACCACACAGCATAAAATAATTGTGTCTAAACAAAGTTTTTTAGGTTTGAAAACTGGTACGGAATCTTCCAAACTTTAACTCCTGCTGGAAGTGCTACAGCTAGCTGCTGCCGCTACCACTGTTTTTGCAAACAACCGTGAAAGTCAGCAATGTACAAGTTTATAAAGCAGGTTTTTTTTTCATTTTTCGCTGTAAAATTTTGGATGAAGTTGCTTTGAGATCACTCGGACTAGCCATTAGCTCGTCACTTCTGTCATGATTAAATTCTGTTGTTGTTTTTTTTTTTCTAAACGGAGGTCGTTCAGAGAGTAAGCTGCTAATTGTTCGTATTCTTTTCGTTAAAAAGTCTGAGCTGTCCCTTTGAGGTCAGGGTCTGGATCAGTTCATCAGCTGTGGAGGTTAAAGGGTCAGGATGTGCTTCGCGTGGACAGCGTGTCCTCTGGTGAAACCGTGTGTGTGTGTGTGTGTGTGTGTGTGTGTGGGGAGGAGGCGGACGTGCAGCCACTCTCCAGGCCTCCCACTCACAGATAGTGTAGCTCCGTGGCGACAGTATCCATGGTTACGCCGGAGATATCACTTTTCCCACAACTATAAATACCGGCGGTGGGGACACCTCGACACAAACACACGAGGATTCTTGGAATGTCTCGTAACCATCACTGTGTCCGTCGTGTTTGTTCTGATTTTTGTCTCTGCGTGTGAAAGATTTTTTTATTTCTTTATTTGTTTAATGTTTAAAGATTTAATTGTTGCTTTAATCGTGTCTTTGTGTGTTTTATTTTTTTGTTTTTTTTCTGTCACGGTTGAACTTTTCACCTCACAAACACTTCTTTTCAGGAACAACCCGGTCTGCTGTGTGTGTGGAGGAGTCATTTCATTAAAAAAAAAAAGAAAGGAGGGGATATTTGATTAAATTTTCCCACAGAATGGCCTCTAATAATGTTTGTTCACCTCTAATCCCAACATTTAAACACTCAGCAGTAACACTGATGTTCTGTTTAGTTCGTTTTTTGTCATTTATTTATGGGATAAATCTTGTGCCTGCAGGAACTGAATTTGAATTGCTCAGGTTCAATCTGTACATGCATAATCTGAAATTAAATGCATTGGTTTGAAAATTAATTTTACTAAATTGAAACTGAATTTAATGGTTTGAATTTGAATTAATTTGCTTTGAAACTGTATTTTGGTTCAATAAAAATTCAATTTGACTACTTTCACTTTCGGTTCTATAACTGAATTTCAAAATTCACAAATCCTGGTCCTTGAGAAAGCCAGCCAGAGTAATCAAACACAGATCCACAGATTTATGTTCCACTTTGGTGAAGCTTCAGTCTGTAATGTAACGGTGAAAATCCTGTAATGATGTGATGTAAAATTAACCACTACATAAAATAACTTTGTCTGTTTTTATCACTTTTACGGTGGATTGTATCAACTCTCTTAAGGCCCTCACATACTCAGGCGTACTTCAGTCCACGCAGACTCGAAGCGGTCGTCCGCGCAGAGATCAATTTTTTTCGTCCGCGGCGTCTTACAATAAACTGCCCGGCGAGTTCACGTTGAACTGATTTGGATTAAATTCAGTTTCAATTTAGTGAAATTTATTTTCAAACCAATGCGTTTAATTTCAAATTCTGCACATTCAGATTCAATCTGAGCGATTCAAATTCAGTTCCTGCTGGCACAAGATTTATCCCATATTTATTGCTGATTCAATCTTGTTATTTAGATTTTTTTATTTCTTTAAAATTGCTACTCTGAGGGCAGCTTGTCTTTTACAGAAAACCGTTTTTATACATCCGTTTTTTTCTCTTTCTTTCTTTATCCCTCTTTTGTTTTTGTAGAAATCTCTCGTTCAGGTTTCCAAGAAGGTAGGCAACATAACCTAACGTTAAACATAACCCCTTGATATATATCCACGTATACTCTCTTTATATATATTATATATATATATACTTTCTCCACTTTTTTTGGTGTTTTGTGCAGCTTTTTGTTGAGATTTTCCTTTTGTGCCTTGAACCTTCCTTTTTTTCTGTGGTTTGGCTCCTTATTTTTATTTTTATTTTTTGAGCCTTCTGATTTTGAGTGGCGTGTTTTTTTTTTTATCATTATTATTATTTATCTTTTGTACTAACATCCCTCTCACTCACTCACCATGGCACTTCATCATCATCATCTCTCCCTACAATAACCCTTCATCGTTCTTCCTCTTCGTCCCGCCACCGTCCTTCCCACCCACCTCATCCTCGCCCTGTTTTCCATTCATGTTCCAGGCAGACTGTGTGTGAGCTAAATTTCATCCCGATACCAAAACAACCCCCCTCCCCTTTTTGTAGCGACACATGCAAATAATCTGTCCTGTGTTGTGCAGAAGTTTTAAACCTCCCCGAAAGTTTTTTTACGTTTTGCTTCCAAGCAGCCAGATCTTGTAATCCTTCATGTTTTAGAGGTTTCTCTGCTCCAACACACCCGATGTGAGTGAGTCTGTGATTAACAGACATGAACAGGTAAATCAGTCACCAGAACAGGTGTGTTGGAGCCGGGGAAACAAGTAAAACCTGCAGGATACCAGTCCTGGAGGACCAGGATTCAGCTCAGCTCCTTTTAAAGTGATCCTGATCTGAGGTTTTCTTTGGACTTTTGCTTTTTTTTTTTTTACCTGACCTTGGCAGCATTCTGTGCTGCAAGTGGTATAAAAAAAAAACTAGAAAAATTAACAGGAATACAGTGTTTCAGGCCTGAAAAATGATTATAAACAGATCAACAGAATCTAAAAGTCGTGACTTTAGGAAACAGTGGAGAAAAACACAGCAAACGCACAGCATGCGTCACGTACCACACAGTATTGTTTTTTATGGAACTGGATTTACCTTATTTATATTACAAAATTAGTCAAATTGTTCTTGGTAATTGAGCTTGAAAACTCACGAAAAATATATACCACAAGGATTATTGCAAACTACGAGTAGGTTCAATGAAAAACAGCCTGCAAATACAGCTCTGCTGGTTTTTTTAATCAGTTTATTTTAATGCACTTAATCATAAATTTTAAATTTAGAATTGATTTACAATGAATTTTTATATTAAATTAAGTTAAATAAAATAGTTCTTTGTACAGTTAAATAACCCTGATGTGTGGTTTTAGCTCACAGCTCTTTGGGAAACACTTTGTTGGAGTTAAAATACTATTTTATCTGTAAAACTGTGTTAGTGTTTTTTTTTTAGTATTCCCCTTTGATGTCACTTCCTGTTTCATTGTGGTTGAGCCAAGTTCAAAATAAAATCTGCTCCTTGGAAGCGAAACATTAAAAAACGAGGACTGGTTCAAGACTTTTACACAGCTCTGTAGCTGTGTAACCCTAAATGTTTGCTAATCCAGGCTAACACCTTCCAAACCATCACCCCATCTCATCTCCGTGTTTAATCAGTCCCGTAGATTTCCTGAGGTCGAGTCGTCAGCAGATCTCCGCTTTTAGTCGGTTGTAGTTTGGGTTGAGGAGAAGGACCCAGGAGGGACGGGGCTTCAGCGTTTCAGTCCTTTTTATTTATTTATTAATTTACTTCTCTCACCCGGAGGCTGCACTCTTCTTCTTTTTTTTTCCTCCACCCTCCATCCATTCATCTGTTCTCACTCTGGCAGCGGCTCTCTAACAACAGCAGCAGACCTGGATGGCTTTGACCTACTGTGGCTGGAAAACACCTTCATTCTGTCATCACACACACACACACATCCGTCGCATGAACACACACCTGGTGTCACACGTTCATACACACCTGTGACTCTCATTGGGGGGAAAAAAAAGCCAAAAACAAACCCTAATAATGTTGGAAAAATCCAGCTGCATTCTAGCTTTTAACCAGCAGGAGGAGCAATTCTCCAGCTGTGAGCGGACCATTGCTCCACCTGCTGGTCACACTGTGTACCGTATCTGTTTGATTTAATTAACTTCTTAATATTTATCAGTTACTTACTGGATTTACAGGAGGGAAAATAATTATCTGTAAGGTTTATTTGTGTTTAAATAGAATTAGATTTAGAATCTCTTTCTTTGTAATCCTTCATATTGAGATAAAATGGGGATATTTAACATTTCTCACCTCCATATCTCTTATCTTTATCCACTTCCTGTAGCCTGTGGTTATAGTTAGAGTTCAACTCTTATTGTTGGAGGTGTTAAAAATGTTCTTTTTGTTGTTCCGGCAGCAGGAAATATCCCCACAGAATCAGTTTTGGATCAAAAAGCTGTTGAGTTTGTCACTTCCACGCTGTTGTCTTTGTCTTTGTTTCCTGTCCTGTCTGCTGCTCTGAGAGTGGATGTGTGTGTACTTATATACAGGAGTGTGTGTGTACTTATATACAGGAGTGTGTGTGTACTTATATACAGGAGTGTGTGTGTAACGGGCCATCTGAAGGTACTAATATAGGTGAAGCTCAGTTCTGGGATCATTACTGGCTCCTAACATCCTTCAGGTCTCACTCTCTCGCCACGCCGACCGTTCTGTTCCGTCAGTTTCCACTCCGAGATTTATTTATTTTTCTTTTGTTCTTTTTGTCAAACTGTGATCTATTCCAGAACATCTCGTTCTGTTCCAGTTCAGCTCGTTTTAAAACGTCCAGTTTGTTTTGTGATCCGCTCTACTTAAGCTGTTATTGTTCTCTAATGTTTTCCTGAGGATCCGTATCAGGTTTGTCACGAAGTAAATCATTATTTAGTTAAAAGGTAAAAAAGATTACTTAATTAAAAACAGGTGGCAGCTTACAGGAAGGCTCTGACTGAATTTATTGATTTATTGAAGCTTATTAGGGGTAAGATTTTCCCACTTTATAAAGCCACGAATACACATTTTATTTAGCTTTTTCTAAGTGCAAAAGCTCAGGCTATAAAAAATTAAACTGGGCCACCACACTAACTGCTTGCTTAATTCTAAAAATAAAAGGGTTTTTACCTAAAAGGTATTTGTGTTTCATGTTTTATATGATTACATTTGGACACCCCTTGTTTAGAGAAACACATTAATGGGTTTAATATTCAAATATTTTACAACAATTTTAAATAAAATTTAAAACAAACCTTGTATCTCTGCTTTTACGTGGCCCATAAAACCCGTCAGGGATGCACAACTTGTTTGACCAGAACTCTAAAATAATCTATTTCTATTAAATCATTTCTCTGTTCTAACTCGGTCCTTTAATCCGTATTAAAGGTCACATTTTGGTTTTAAAGTTCTTGGAGTGGAATAAATTTCAGATTGGAAGGTTTCGGTCGGCGAGGTGATCAGTCTTTCTCAACCAGATGATTTTTTGTTTTTGTTTTTTGTTTTATCTAAATATCAAAGAGAAACTAAACTTGTGTTGATTTTCTCCGAGGAGTCCGTATGAGGGAGAGGGTCGGGATGAGGGCAGCAGGTGAGACACAGAACGACCCGAAAAGATTCCAACCCCCCCCCCCCCCCACCCTGATTAGTGGGACCAATCAGTAGTGGGCGGAGCTTGTTGTGAGTGGATGGGGAAAGCTGAGCTGTAATTGGTTGGTGGTGGTGGTTTTAACCAATCAGAGGATGGGGATGTTGCAGGTCATGGTAGAGGTTGGTAGTGGTGGTGTAGAGCTGCATGTAGGTGTGTGTGTGTGTGAGGGGCAGAGAATCAGAGTTTAGGCACCGACGTGTGTTTGTGTGTAACCTCACATGATTCCTCCTGATCTGAGACACACAAACACACACAGGTGCTTTAAAAGTTCAGCTCGTCTTCATTCACACATCCTCATTATTATTATTATTTTTTGCTCTTCCTCTCGATTCCTCCTCTGCACGCCCTCCTCTTGTCCCGACTGTTTATTCTTCTTCTTTCTGAAACTTGGTTTCCTCTCTTTGCTCACCACCTCTCCTTCCCTCTTTCCTTCCTTCCTTCCTTCCCTCCTGTCCGTCCCCTCGCTCCATCCCGCCGCTCCACAGGTCCGTTCTGAGCAGCGCCGTCGACAAGTCGGAGAAGACGTCCGGCGGCGTTCTCTCCTCCTCTTCCAACAACGACGAGAACAACTCCTCACCGGGATCTGGAAACACCGGTGCGTCCTGTTTCCTTTTATTTATTTATTTATTTTTATTGCCAAGTTCATAATGTGCATGTCTGTATTGTTAGCAAAATATCTCCTGAACAAGTGGACAGTTTTTAAGGAAGCTGAGCAACATTGTCAAACACACAAGTAGCTACAGCTCGGTCTATTTTCCAGACAGTGGTGGGCAGAGTTCTGCTAATCCGATAATAGTGGAACAAGCTTCTCATTTAGCAGATTAGCTTTTTTTTTACTAACTTTGAAAACTGTTAGCTGACCGATTAGCTCCCGTTAAATTAGGTTCTGCTAGTTTTAAGTCTACTAAAATGTTAAACTTCTATTTTTATATCATTATTCTGAATGAAATAAAACCCACCCTCTCTTAAAAGCAGTGCTGGACGTGTCTGTGTGTAGCATGTAGCATCTTTAGCAGCTAGATTTCAATGTAGGAGCATCAAAAAGAAATAAAACCTTGAATAATATTTGACAATAAATATAATATATAAAATATGGTAGAGAATGTATTTGCTTTTTGTTGAAACAGTACTTATAAAAAACAAACTCAATCAAATAAATGTTTTTATTCTGAAAGGGTAATATCACAACTCTAGTTTAGTTTGTTTAATTTGCCCCAGATAATTGTCCCTATCTTCAAATTAAACCAATAGAAAACTAACAACAGTCATCTTAGCTGTTAGCGTTAGCTTCCGCTAATTTTTTATCTATTTAGCAGGTTAGCATTAGCAGAGCACTAATAGAAAACTAACAGTCATCTTAGCAGTTAGCGTTAGCTTCCACTAATTTTTTATCTATTTAGCAGGTTAGCATTAGCAGAGCTAACATTCATTTTTAGTGGATTAGTGGTTAGCTGTGCTCACCACTGCCCAACTTCAGTTCAGTTTTATTTTATTTTTTTCTGGCTAATTTGAAAACTTTGCCAGGAAAAAACAGACAAAAGCCAAAAGATTTGTGAGACTTTAACACTATAAATGTAATAATTTCCTGTATTTACAGTAAAATAATTATGAATAAAACCTCTTTTTGTAGTAAAATAGTGTAAAATATCCTTTAATCCCCCCTTCCCCCTGCAGGTGGCACCGGCACCCCCCCAGCCAACGCCAGCCAGAAGGACACGGCCAAGCCACGCTCCCTGAGGTTCACCTGGTCCATGAAGACCACCTCGTCCATGGAGCCCGCGGAGATGATGCGCGAGATCCGCAAGGTGCTCGACTCCAACAGCTGCGAGTACGAGCTGCGCGAGCGCTACATGCTGCTCTGCATGTCTGGCAACCCGGCGCACGACGACTTCGTCCAGTGGGAGATGGAGGTGTGCAAGCTGCCGCGCCTCTCCCTCAACGGCGTGCGCTTCAAGCGCATCTCGGGCACGTCCATCGCCTTCAAGAACATTGCCTCAAAGATCGCCAACGAGCTGAAACTGTGAGCGGGAAAACGAGCTGAGATGATGCTGTAAGGTGGGCGGGGTGTGTGTGTGTGTGGGGGGGCGGGGCAATATGAGGTAAGCTAAAGATGATTGTTATCGAGACTAAAGTCTGAAAGTTAGGGGCTGCCTGTTCTGAGACTACAAAGCTTTCTGATCCGTACGGAGACTCAGACGGTGCCAGACGGTGGTCTTCTCTAAGACGTTCCACTCTTCTGCATGTCCGATCTTCTCTCTGTATTTTTATTTTATTTTTTAATTTCAGGAGTCACACTTTGATCACTTGGACCACTCCAGTTTTTCCTCCTATTTATTCAGTTTCCCTGCACGCCTCTGCCGTCGCCTCTTTTTGTTTATGGAGTGGGAGGGGTCGAGGTGAACTCGTTCTGATCGTCCTGAAACATGAACGGACTCCAGCTGAGCCAGGACTTCAGTCGCTGAAGCCCACACACACACACACACACACACACACTGACGATGGTTAAAACAAACTCTTGTAACCCTCCTCACCCTCTCTCCTTCGGCCCTTGAACTCATCATCCTCTTCCTCTTCAGCACAAACACATCCAGACTTTCACCTCTTCACTCCTTTTTCTTTCATTTTATTTCTCCCCATCAAGGAGGCCAGTCTGACTTGATGTCGCCATCGACCGTGCAGTCTTTGCGTTCGTACTGTTGTTTTTTTTTGTTTATTTTATAGCTTTTTTTTTTTAAAGAGTTGTGCACTGGAACAAGAGGGGCATCTTTGAACCTTTACGGAAGAGATTCCTGTTGGATTTTATGTTGCCTTTTTTTATTTAAAAAAAAAAATTGGGGAAATGGTTTTTGTTTTTGTTTTTCTCTCCTGGTGTTTGTTGGGTCGACTCGCATCACGCCTTCAAATCCAGAACCCGACTTGTCCCCCCCTCCCCCCCTTTTTTATTTGTTACACATCCCAAGAAGCAAACTCAAAGATTTGTGTGTATTATTATTATTATTATTAGAGAAAATCAAAAGATCACTGGAAAAAAATAGACAACAACAATTGACGATGAATGGTGAATTATTTTCCTGATTCTATATTTTTGTCGTTGAAATTTTGGGGTTTGTACAGATTATTTTGGGGGGGGGGGGTCGGATCATCGCTGCCTTTTTGTTTTTTTAATAATTTGTTTTTGTTTATTTGGTGTAACGCACCTTTAACTCCCCACTCCAATTTAACACCAACTCTCCCCTCAAAGTGCAGGATTGTTGATCTATTTAATGATGGTGGTGGTGGCTACTGCTGATTAATTTTTTGGGGGCCTTTTCTTTGTTATTTGTTATTTACTTAATTAAAGGCCTTGTTGGTCCAGAATGGCTTGAAGCAGAGAGAGTTTTTGTTGGTTTCTCTCGTATCAGAGCACTCGTTCACGCTCCAAACCCCCCGAGCAGAAGAGGAGGAGGAGCTTTTTGTTGACGCTGAAGGAAAAAAAAAAAAAAAGCAAAATAAAAAGACAAAGAGGGTCAAAGAAAGCCTGTCAGTTAGTCGTACCTAACTCAACACTTTTCTTTCTTTACTCACATCGACACACTGTTTTTGTTTTTTCTTTTAGGTTTTTATTCCATAAGGATTTTTCTTTTTTTTTTTTTTTAATAATTGTTTTTACGGTGCTGGGTTTTGGATTCAAGTGATTATTATTATTATTCAGGCTGTTGCTGTTATGTTATCTCTTTCAGGGTTGATTTTATCTTATCTTTATTTTTGTTTTACATGCTGTAATTTACATTGATTTTAAATGTGTTTTGAGCAAACTGTAACTGTAGTGGTGTTTTTTTTTTCCGTTTATTTTTTTTTTCTTTCCGGGGGTCGGGAGGGATGATCAACTCCTTTAAAAAATGTATTATTCTTTTTTGTGCAAAGACACAATGATGAAAAATTACAATGATAGTAATAAAAACAATGATATAATGATGGCCGGTTTACAAGTCGTTTTCTGATCGGAGCGTTTTGATTTATAATAAACTCCATTGAAGAACCACGAGGGGCTCACAACTCAGAAGAAAAAAGTAACACTTTCTGGTTCAGATGAGACAAATTGTTTTGTTTTTGTTTTTATCTTACCCCAAATAAAACTAGGTGTGGTAGTATCTGAGGGTATTGACCAGGTGGCCCTTTAGCTCACAGGTAAACAAAGTCGAGTTTGTTTACTCCACCTGAAATACAAACCTTTCAGATAACAAAACAACCATTTGGATCTTTTGTTTTTTTATTCTAAAATTTATTTTTAACAGAATCGGTTCTGTCACCACAGTGTGAACAACTTCTCACAGACAAACGTAAAAGATGCACAAAACAATGATTTTTTTTCATTTCTTACTCAGAGCTGCTTCAAACTGAACATTTTTTATAAAAAAAAAACATCTCAGAAAAAGAAGCGGTGAAACAACTGGATAAAGACGAGACACTTTAACTGCCTTATGAACAAGTTTAACACGTCACGACCTCAAGACTTAAATAAAAAAAAGACAATTCTGTGTTTCCTCCTGATTTACTGACTGAATTATCACCTGGTTACAGCAGAAAGTTAATTCAGACGACCTTTGACCTCTCACACCTCCTGGCTTTGGAATGAAGACTGAACTGATGAAGCAAAAACAAAAAGTTTCTTAAAGCTTAAATTTATTGACTGTATAAAACCTGCTTCTGCCTCCATTATAGACACACACATCTCTGTTTTCATGTTTCATTTCTATCTAAAGGAGTTGAAAGATACAAAAAAAAAGTTTTTCATATTATTTACACAATTCTGTACATTTTTCTCGTTCCGCAGTTTTTGTGCCATTTCAACCATCATATATGACTTCAGTTTAGACTTTTTGAAATATTGAGTTCTTTTGGCTGTTTTTGTTCTCATTGAGAAGTAATGTAGCTGTATTTAATGTTTAAAATATTTAAACCTTTATTTTTTTTTCCTTTGTTCTAATTTCAGATTTTTATTTTGGCTAAGATGGTTTTTCTGCTGTTTCAGCTATATTTCTGCTCTTTTTTCTTTATGCAATCTAAGCTAATTTTTCAGCTAAAATCTCATTTGTGATCATTTTAGCTACTTTTTCTGTTGCTTAATTCAGCAAATGTATGCTCTTTCTGCGAGTTTTAGCTTTTTATACTACTTTTCCTTTTATTTTACAGCAAATTGCAACATTTTTTTCTGCAAAACATTTTCAGTATTACTGCATTTTTGCAGAAAACTTTTTTTTTGCAGAGAAAGCTGGTCCAGACAGTCTGTACGAGGTGTAAGAGGTCAAAGATCAACCTTAAATCCTCCACATGTGAGGATTCAGTTCCTGATAGGAGCACCCAGTGTTTCATCACTGAAAATACCTCAAAATAAAAAAACTAATGTCCAATCACAAGTTCTATTTCGGCTCTTGTTTTAGTGCTCGGTCAATGATTCTAAATAACGAAGCATGATCTAAACTACAGAAACTAACTCCAGGTAAGACTAGGAACACATGGCTATGACCCGAGAGGAAGAGGAGTTCTCTGCCTCTTCGTTTTGTTTTCATAAATTATTATTAGATCTTTGAGGATCTACAAGTTTAAAGCAAAGCTCAGAAGAACCTGTAGGAAGCAGGTTTGGCTCAGATGTGAGCAGCTCCTCTTTGTCACATTTTCTCTCCTTTGATCCTCCGCCGCAGATATCAGAACGTCAGTCCTTGATACAGATGTTGTGTGTCTGTGTGTGTGTGTTGGAGGTAGTGTGTGTTACAGTGACCGACATCACCTTCAGGACCTGAGTGATCATGTGACCCAGTTATTCCAGGTGAGAGTGACGTCGATGCTGCGCTTCTATCAGTGAGAGTTGGGCTGCTCCACTTTGATCCCCACCAGTGATGGAGGCAGCTGACCTGCAGAGGAGGAGCAGGGAGGAGAACCCCTGAGACTGGAGGAGGAGGAGGAGGTCACTGCGGGCCTGATGAGAGGAGGGGGAGGGTGGTTGTGTGGAGCTCGGTTCTGGAGCGGTCGCGTCTGAAGAGGAGGCGGCTGGCGGAGGAGGCTGGGGGGCGCAGAGGGCGGAGCCGGGCGCAGCAGAGGAGGTGGCTGGGAGAGGGAGGAGGTGTGGATGGAGGAGGGAGGAGAGGAGCTGCTGCTGGCAGTGTCGGGAGGAGAGTCCTCCATCTTAACCTGAAGAGACAGAAACAACTGGTCAGAACCAGAACCAGCTAAACCAGAGTCCAGAACCAGCTAAACCAGAACTAAGTAGTGTTGTATAAAGTACCTCAAAGTGATACTTGACTAAAAGTACAAGTATCTTACAAAAAATTACTTTGGTAAAAGTTAAAGTCTCCTTTAGGAATATTCCTTAAGTAAAAGTCTTAAAGTATCTGATACTTTTTGTACTTAAATATTAAAAGTAAATGTATTTATTTAAAATGAGCAGTTAGATTTTCTGTAATGATATTTATTAGGAGGTGATCTCCTCAAAAACAATGCAGAAATGACTATATTGTATATAAATAATTAATTTATGTTAAATTTAGGATGTACTAGTCCAGCTGTTTCAGTTTATATACATAAATCAAGGCTGTAAAAAACTTTTACCCAAAATAAAAATCTATCTGAGGGCTGCAGCCAAATGTAATATAATAATTCATGAAATACAAATACTTCTTAAGTACAGTCCTTTTATTTGAATGATTATGTCCTGCTGGAGTGTGACATG